>CM033473.1:238817120-239417120 GCA_019447015.1 Hymenochirus boettgeri | reverse complement strand
TGCATATTCCAAATGAGGCCTTACCAATGCTTTGTAAAGAGGGAGAATTACATTTTCCTCCCTTGAATCCATACCTTTCTTTATACAAGACAATACCATGCTGGCTCTGGCTGTTCCCGCCTGGCACTGCTTGCTACCTTTAAGTTTGTTATCCACCAAAACTCCAAGATCACTTTCCAACAGGGATTCACTTAACACAGAGCCATTTATAGTATAAGTAGCACAAGTATTTTTAAGTCCAAAATGCATCACCTTACATTTATCAACATTGAATCTCATCTGCCACTTAGCAGCACAATGTGATAATCTATCTAGACCCCCCTGCAACGATTGCACATCCTCTGAAGTTTTTAATGGTCGGCAAAGTTTTGTGTCGTCAGCAAACGCAGAAACCTTGCTGACAATACCCACTTCCAAATCATTGATAAACATACAAATGTGCCTCCCCAGCCCAACAGACCTTAGCTTATACATTAGTCGCCTATGGGGGACTGTATCAAAATCCAAGTAAACTACATCCACATACATTCTACTCACTTTCTCATAAAAGCTGAGCAAGTTATTGTAATAGACAGACAGATAATTGTACATCCAAACAAGTGTCTAAATTGTACACTACTAAGGGGCACAAACCTACTCATTTAAAATATAAAATATAAAACCTTTTCATTGCCAAATTCCCCTGTAAGGAGAACAGGATTGAGGGGAGATGAGTAACTACATGCCCTTTAATTAGACCTCCCATAGCATGGAGCCCAAATAGTAATTTCTTACCGTAGGTATTTATGCTTGTCTTTCACACATCCCTCTACCCTTGGAAGAATACCCTCCTGATAGTGTACAGGGAATACAGTGGATACTGTATTGTACTGTGGATGACTTTGTGAAATCCTATTTGAAAGTATTAGAAGGTACTAATTTTTAGATATGGATTTATTAGACATGGGGTGCCAAACCACACTAGTGGCACCCCTTCCTCTGTCCTGGCACAGCCCCGCCCTTAAACACCTGGTTACACCCACAGCCCATCAGCCCACGGGTTGGGCCATCACTGAATTAGACCTTTTGTATAGTTAATACACAGTAATGTAGAGTCCCAGTGTGGAGATTCACTCAGAGGCGCAAGCTCTCCTGGCAAATCTCCCATATCAGATTTACCAGAGACTGTGCGACTCGTAAGTATTTAACTATCAGCTGACATTAAATACTTACATGCAAAGGGCCACGCAGACTCTGGTAAATTGGTGTGCGACCGCTGCGCGAGTGCCTCTTCCTGTACTCATGCAGCCGCCACAAAGCGAGACTGAACGTTGAGCTAACCAATCATAAATCAGTTAGCGTGATGTTAAGAGTGGAGCGCTGCATACCCGCAGAGCTCCTCGGTAAATAAGCCTGCAGGTAGGAACAATAAGAGGCGCACTCTAGGAGCTTAGGCTACAACAGTTAAGTATCATATATATCTTATATATAGAGAGATTTTACTTAAACATGCTTTTAATACTAGTGCTGAACTACACAACATTTCAGGGGGACGGAGCCCCCTTCCTCAGGTGTGACCAAAGCAACATAGATGCAAACAATTTATAGTCATCAATTATGCAAGTGTGAAAACTCCTCCCCTTAACAATAAAATCCATGGTGGGGTATGTTATATTAACATATCATATATACAATGTGCAAACAACACTTGTGCAATGGTGCTATTGGAATATATATAGCTTTACGAAATGGGTTTTATTGTAGGGAGACCTTTCAGGACTGTGTGAAGCCACATCTTTGACAGATGGAATCTTACAGATATGATAAGATTGGTACTGTGTGTACTGGGCTTAAACTGTGGTCTCCAATTTTTTTAAACTAGTTATAGTTACATAAAAAACTTTCCATCATCTGTGTACAGTACAGGGATTGGTAATGGGGAGATACAGACACACAGGGGGATGTATAGAACAGACTCGTATGTAATGTATATGGTAGACGGGGCTGTGTACAGTACAGGGATTGGTAATGGGGAGATACAGACACACAGGGGGATGTATAGAACAGACTCGGTATGTAATGTATATGGTAGACGGGGCCGTGTACAGTACAGGGATTGGTAATGGGGAGATACAAACACCCAGTGGGATGTATAGAACAGACTCGGTATGTAATGTATATGGTAGACGGGGCCGTGTACAGTACAGGTATTGGTAATGGGGAGATACAGACATACAGGGGGGATGTATAGAACAGACTCGGTATGCAGGGGCGTATCTAGGGTCTAAGAAGATCAGGGGCACTTTTGGGCACACCATGTGCCGCGCGTAGCGCATTGAAAAATTTTTAGACCACGCCCCTTTCTCCGCCCCCAATTAAGCCACACCCACTGTGTACTTATAGAGATTACCAAAAAGATACAGACAGATAGACAACCACAAACATAGACACACAGCCCGATAGCGATAGACAGAAAGACAGTGAGATAGACAGACAGAGATAGAGATCAGAGAGTTGGACAGAGAGACACAAATTAATGACACAAAGGCACAGTAAACTGGCAATTTCATTATATACTGGTAGCAATTTGGTCATTTTAAACTTACTGTTGTGTTCAGTTGTAGTCAGATGCTTGCCCACACCTTTGGTCAGGGAGACCTTCTTGTACCTTCTACATGGATCTCTGCCCCTATCTATCTCTATCTGTCCCTCTCTCTCTCTCTGTATATCTATCTCTCCCTCTCTCTCTCTCTGTATATCTATCTCTCCCTCTCTCTCTCTCTGTATATATATCTCTATCTGTCCCTCTCTCTCTCTGTATATCTGTCTATCTGCCTCTTGTTTATCTATTTAACTATGTCTATCTGCTTCTTGTCTATCTCTCTGTCTCTATCTATCTATCTATCTATCTATCTAACTGCTATCTATCTATCTATCTATCTATCTAACTGCTATCTCTGCTATCTATCTATCTATCTATCTATCTATCTAACTGCTATCTATCTATCTATCTATCTATCTATCTATCTAACTGCTATCTATCTATCTGCTATCTATCTATCTATCTATCTATCTATCTATCTATCTAACTGCTATCTATCTATCTACCTAACTGCTATCTATCTATCTAACTGCTATCTATCTATCTATCTATCTATCTATCTATCTATCTATCTATCTATCTAACTGTTATCTATCTATCTAACTGCTATCTATCTATCTATCTAACTAACTGCTATCTATCTATCTATCTATCTAACTAACTGCTATCTATCTATCTATCTATTTATATATCTATCTATCTAACTGCTATTATAGCAGTTAGATAGATAGATAGCAGATAGATAGATAGATAGATAGCACTGCTACCTATCTATCTATCTAACTGCTATCTATCTATCTATCTATCTATCTAGTATCTCCCATACCAATCCCTGTACTGTACACAGCCCCGTCTACCATATACATTACATACCGATTCTGTTCTATACATCCCCTGTGTGTTTTGTATCTCCCCATTACCAATCCTGTACTGTACACGGCCCGTCTACCATATACATTACATACCGAGTCTGTTCTATACATCCCACTGTGTGTTTGTATCTCCGTACAATACCAATCCCTGTACTGTCACAGCCCCGTCTACCATATACATTACATCCCGAGTCTGTTCTATACATCCCTGGGTGTTTGTATCTCCCATTACCAATCCCTGTACTGTACCAGCCCGTCTACCATATACATTACATACGAGTCTGTTCTATACATCCCACTGTGTGTTTGTATCTCCCCATTACCAATCCCTGTACTGTACACAGCCCCGTCTACCATATACATTACATACGAGTCTGTTCTATACATCCCACTGTGTGTTTGTATCTCCCATTACCAATCCCTGTACTGTACACAGCCCCGTCTACCAATACATTACATACCGAGTCTGTTCTATACATCCCACTGTGTGTTTGTATCTCCCATTACCAATCCCTGTACTGTACACGCCCCGTCTACCATATACATTACATACCGAGTCTGTTCTATACATCCCACTGTGTGTTGTATCTCCCCATTACCAATCCCTGTACTGTACACGGCCCCGTCATACATATACATTACTACCGAGTCGTTTCTATACATCCCACTGGTGTTTTTGATCTCCCCATTACCAATCCCTGTACTGTACACAGCCCCGTCTACCATATACATTACATACCGAGTCTGTTCTATACATCCCACTGTGTGTTTGATCTCCCATTACCAATCCCTGTCGTACACGGCCCCGTCTACCAATACATTTACATACCGAAAGTCAGACATCTTGCTCTTCTTCACTCTGCGTCGATTGAACTGCTGGGAACGGTCTGGGCTGGATCTGAGGTTAAGCAAAGCTCTTACAAATCTCTCACTTTGTTTAATGTCTTTATATGGCCATTTGTAGACTGAATTCTAAGTTTTACGTCCCTATCATTATCAGGGAAAAATAAGATTCCTTCAGGAGATTCATTAGGTGCGACTTTGCGGCTCTGCTTAAATCCTGACTGTAAACCCTTGCATCTCAGCAATTCAATTGGTGGCCTTATGTGGTTCGCCACATGTAATTTTCTCACTTGTTGCATAGACAGCAATAATCTGCAAAAGTCTGAGAAATACGTTCTTTCTCTAAAACTTATAACATTGAGGATCTTGACTGATGATACTGCACTCCCCCAAGTAGTTGTTCCATCAAAGATGTCCAGAAAGGTCTTAAATAGTACCCATTGGTCAGTGAGGAGCTCTAACATGTATCTCTATAGACGTACATTCATTCCAACCCCCGCCAACCCCATCTTGACTCTGCCCCTCTTTGTGCCTCCTTCAGAATTCAACAGGCAATGATGTTTTTCATACTCCCTTCTCCTCCTGCTGGACCTCTGGAGATTTAAGCTGCTCATCACAGTCACTCCTGGCAAGGACTTTCCGGGCGCTTGCCCACTGAACGTTCAATGTGGTGGGACTGACTGCTACAGATTCAATCCAATGACACTGTTGACTCTGTCAACTCTGCATCAACTTTTCAACCTGCACAGCGTTGTCTAATTAGAATGTGGCCTCTAAGGCCTTGGTACATAATAGGCTGTGTTAGTGTAGAAGCTTCTCTGCCATTAAACATAACTGTGTTAAAAACTTGATACCCACATTCAAATTTGCAAGTTTTCACTTTCTAAAATGTAATGCTAATTTGCTGGAGTTTTGGTTTATATTTTATACTGGTTTTTACATTAACCATCCTGCTATTGAGCCTGTTAATCAATACATTGTTTTGTATCGGTATTGCACTCTAATTGCTCTCGATATCATCGTTTAATGCCAGCTATCTGCTGGCGTTAAGATTCTGTTTATAGAGCTGTTCCCCGTCTCGGTACACGACCTTGGGGCGGTCGCACAACCACAGTTTTTCTTACCAACACCGGGAGGAAGGAAAGGAGAGAAGCCTTATGTCTTTGTACATGGGGAACATTACTTTCGTAGAAAAAGGGGTTTCACTCTACCCGTTATCTATCTATCTATTCTCGTATATTATCTTTGTGGAGCCATTGTAGGCCTTCCATTGGACTGTTTTATGGCAGGTTCAGTGGTCAGTGTTTTTAAAAAAAAAGCTGGATGAGTTTCTGCAAACAAGGAATGTTGCAAGTACTGGATTGATACCATAAAGTCGAGTTTGATCCGGAAATTCCCGATTGACATTTGGAGTCAGGAAGGAATTTTTTTACCCCATAAATTTGGTGGTCCTTTATCTGGATAACGTTAGCAGGTAATGAGGGAGTTGCTAGATGGTTGACGGAAGGACATTGTCTTTTTCAACCTCAAATACTATTGGCTAAAACCCCAACACTACCAATAACATCATCAATATGCATCTCATTATGGCTAGAGCTTCCTTTTATTATGATATAGGACGCGGCGAGGCTTGTGTAGAGTAATTTCCATGAAAAAAAAGCACGAAGTGAATCTAAGGGGCATATTATATAAGGTTCGTTTAACTTTTCGCGGCCGTTTTTCGCGGACATTAACGAATAAAATCGCGTTTACCCGCATTTATGAAAAGTTCGAAAGCGGGCCGCGAAAAGTTTAACGAAGCGTTAACTTTTGCGGGGCGATACTTCCTGTTACCCCGCTTCTATTTATAAAGCGGCGGGGTGGTACTGGTTCACTTCGGGTATCGGCTGTTTACTTCGCTCACTGAAGGGTGCGCGAAGTCACCGATTACTGAACCCCTCCCGCGGGCGGGAGACACGCCCACACACCCCGGCGTGCCAGCGTCCCAGCAGCCCCTCCCAACCGTGTCCCCGTCGCGGCAATCTGCGGAACGGGGAGGCTAGGAGGGATGGGGATAGGAGCCCGCAGCAGGTGGGTCGTGACATCCGCCGGCACCCCCTCCCGCGTCACCCTCCAAGCCCCCGCCCCGGCCCAAAGCTCCCGGGTAGGGGAAGGGAGGGAGCCGCTGGGATTGGGTGAGGACTCCTCCGGGCGGGGCCCTGAGAAGGGCCTTTTGGGGCTTTAGGGGGTCCCGCCAGCTCGAACCGGGACCCCCCCTCATCCCGGCCTTAATAAGGACCGTTGCGGCACTTCAAGTTCGCCCTTGCGGCCTGACAAGAGCCTTTTGGGCTTAAGGGTCCGTCAGCTCGAACCGGGACCCCCCTCCCGGCCCTATAGGGCCCTTTGCGGCACTTACAGTGCCCTTGCGGCTCTAACAAAGCCCTTTGGGGCTTGGGGTCCCGCAGCGTCAACCGGGACCCCCTCACGGCCCTTTAAGGGGCCCTTGCGGCACTGACAAGTGGCCCTTGCGGCACTGACAAGTGCCTTTGGCGGGGGTCCCGCAGCTCGAACCCGGGACCCCCACCGTGGTCGAGCTCGTTTAAAGTAGCCTTGGGGGGGGGCTGAACGTCTTTCGGCTCGCAACACAAACCCACTCACGGATGCAGGCAGACTCACTGCGGGCGACAGTGAGCCCGCTGCACTGCCGCCCAGCGAGCCGATGTTGCCAGCCGCGTCATTTTCAGCCATCCTACTGCTGCATCTGGTTCCCGGCGAAAGCTCCCTCTTAATGGGTTGGCAGAAATCCATAATCCGTTTCTGATTGGTCAATTTTTATATTGCGTTACATTAACACTCAGATTTTCAGAACTTCCAGAATCTATGTTAATGTAAAGCAGTATTAAAAAATTGACCAATCAGAAACGGGATATGGATTTTCTGCAAACTATAAAGAGGAGCTTTCCGCCGCGGAACCTCAGATGCCATCGCAGTAGGATGGCTGATTTAAGAAAAGAAGAGCGTCTGGCCACTCGGCTCCGCTGAGGCGGCGTTGCCCAGCGGGCTCACTGCGGCCGCAGTGGTCTGCCTGGGCATCGGCGACCTGAGGTGGGTTGGTGGTCGCCAGCCCGAAGGACGTGCGTCTCGGATCAGACGCCGGCAAGCATCGGCCTGTTGAGGTCGCGGCGCCCGAGCGGGGTACCCCTGTGCGGCCGCAGGGGTACCACTCTCGGGGGTCAGCGGGCTCGCGGTGAGCGGGTGTCCGCCGGGATAGGAAGAAAAGAAGACGCCGCCCAAGGTGCTCTTTTAAGAGCCCACTGGGGGTTCCCGGTTTGGAGCTGCGGGACCCCCTGCCAAAGGACTTGTCCAGTGCCGCAAGGGCCCTTATAAGGGCCGGGGAGGGGGGGTCCCGTTCGAAGCTGCGGGACCCCCAAGCCCCAAAAGGCCATTCTAAGGGCGCCCCGCTGGAGGGAGGCTCCACCCTCCCAGCGGACTCCCTCCCCTTCCCCTTTCCCCGGAGCGGCCGGGGCGGGGGGTTGCCGGGGAGTGGGGTGCGCGGGGGTGGTCGCCGCCGCGGGGGGTGTGGGGTGGGGTGGGTGTATCCCCGCCCCCTAGGAGCGGCGGCGGGAAGGGATTTTTAAAGTCCCTTCGCGGCCGATACCTATACACGTATCCGCCGCGAAGGGTGCTCTAAAATTACCCGCGCCAATCGCGTGATATAATCTGATCGATAGCATATTTTCGTGGCGCGATGTGCGGCGGTAGGTAATTTTTAGGCGACTATATTATCGTTGCTTTAACCATTTCCCCTAAGCCTTTTATCCAGATTACACGAGGTCAAAATCAGATGAGCCTCAAGTGTACAGTGTTAGGCCTCGGTGTGACTTCAAAAGGGATCAACCACCAAGGAAGAGTTGTGTATTATCAGATTAATTGTACAACCATGGGAACACTAGCTTAGTTACTATGGTGTTTTTCTGCAGTAGAATTGCCAGGAATGCTTTCCATTGTTTTCTAACATAGACCTGTACAAAATGCCAAAGTTGGGTGTGCGGTGGCCTTAAAGAAGAGCAAAAAAATCGAATTGTGGGACTTCCTCCTTCATACCTGAATGGAAGAGTGTGTGCATTTATATTCTGGTAAAATAGATATAACTCAAAAAAAAGTCAAAGTACCTTGCTCTCACTTGGTTTGCGTTTTTCATACATTCAATAGGATACAACTGTCCAAGGAGACTATTTTTTGCCATAGTAAATGTTCTGTAACACATAGTGTGTCCTCACACTATACGTAAATAAATCTGTATTGGGAGGGTTTCCCCCTGTGTATTTACACTTTAGGTGTTGTGAAGTTGTACCTATACTGTTAATTAAATTTATAAAAATGATTTGTTTTCAATGGATTGTGCCTTATGGTTTGTCCTTGGCTACAGGGATCGTTGTGGTTTTAATAGAAGTGGTTTCTGCTTGCAGAGACAATTGCAGATATCCAACTTGACTGCAGTCAACCTTGCCAGCAAGCCGCTGCGTTTGAACAAAGAGACTTGTGTTAAACTGGATCAACGAAATGTAATTCTGGGAAGCCTTTAGCCAATAGTCTGCTTTACACACACTAAATGTCCATGGCATGTAAGCGGGTAATGTGAACGCAAACCCCATGGGATGTTTGTGCTCTGGTTATATGTGGGAGATTCAATATGGGGTTCAATATTGCAAATACCTGTACAAAGCCAGGTTAGTAGGGTATGGTCCCATAATTGACTTTTATTCATATGGTATGCATATCCTCCCACCCCAACCACTAAAGTTCAGAATTTTCAAAATGTTCTCCCAAACTCTAACCTTAACATCGCCTGGTTTTCAGGGCCCCTGTCCGGCTCACTGCCTGTGAAAATACAAGCCCTGCCAAAAATAGAGGGGGAAATGGCCCGCCGGCGCTGTAAAAGAAGTTTTGAGAAGATCTTTTAACTTTGCAGTTTGGGGGTGGGAGGATATCCTTTAATATATGTACTGAGCTTTTTTTAACGCTACATTATTCTTTGAAGAGAGGGATCAGGAAGGGAGGGGGGTTATAGGGCTCTGTGCGCATGTCGCCATCCCTCCCAGGAGGAGAGACAGAAGACAGCAACGTAGGACAGGAGACAGCCACTCCCCTAAACTTTCCTGGGCTTTGCACTGGATTGCGAGAACCATAAGGAGCAGGATTGTAAGGTAAAGGATTTTTAACTGTATAGTGGGGGCAGTATGAGATTAAATTTTAGTTTTGGGGGGGTGGACATGCCCTTCACACCCTAAGTAATATCGGTTTTAACGCAGTTTTACAGTATTTTAGGGCCAGCACCTGTCAAATGTTTTTGTGAAACTCGATACGAAGAACTCGATACAAGCTACATCGTTAGCTCAACATAACTGGGTTTCTTATGAGTTGTTTTTCCATGGCAACCAACCTTCTTACCTTTTCTGATCCCCGAGGCAATCTAGTCTAATCGCGTCACGTCTCTGGTTTGTATTGTGGGATCGCACAAAGGTAATTAACGCTATCTTGTCAATATTGAATCTATCTCCCATAGTTTTCCTAGCTGACTTATTATAAGGATAATCATAAAATGTAGCCAGCAGTGTGTAGAAGGAAAACCTGAAGCCCTATAAATATGGGTTGATTTTGCAGTTTATTGGCAAGATAACAGTCACAGGAAATCCACAGTCAGGATTGGAAATGATAGTACTTTCTTTTAACCTGTCCTACTACTACCCCCACATCCTACTGAGATCAGTCCTAAAGAGGTTTACTAAATGAACATGCACACACCTATCTACTCCAGGTGAGGTCTCACACGCTCTATCTTCAACCTTTGGGGTAAAAAATAAACTGGAAGAAACATAACTAAGGCCATGTCACACTATAGCCTAACAGCACTGTGGGGAACATTGCATTTGTGATGTTGTGGAGATGTTCTCCTCCTTTAACGACCTGTTGTGACAATTAATTTTTAATGGAAGGGTAGTGAATTTTCAGACTGAATTGAATAAAATTACATTTTTTACTGGCTAAAATTGATGGTAAAGAGGTCCCGATGAATCATTTATAGGAAATATAGAATGTCCCTAGTCTTTGTATAATATACTTGATATTGTCTTGGTCCTTGCATGGAAATGTCTTATTCTAGGAAGGAATTAGAGGAAACTGTGATATTTTTAATGTTGTTCCATTTTCATCTCCAGGAGGCACCTAGAACGAGTATTGAGGAATTTACCTTGTCTTGTGGCTTGGGCTACTGTGTAGCTACTTAGTGCTGGAATTGGGGACGGCATAATGACAACATCATGGTTAGGAAGCTGGGGCAAGGTAAGGATTTCACTAGAGGCAGGTTAATAAGTAGAGTAAATCCTTTTTTTAAGAAACAATATTATACAAGTTTATGGTCGTAAATAATATTTCAATCACAAAGGAACTATTTCCCTAGTACACACGTTTAACATTTGCAACATAGAAAAATGAGCTACAAAATAAGGCATGTCCACCCCACAAAACTATAAGGTAACCCACTACGACCACCTGTGTAGTGTAATAAAATCCTTACCTTACATCCCTGCTCCAAAATGGCGCCTGCAATGTCTCTCCAAAGTACCCAAAACTGGCCTCCGGAGTCCTGGCCACAAACTGGCCATACAGGAGCCTGTTCTCTCCTCCGAGGAAATTTTTGCCATTGCGCACTAAAAAAAAGCCCCCCCCTCCCCCTTCCCCTTCTCCACTGTTTTGCCTCTCCTTCCCCCTAGTTGTAAATCCCCTTTGTGGTATAGTTAAAAACAAAAAGGGGTCTCCTTCTCCAGCCCCAACCTCAACTGCTATAATAGTTTTACGAATCCCCTGACCTCCTACTACCTTACCGTCTCCCCCCGGCGTTCTCCTGTCAGCAGCCCTGTCAGTATTGACTGCCTCTCAGCACATCACAGACAGAGCTGCGCCTCCCGACCCCAGCCTTGGCAAGTTTCATGCAGCAGAGGGCCGGACGATATGCCGGAGAAAGGGTATGGTAAGTAATGATCGGGGAGTTCTGAAAAAACTATTATAGCGGTTGGGCTGGGAGACCTCCTATACCACAAAAGTATTTAAAAGGGGTGTACATAACCCTTTAATTTATTTATTGTATGAGCCTATTTATGTTGTTTTAATAGTGGGATTTTTCTATTGTTAACTAGAGAGGCCGAAACTGGCGGGTTTGGTTCGTTTTCGGATCTCTGGAAAAATCCGAAAACATACTTAAATTCGGGATCTCGGATCGCGTTTTCCGATTTTTATCAAACATTCACAACGCTAGTTCGAAAATTCTCAAAATAGCCTAGAACTTTGATAATCCTCGAAAAAACGATTGGAAACTATTTTCGAGTTTCCGCCTATTTTTTGAGTATTATCGAACTTTTGAGGCTATTTTCTCAAATAGCTTGAACGTTCAATAAAAATTGAAGATGCACATCCGAAGTCCCCAAAATCCGACGATCCGTCGAGACAGAACATTCGGATTTTGACCGAGGGGTTCCATGTCGGATCCGGGTCCCATTCGGACCCGGATTCCATCTCTATTGTAACATTGTTGATGAAATATATTGTTTTCCTAACGGCGATGGCTCAACCTGGTTGGCACTGGATTTAAATCCACCTTTGGACACTGTAAAAAGTTTTGTATTTCTCGCTATTTTGTGTAGCATCCTCTAGAACAATTTCTCAGTCCTTCACAATCCTATATATACGTATAGGATGTGTCTGTGTGTAATAGGTTATTTAAATGTAAACTCTTGGGGCTAGATCCCTTTGATATGGATGAACTGTTGTAAAAGTGCAGCATTAATCATTCAGGGTGATCAATACATAACAATGGAAATTTTCAGGGAAACTGAAAAATGTTTTCAATTTTTATTGAATTGCATGGAATTATAAACTATCCAAACACCATTTTAAACCTTTGTAGTATAACCCCTGCTTCAAACAAAATAGTTCCTGCTCCCCATGGAAATAATGTTTTTTATCTTAAGTCAAGGCTCAATGCCCTACAGGAGTGTGAGGAGGAGTTTGTATGGGCAAAGTTACGTTCTAGAAAACTGAGGAAATGTAACCTAAGAGACTGACCAATGTATGATTGGATTATAGTAGAAGTAATTTCACATTTGTAATCTACATGAAGTGCTTAATAACTGCTTTGTCTGTACTACAGAATTTAATCTGTAATACTGAACGTGACAATGGTTTATTTCTGCTTCTTGTAGCTTTTTCACATTGACTTTGGTCACATTTTGGGGAACTTCAAATCAAAGTTTAAAATTAAAGGGAGCCGTGGCCCTTTATTCTACATATGATTTCACTTCACGTCATCCAACAGGCAAACCAGGGAACACAGAGAAGTTTGGCAGGTATTTCTTTATTCTTCAGTTTGGACTTTTATACCATTTCTGTGTCTCTGTGTATCTGTTTATTAGACCTATTTACGTTTTTTAAATTGCACAACTGTCACCGTTTATATATTTAAATTGGGCTTTGGTCACACAATTGCTTTCATTACCGGAAAGCCATTTTAGGAGGACAATTTTTTTATTTCCCCCACAAATTTCACGCTTTGTTAAGAAACCATTTCCAAACCCATTTATTGGAAATTAACACTTAAAAGATTTTTTGGGCTGAGGGTTGTAAGTAATGACAGACCATTACACTGCTTATGGGCCTGACATGGCAGTTCAGTAATACAAACACATACACTTATACCCTTACATGGCCTCTGAACTTACCAGTAAGGGCTAGACAGTAGCTAATGTATTGAAACATCACTTGTGCGCAGCAACAAGGAACTGTTTAGCAGCACATTGGAAACCTCTTTGCCCTACAAGACAGAAATTGTTAGCACTTTTTGTGGATACATGACATGCATTGGTGCTAACTGTAAACGCCCTTAAATATGCCAATGCAAGCCTTGTCTAGACTCCCCTGGCAGTGGGGTCCTCTGTAGGGTATGCCTCATGAGTGTTCAGAAATGGACTCTATATATAACCACTGTATAGGTAATTTTATTATATAGCTGTTCGCTGTGTTAGAACAGTTATCTTTACAATTTGTTTAATAATCTTAATGTTAGGCTGTGTTGCATAATGTGCAGACCACCCTCTACTTCCACATCTACAGACTACTGGTTTCCTCATATATTGTGTTCCCTCCTACAGCGTAAAAAAAAAAAAAAATTGTGTTTAAAATATTCACCACTAAAGGGTAAAGATTTTCATTAGTCTGTTTGTAAGTGGATGGCAAGGAATATGGCGATTGGGTGATATGGTTAAAGATTGTTTATTATTCCCATTCCGAAACTACAGCAAAAATATGACTCCCCCTCATAAACTATTAAACTATTCCTGTTGGTTATGAAATGAATTTCTAAAATTGCGTTCCACAATTTCCAATGTTAACGGCGCGTTAAGGACACAAATGGCGGCGCAGCTAGCGTTCTTTGGGACAATATTTTACCCTATATACTACTGATTATAAGCCGAGATTTGAAAATCAAACCTCGCTTATACTCAAGTCACTACTACCCACTCACCTCTCTGCCAGCTGCTGCTCGTTCCACATCTCCCGCTGACGTTGTTATGCCGGCGCCTCTCACTTCCTGACACCGAGTAGTGTGGGCACTACTCGCAGGTGGGACATATGCAGGGCATGCTGGGAGTTGTAGTTTCCAAACATCTACAGTGTAAAGGTATTGGGGTTACTGTATGGGATTACTGTCCATTTAAAGGGCAACTAATGCTTTAAAACAATACAGACTCAGGAGGATGTATATATTGTTAAAATATTACTTTCTGATTCTGATTGTTTTAAAGCATTAGTGCCCTTTAAATGGACCAGAATTCCCATCAAGTAGTCCCATACAGTATATAGCCATACTGGTTTGGAATTACTATGTGAAATAATGCGTCCATTTAAATGGAAAATACACCTTAGAACAATACAGAATCAAAAGGCAGTAGTGGTCATAATTTCAATGGCTTATATACGAGTCAATCAGGATTTCCTGATTTTTGAGGCAAACTAGGTACTGGCTTTAATCCTCTGGTCAGCTGATACTTGGTATATACGGTAACACTAGCAAACATGTTTATAAACCTTATAATGGCCCAATTTCATTGTGGTAATTAGTAATAGAATTAATGTATGCTTTTCCACTTAAATCAAATCCAGGACATGGGTTAGGATGATCTTTGTCTACAAGAATCTTCTGCTCCCCCTTCTGGTATCTACAGGGGATCTCAACACATTTAATTAATCACCTCGATATAGTAAATATATGCTCATTCAAAACATTTTAGATGAACTCTCATTGTTGTACTAATAAAAGTTGTGGTTGTATACACCCAAATGTAAGAAAAAAACGTTTTTTGCAATTCAAAACAATATGCATGTCATCTACAGAATTCATCCATATTTTATTGCATAGCTGCCATTGGACAGAAATGGTTTTTTACACAACTTGGGTAACCACATACACAAACAGTAATGCTGTTACTCACTCCACTTTCCAATCCTCTATGGCCTCGTCGACTCACACTTCGTCTTTGTGTTCATCATATAAACAGAAAACTGTAGACGAGCCTCAACAGTACAATCCTGCAAAACTTTAATATATGTGTTAAAAAAAAAAAAACGAACACACATAAAAAGTTTTGCGGATTATACTGTTTGAGGCTCGTCTATAGTCTTTATTTTCTGAACTGCATACAGCCATCTCTTGTTTAATTTTTAATATTAATTATGTAATTTACAAAGCAAATACATAGTTTAACCTTTATGTTTGGTGCTTTGTATGATCCAGTACTAACAGGCAATTGCCAGGAAAATAGTGCAAAGTAGTTCAACAATCTATCTTATTTGCATCACTAATCATGGTGTAACACCACTTTATTTTTTTCTCACTTTACAGTCATTGGTGATGCACTTGCAAATCATTTTATTTACAACCTTTCCTTGAATACCTTTCTGTCTTACTGACAGGTTTCGTCAGTACTGTGAGGATTCTACCTGATCCTGCGCAGGAATGGAAACCTCATAATTACTCTGTTTGCCCTATGCTGACCGCTGGACTTCCTGATCTTAGTTCTGTTAAAGATATCCAGTATGTCAAGGTACTGTAAGTTATGGGTGGTCTTGTAAACAAAAGCTTTCGATATATTATTCAAGCATTACTGTTTCTTCAAACCATGCATGCTGCATTTTATATATCTGTTTGCTATCCATGATATTTTTGCCACATTTCAACAGTTGAGTTTCTATTATAAAAGCATGCATGGTGTTATATTAAGTTGTACTGAGTTTTTCATAGTAGCTGCCCACCTGTTAACTGTTCATTTCATTGCTAGGCTCTGGATGTAGATGTTTTTTTATTAGTAGTAACTCCACTACTACTGTACAGCTAAGGATTCCCCTACGACTGTACCAGGCTAATAACATCCACAACGACTGTACCAGCTAATAACTACACTACTACTGTACCACCTAATGACTCACTACTACTGTACCAGCTATAACTCCACTACTATAACTCCACTACTACTGTACCAGCTAATGACTCCACAACTACGTAACAGCTAATAACTCCACTACACTGTACCAGCTAAGACTGCCACACTACTGTTATCCCCTATAACTCCACAACACTGTCACAGCTATAACTCGCCTACTATACCCTTATGACTTCACTACTACTGTACCAGCTAATGTCTCCACTACAACTGTACCAGCTAATGATTCCCCCTACTACTGTACCAGCTAATAACTCCACTACTACTATACCAGCTAATGTCTCCACTACAACTGTACTAGCTGATTCCCCTACTACTGTACAAGCTAATGACTCCACTACTACTGTACCAGCTAATGACTCCACAACTACTGTACCAGCTAATAACTCCACTACTACTGTACCAGCTAATGACTCCACTACTACTGTACCACTCTGACTCCACAACTACTGTACCAGCTAATAACTCCACAACTACTGTACTAGCTAATAACTCCACTACTGGACTCATACCACTAATGACTCCACTACTACTGTACCAGCTAATGATTCCCTCCTACTACTGTACCAGCTAATGACTCCACTACTACTGTACCACTAAGACTCCTCTCTACTGTACCACTAATGACTCCACTACTACTGTACCAGCTAATGACTCCACTACTACTGTACACTATGACTCCACTACTACTGTCAGCTATGCTCCCCTACATACTGTACCAGCTAATGACTCCACTACTACTGTACGCAGCTAATTACTCCACACTACTGTACCACCTAATACTCCACTTACTGTACCACTATGACTCCACTACTACTGTACCACTATGACTCCACTACTATGTACCAGCTAATGACGTCCACTACCCACTGTACCAGCTATTGATTCCTCTACTACTGTCAAGCAAATGACTTCCCCTACTTGTACAAGCTAATGACTCCCCTACTCTTGTACAAGGCTAATGACTCCCTCTACTACTGTACCAGCTAATGACTTTTCCTCTACTACTGTACCAGCTATGCTCCACACTACTCTGTCCAGCTAATACTCCTCTACTAACTGTAACCATCTAATGACTCAACTACTACTGTACCACTAATGACTCCTCTATACTGTACAGTAATGACTCCTCTACTACTGTACCAGCTAATACTCTATGTACCAACTCCTCTACTGTACCTCCAAGACTCCTCTACTGTACCACCAATGACTTCCTCTACTACTGTAACCATCATGACTCCTCTACTACTGTAACCAGCCTAATGACTCCTCTACTACTGTAGCAGCTAATGACTCCTCTACTACTGTACCAAGCTAATGACTCCTCTACTACTGTACCAGCTAATGACTCTCTACTACTGCCAGCTATGACTCCTCACTACTGTACCAGCTAATGACTCCTCTACTACTGTACCAGTAATGACTCCTTACTATGTACCAGCTAATGACTCCTCACTAGTTACCAGCTAATGACTCCTCTACTATGTACACCAGCTAATGACGTCCCTCTACTACTGTTAACCACTAATGACTCCCTCCTACTACTGTTTACAAACAGCTAATGACTCCTCTACTACTGTACGCACTAATGACTCTCTCTACTACTGTACATCTAATGACTCCATACTACTGTACCAGCTAATGACTTCTCTACTACTGTACCAGCTAATGACCCTCACTGTGTACCAGCTGGAAGCAAGTAAGATGCACTGCAGCTTCCTATAAACACTATTTCTTCCTCTCCTCTCTGAACACTCTCTCCTGAACCACACACTGCTACACCACGTGTATTAGAATTTCATACAAGGAGCCCAAATTTTGCTTGTTTGTAATGATGTTGATTTGTGTACTACAAGGCTGCACTAGTACTGGACCACTGGTTACTAATAAGCCATGCACTATGGTCAATAATGTATTATGCAGTTTAGCTATGTAATATCCAGGATGCATATTTGATAGACTGTCAGATAAGTGACACCAATCTTTTTAACATGTATGCGAGTCAACCCATGTGCTTACTTTTCATTCTGTTTGTAGGTACAGACCTTATACCATGTCTTTCTTTGCTTTAAGGACTCTCTTGCTCTCGGCAAAACAGAGAGGAAGCACTTAAACAATTTCGCCGAAATTTGATGAGGCACTAAAGGAAAGCTGGACAACCAAAGTCAACTGGATGGCTCACACTATGCGAAAGGATTACAAGTCTTAGAGCGTGTCTGCTTGTTACTGAACCTTCTACATATTTTGGCTAAGTTCAAAAAATGTAACCACTGATATGCATCAAGGGTACAAGTAGCTTCTACTACTTTCTCTAGATGTGCATGTTATTCATGAATTCATTGCTGCCAGATTTATGCTTCCTGTGACTTGCGTCGCTGATGCAGTTGTAAGGAACTTATCATGGTTGGTTTTGGCACAGAGGAAAAACACCAAACAGCACCTTATGCTACTTCAGTTGCCTCTTAGGCATTTCCATCGCTGTGTTCCTGCTTGGCCTGAAATCAGAGATGCGCTATGTTTAGACTGGTGCTAAGGATCACCTCTGTAAGGCTCGTTTTTGCACACTTTCTAACCGTGTTTCCTTGCTTGAGCCTTCTTGTGATATTTATTTTTTTCTATCCTTGTATTTTTCTTATAGGTTGGAGATTTTCAAATGTTTCCATACCCGAGAGTGATGGTAAATGGCCTGTTTTAAGGACATTTTGTTTCCTATTTGGCGGTCTTCCTGCATATTTGGTAACTTTTCAGCATTGCACGGCCCAGCTCATACCGTGATACCACCTATATTTTATCTCGGTCTGATTGTGTCTTCCAGTCACCTTTTCAGTACTATGGAAGGGACTGTTTCACTCTGTTGGTCCTTGCCTATTGTATGGAGCATAAATGCAAAGCAACATCCTTGCTTTGTATTTGATCGAATGTTCACTGCGGGTATAACGGTACTTAATAAGTAATGTGTTCTGGATGTTTGCTTTTTTTTTTTCTGTGTACTCATTTCAAATGTGATTAATTTTTTCTTACTGCAGAACACCATCTCTCTCTCCTCACTCTCTCTCTAAGCAGAAAAACCTTTTTGTGAGCAGGACAATTTGAAAGTTTGCGAAGTTTAGGGCTATGCAAGAAGAGGAGAAAAAGTTTGCCTGTGCAATTAATCTGCGCGACCAATCGGATGTTATCAAACTGCAGTAACCCGTAAAAAGCTAACACTGATTGGTTTTTGAAAAAGCATGTGCATACATTTGCACTTCTTATTGCCCCTTAATTTCTAAACATCTGTTTTTTTCCTTAATATGTTTCACATTGGTAGGTTTGACTTGGCAAAAACTGGAACCTGAGAGATAGCCAACAGAATGCTTTGCAGAGGAGGTTTACATTCCATTTTGTTTCCTAGACCATTCCGAAAAGATCTGTTGATACTTGATATCATCATTGTGCAATGCAGCAGACTGATTTTCCATCAGCTGCAAGATGATGGATGGATGTGTACGCCTGTTTGTGTATAGACTGAGTGCAGCGTGACTGATCAGAAAATACCTTCTGAAAATTCAAGAAGTTTTACCACTTCTGTATAAACAAACGATGATTCAGAGAAAGTACTTTTTATTCATTTTTTAAAGGAGGGGCTGAAACTTTTTATCTCTGTCCCCTGGGACGTCGAAGTGTACTAGTATTTATTGTAATCATGGTTATCAAGAATATCCAATAAAAAAAGATTAGTTTTCCACCTAAGATAATAATATTAGGAACAGATGGTCCCAGGCTAGTTGGATGTCTTCTGCTGTGTATATCCTCAATATTAAGTCTTACCATGGATCATAAAATGTATATGGGAAACTGACTGCTGTTTTTAAGAGAGCGTGGCTGGAATATTTTACCACTGTAAAGAGGGATATTGGATTTCCTGATTGAATAAACAGATTCTTAATGATGCCTGGTTTGGATTTTTTTTTCTTTACAGATGCTGATGTTGGTGCTTTTTTTAAGACGTGCATGGTTAAAAAGATATACTGCCCATTCACTGTTGGTCACAGTGATAAGTTAAAGTCGCCCTAGCCAACTAATACCAGTTAGTGATTTTAACTCATTGCTTGCAGAGGCAAGGTGGGAACCACACTAGACATTTTAACGATAGCCAATATCTCCGTTAAGGTCACAATCTTGTTGGATCTATCCAGAGACACAAACAGATATTTCATATCTGTTATGATATCTCCCAGTGCATTTGCGGTTCCCTAAATTGATGCTATATAAATTCAATCTACCGTACCTTCTAAATCTCATAACAGTGTACTTAAAAAAGGATCAGGCGATGTTCCAATTGCAAGCAACCTGCTATAATCCTTAGCTGGAATGCACAAGTTTGTTTGTGAGCTTTGCATTGGTAATACCTAAAATCTTAATCTATGTACACTCCAACACAATTATCTAACGTGTATATCACTACTGTGTGTACCCAGATTTTAAACACATGCAAAAGATCTGAATGTAATAGGTGCTTTGGTTTATTACTCATGATAAAATGAAATGCATCTAACAAATGATATGTCAAGAAGCTTTTAATTACAATTGTAATCTTATACTTGGCTTGAACTTGAATATAAAAATGGATAACACACAGTATCAGCACTGTTATAGAGAGAAGTTAAGTGCTTCCTTTAGTTCAATAAATATGGACACCCATCCAAGGAACAGGCACTAATGAAATTAGTTCACACCAGTTTCTCACACCAGCTCTAAGAAACCAGAATATATGTACTCCCCTCATAGTTAAATGATAACTTTAGCCTAACCTACTGATTGACAGGTGTATCCACTTTTCTTTCAAGTAATTCTTAACAAAGAAACCTTCTCAAACATCCTTTAGCTCACTAAGCTCAGACATTCTCATTGTGATGTGAATCAGCAGCATTCAATTAGATAATCTTACTGCAATAACCCAGTAAAAAGATAACATTTTGATTGGTTGCTGAATTAAATAGCACTGGCAAAGTTTTGCACTTCATATTGTCCATACTGTAACGTATTATCCGGGTTATTCACTAAAAGTTCTTATTGCTAAAAATATTGCTAATTTTGCCCCAACCAATCAGATGTTAGCTTTCAAATGTTAAATAAGATCTGATTGTTGGGGCTAAATTAGCGCCATTTAAACGAAAAGAACTTTTATTGAATCTCTCTGATTGTGTCTGAATTCACAGTTCTAATTGTTTCTTTTGGACTAATCACCCTTTTGAGGAAGAAGGAGAATTGGTTAGAACCCATGTTTAAATCCTGGATGGGTACTCTTTTAAAGCTACAACCACGCTATTCCCCTGATGGGAAAAGAAATAGTGAGGTTTAAATTATAAATCTAGTATTTTGTAGCACTGCCCATCGCATGTATTGCCGTATTGAATCCCATGGTTTTTTTTGGACATTGTGCTGAGCTGATTACCTAGTTCACTGTAATCTGGCAGTATGATTTCCCGCCAGTCGCAGTTGTGCAATTGCAAATCGATCGCTAAGATGAACAGTCAGGCGTTTTTGGATGCTGCACGCTGTATGGGCGCCTTAACAGAAGGGAAAGGTTGTTTTTTCAGTAAACCTCCCATAGTTACTTATAGCAGGCCCTCAATTCTCCCCACTTCTGCCACACCTACACCTAATATTAACTAAGCACTGGTGACACATGGGGGAAGGTGTAGGCAGGGGAACTAGCGATGAGAGCTAAAGCGCTATCTTTACTCACTGTAGTTAGTAAAGATACTCACTCTTTTCTTTCAAAAGTAATTTTTGGGGGTTTAGTGACCTGGCTTTCAGTTGGAGATTGAATAGGGAAATAGTCAGCTACATCGAAAAACCCTCAGCAGTGGTTTGATTCATAGTTACTCGTCTATATAGAACCATTAGCATAACATCTAACATTTCTTGGTCTTTAATTTCTGTGATGATCTAATAGGCTGTGTGCCACAAAAAGAGCATTAACATGAAGGTGTCACATTTTCTACAGGTGACATCTCGCATTTCGGGCACATTCTTCTTGGCTTCTTCATCGGACCACAGTGTAATTCCACAGGATCACCATATGGTCTCTGATCGCAGTCTGACATGTGTTTTTTTTTTTCTTTCCATTGAACTTGAGGTTTTTTTCTGTTGGGACAATACATAAAATTATTTTCATTACTGGTGCGTATTAAAGTAAGTTATTGTGCCTAGACTGGACCTGGACTGACGCATTCCAATTATCTACTATTCTACAATATTTGATGGCAGATCCCACACAAACAGAAGGTTAAGGAGCTGGTCTTACCTCCTGTTCTTCAATAAAGTTTTGTAATAAGTCCGGTGTGGACCTGTCAGAGGACACGGTGGAGGAGCTAGAGATCGGGTAAGTTCCTTACCTTCATTCCCGGCTCCTGAACGTTTTATTGAAGAACGGGAGGTACGACAGCTTCTTTACCTCCTGTTCTTCAATAACTGCATAGCAAAAATGATTATACCAGTGAGAGCCATTTAAAATATGATGCATCAATTTTAATCAGCAGAAATGTTTTTGCTGCGTTCTGTGTTCTGTTTACATTTATGACTGCAATGGCATCTCAATTTTCAAGTTAACCACAAAAACCTGGTCCCACTATATCCATTGCAATCCGATCTGATTTTACACACACACACATTTTTGGGCTTTTCTATCAGCATTGCTCTTGAATATATGTCTATGGGAGCCCCTTAAAATCGGCAGGCACAAAAGCTTTCTACAATGTTTTTCTTTGGTGTGTTTTACCCACAATCCAAGCATTTACAAATGCATGGCAAATTCCAAGGCCATTTCTAGGCATAGAAGCCTAGAGAACTGAGCGGGCGAAGGGCGGCATTTACATTTTTTAAATTCTTTTAAAAGACTGGGATCCTCATCAGTCATAGAGTATTACGTTGTTTACCAATCTAGTTTTATTTAGCCAACCTTTTGCTACAGTATATGGGCTTCATTTTTTAATCTAAGACTAAGGCAAAGAGGTGGCTGGAGGGGAGTTAGAGCTGTGAAGGGGCACCAGGAGAGACTTACTTAGGCACTAAAATGTCCAGAACCAGCCCTGGCAAAATTTAAAGCTAACATCTGATTGGTTGGAGCAAAATTAGCACCATATTTAATGAGAAGAACTGTTATTGAATCTCCCTGAAATGTGTGTTTTTTCACAGGTTTTGTGGGGCCCTGGCCTATATACAGTACATCTTACATCTCGCACAAATCTGTCTTTCATGTGTCACCAGTAAAACATTTTGATTACCATTCAATGCATTTCCTTTTAAGGTAATATTTAAATAAAAAAACTCGGTTGTGTTTCACAAGCCTAATTCACTATGTGATGTTCCACAATGTTTACCGATTGATATATAAAAGACCTTGCTCCGATCATGCTGTGTTCAATTATACTATGTTCTAATTTGGTTTGCAAATGAATGGTCATAGCCTGCATAAATGTGAAATTCACTTTCCTACCAAGGAGATCAAACTGGTATGGCCTGCACTAACAAGGATACTAAACCGACCAGTATTCTGGAAAAAAAAAAATGCTGCCGTGTCATTTCATTGTGACCAATCACAGACCATTGAAGAATGTGCAAACAAGTGAAATTAACTGGGTGTTGGAATTGTCCCCCATTTGACCAAGGTCTGTGAGTTGTGTAAAAAAAATTTGTAGATATTTTAACACGATCGCCTGTAATAGCAACCTAAGCCTGGTTTCCTGGTTATAGAAAAAGTGATAGAAGATATGGGCAGTAATACCTGTGTGTTTTAATGTGCCAAAGAAATGTGAAAGAGGTATCTTTCTCCTTTAGCATCCGTTCTCTCTTCTTCTGATTACTTCTATCTGGTATTGATTCCATTTCTAGTGTTCCATTCGTCCAGGTCATATCCACAATCACAAGGTTAGAAAAATGGAATTGTGGTAATCACGGAATGAAACCATTTACAGTGTAATAACTGTTCATTTTCATTTACTTGACTGTAAGGTTAGCCATTTCTGTAACAGTGTACGGCGATATTACAAACCATGGATGACTAGCAATTGTACCAGTAATAACTGTAAATGGAATCATCATTCTCAATCAGATTTTATTGTTTGCGGAAACCAGTATCGTTTGAGCATTATTGTGTTTATGGTCTGCTTGACTCACAGTCAAAGCCAAATGGCATATATGTTTATCTGACACTGTTAATCATAAATATATTTGTCCATTGGCAGTGTCCTGCTTTTTATCTCTATTTCATTATACAGTATGCACAAAAGTGAATACACCCTCACATTGTTGGTAAATATTTTATTGTATCTTTTCATGTGACTACTGAACATATGACACTTTGATATAATGTAAAGTATCAGTGTACAGTTTGTATAACAGTGTAATGTGCTGTCCCCTCAAAATAACTCAACACAGAAATTAATGTATAAACCACTGGCAACAAAAGTGAGTACACCCCTACGTGAAATTACCAAATTGTGCGAAAAGTGCCATTTCCTTCCCCGGTGCCACGTGACTCGGTATTAACAAGGTCCCAGGTGTGAATGGGGACGAGTGTTTTAATTTGTGTTATTGCTCTCACACTCATACTGGTCACTGGAAGTTGAACATGGCATAGGTCAAGGAGAATAGGCCAAGAACTGTCCCTGGCTTTGGCAGTTTGTGGGTCATTTGGGACTTGCAGAGGGCCGTTTGATTTGAATGATTCGGCCAGATCCTGACTGCAATGGGTCCATAAGTTATTAGCATGGGTATTTATAATTGTGTAGACACAAGACGTAAAAGTTTTGACACAAACGGTAAAAGGGAGACGGGCGGTAATTCGGACAGGTAGGGTCCAGAGAGGGTTTTTAAGAAAGGTTTGATACACCATGTTTAAAGGCGAAGAAAAATCCATGAATCGAGAGAATATAAAAATGTGAGCAAGAGCGGGGTAAGGATTTTAGCGCAGTGTTGAGTAGGAAGGAGGGCATGGGATCATTTACAATGTACACTGACTACTTTACATTGCATCAGTATTGTACCATGAAATATAATAAAATATTTACAAATAATTGTGATATACTGTATAATACCTATATTTATAATTTTTACTCTGTCTTGGAAATCTACATAGTAGTGCAGTGGCTTTAATTCTGTGTGCAGCAATTAAATAACAAGGAAGGCAAATGAGAAAGGCATTAAGATGAGGAAGTGTGTCGTTAAATAGACAATTCATACATAATCATCTGACATTTTAAGTGACGTGATGATATAGGGGTCTAGTTCCCTGAACAGGTCATGGTCCCTCTTTAACCAGTACAAGGTTACACCATGGACCAGTCTTTAGTTCTGAGGGCTGGTGTGCTATCTTGCACAGAATGGTACAGGGATGTTGTTTTATGCAATACCCCTTGTCAACATCATAGCATCTTAAATGATATTGCAACATGTGAAATAAACAGATCATTTAGAACATGTGTTAATATTAGCACAGTCCTGAAATATGACCCCCTGTCCCAGAGAGCTTGCATTCTAGATTTTATTGCTCAGTCTTACCTTAAGCCTCATACACACGTCTGTTCTTGGCACCGCCCCACGACCCCCCGCGCATTCACGCGTGATGAACGGCATTTCGGATAATCGCATGTGTGTATGCGTTTGGTTGGGGATTGTTCGTTGTTCCGCCCCACAAACGCATACACAGTTGTGATTATCAACTGAAATGGCCATTCGTTGCGGGTTTTCCATGGTCGTGGGTCGTGCCAAGATCAGACATGTGTAAGCCTTTTCAGTTTTAACTCTTTATAAGGTTAATATCTGTTAATATAAGGTTAATTAGTTCTGTGCTAAGGGGGAAGAAACATAGTAGCATTACACATTACTCAGGGTGTAGGGAAAGGGAATCGTCAGAGGCTGTTGTGTATTGGGAATCACCACTAAAAGGCCATTAAAACTCCCAGTAACCATGTCCCCTAGTTAGGCTGGAATGAACTGAGGGACAGTAATGGCGCCACTATCCCCACGTGATTTTGTCCTGCAAATCCCTAGATTTAAAGATTCATTGCACCCACAAAACCTTAAATCTGCAGGAAGATGCTGTTACACCATGGTTGGACAATTAAATTTCACAGGGGTCAAAGAAACTTTGATTGTCGTGAAGGGAGAGACCAATAACCAATCTCTATTTTTATCATTTTAAAGGGTCCACGTGGCCTTACTTTGCCCGGTCTGTGTTACACTGTTCCGTTTTAGCTTCTACCAATCACTGCTGGGAAACTCGAGAACATACATCTCCACAGAGGCTGGTACCAAAAAAAACCCACCCAAATACCATTAGTACTGTACAAAGTTATAGTTAAGGCACAAAACACGTTATTTTTTATTTTAAAGTGTCCCTAGAATATGTCAGAATGTAGTTAGGTATGATTTGAGTTCTGTGAGAGAAAACAGAGACCGGAAAATGTCGATGACACAGAAGGAAGGGTTGCTGCTGTTTGTACCTAAATAGTAAAATACTTCAATAGAAAACAACTGATGTACCAACATCTTAAATATGGCCTGTAATATGCTGCAAGTCCAGAAATATAACGTTTCTATGGTAGTCAATGAAGCAGTTTTGCCTTAGTGTAGCCTTCATAGCTGTGACCTGCAGCAGAGGCTCAATACCTCCAGTGTGTTTAGTTTACACTTATATATGTATGTCAGGAGGGGAGGATGATACAGGAATATCTGCAATAAGGAATCAAGTGACTTACCCCACAGGAGATTGTACTTTCCTTCTATCTTCTGAGCTGTCCAAAGAGTCAGTACCGCTGTGGCTGGTGTCCTTATAACTGCCGCTCCTCTTGTATACCCAGTACATCTTAAATGGATCCATCTTCATTTCCTCATTGTCATGTCCTTCTGCAGATATAATTGTCCTTTTAACCAGATTATTCCCCTCCCAAGTCAGAATGTGTAATATACTAATTGCATTGGGACCTAGTTGGAATCTCCTCCATGACTGTCCTCCCTCTTCCCAGATTGAGTAATAGAGTTTAATAATATTTCCTGAATTGTTTTCCAAGACAAACAGCAGGGCTGGGACATGGCATTTATCTGGTTACGACGAGCCAGGCAACTAGAGCTCTTTAATTAAAACCATTGCATACCTTCATCACAGCCGGACTTAATTAACATAATCAGTTTTTATTGACTTTCATTGCGATAACATTCTTGGACCAAGAGACAATGTCAATGTCTGGACCTCCAGCTCTTGATATATAAATTCAATTATTATGTTATTATATTATTATTATGTTATTATTATGTTTTTGGATATAAAGGTTTATGGAGGGCCACATGAAAGCTAATTGATATACATTACTGGTAGCTATGCATTTCAAAGGGAAGTCTCCCCTGCAGAATGGGTCCAACAATAAATACAGCTAATTGCTTGAAAGTATATGGAAGTTTAACCTGCAACTGTATGTGGTAATAGGCAATAACCCTACAGATCCAACAAACTGTGACACCAGGGGGCGCTGGTATGCAACAAACAAAATAAGGTAACTTGCATTTTAGATTTCAGATGACATTGATACAAACGTATATCATATGGTTGTTTCTGGGTGTCTTTGTGTGAATGTGGTGTTTTTGTGTACATAATTTTTCTGGTGTGTGTGTGTGTATAAATGTACATTTTTTGTTTAAGGCACAAAATACCAAATGAAGTAAAAGGGTTGGTTATAATTTATGTACCCTTTACTAAACATACGGATATAAAAGCCACCCCAGAGTTCCGTGAGCATAATAAGCACAAGGCCTCAGCCTTATAAATGACAGTAGAAGTAAAGTATCCACTACATATGGTCTCTCAGTAATTCTTACAGGAATTTTTATGTTTACTGCAAATCAAACATTTTCTATACAATTTTGCTTTACATTTTTCCCTCTAATGTCAAGCCGTTAGAATATTAAAGGGCATCTATACTGAAAAAATAGGTTTATTTTAAATTGACCATAACTGGAAACTATTTTTCTTCCCAACCACCACTGTACCATTTTTTTGTTGGTCTGCCCCCTATTTCTTTATACATCCAATCTAAAACTTTCTTATATTTCAGCTGTCAATCAGTTCCTTCTGTGAGTAGCTGGAATGGTGACAGAGTTTTGACGTTGGAATGCTGTATGCTGTGTTGCAGGCTTGACAGTTGGTTTGTGTAAAGAATTCAGTTCGGATGGAAGTGGGAGTGGTTAAAAGAGGGAAAAAACACAAAATGTGTGATTGAAGGCATGCAGCAAATCATAGTAAGTGCTACTTACATGTATTCATTATAGATTAAGATGAGGCAAAAGTAACTTTTTCATTTAGTGTCCCTTAACCAGATACTGTTCTGTTTGTACTCCCCTTGTACTGATACCGGCCCTGTCTACCATATACATTACATACCAAGTCTGTCTATACATCCCCTATGTGTTTGTATCTCCCCATTACCAATCCCTGTATTCTACACGGCCCTGTCTACCCATATACATTACATACCGAGTCTTGTTCTATACATCCCACTGTGTGTTTGGATCTCCCCATTACCAATCCCTGTACTGTACACAAGCCCCTCTACATATACATATCATACCGAGTCTGTTCTATACATCCCACTGTGTGTTTGTATCTCCCCATTACCAATCCCTGTACTGTACACAGCCCTGTCTCCATATACATTACATACCGGTCTATTCATACATCCCACTGGGTGTTTATACCCATGGAAGGGGCCTAGATCCCGAAACGTTGTATGCTGTTTGTTTTTGCACAAATAAGAATATTCACTGAAGTAGTGTGCTCCTCTACTATTTGCCTTGCTTGGATATTGAAGCCGGGGAGTAGGGGCTGAGAGGACTGCACCTACCAACTTGTCCTGGCTAAAGAGCCAACACGCTGTGCCGTTGTACATCTGGAACTGTTGATAATCTACCATATACATTACTACCGAGTCTGTTCTATACATCCCACTGTGTGTTTTGTATCTCCCATTACCAATCCTGTACTGTACCAGCCCGTCTACCATATACATTACATACCGAGTCTGTTTCTATAAATCCCACTGGGTGTGTTTGTATCTCCACATTACCAATCCCTGTACTGTACACAGCCCTGTCTACCATATACATTACATACCGAGTCTGTTCTATAATCCCACGTGTGTTTTTATCTCCCCATTACCATACCCTGTACTGTACACCAGCCCTGTCTACCATATACATTACATACGAGTCTGTTCTATACATCCCACTGTCTGTTTGTATCTCCCATTACCAATCCCTGTACTGTACACCCCGTCTACCATATACATTACATACCGAGTCTGTTCTATACATCCCACTGTGTGTTGTATCTCCGCATTACCAATACCTGTACTGTACACAGCCCTGTCTACATATACATTACATACCGGTCTGTTCTATACATCCCACTGTGTGTTTGTATCTCCCATACCAATACCTTGTACTGTACACAGCCCTGTCTACCATATACATTACATACCGAGTCTGTTCTATCACATCCCACTTATGTTTGGATCTCCCCATTACCATCCCTGTACTGTACACAGCCCCGTCTACCATATACATTACATACCGAGTCTGTTCTATACATCCCCTGTGTGTTTGTATCTCCCCATTACCAATCCCTGTACTGTACACGCCCCGTCTACCATATACATTACATACCGAGTCTGTTCTATACCCATCCCTGTGTGTTTGTACTCTCCCATTACCAATCCCTGTACTGTACACAGCCCCGTCTACCATATACATTACTACCGAGTCTGTACTATACATCCCACTGTGTGTTTGATCTCCCCATTCACCAATCCCTGTACTGTACACACCCCGTCTACCATATACATTACATACCGAGTCTGTTCTATACATCCCCTGTGTGTTTGTATCTCCGCATTACCAATCCCTGTACTGTACACAGCCCTGTCTACCATATACATTCATACCGAGTCTGTTCTATACATCCCCCTGTGTGTTTGTATCTCCCCATTACCAATCCCGTGTACTGTACACGGCCCCGTCTACTACATATACATACATACCCGAGTCTGTTCTATACACTCCCACTGTGTTTTGTATCTCCGCATTACCAATCCCTGTACTGTAACACAGCCCCTCTACCAATACAATTACATACCGAGTCTGTTCTATACATCCCACTGGTGTTTGTATCTCCGCATTACCAATCCCTGTACTGTACACAGCCCCGTCTACCAATACATTACATACCGAGTCTGTTCTATACATCCCACTGTGTGTTTGTATCTCCGCATTACCAATCCCGTACGTACACAGCCCCGTCTACCATATACATTACATACCGGTCGGTTCTATACATCCCCCTGTTGTTTTGATCTCCGCATTACCACCCCTGTACGTACACAGCCCCGTCTACCATATACATTACATACCGAGTCTGTTCTATACATCCCACTGTGTGTTTGTATCTCCCATTACCAATCCCTGTACTGTACACGGCCCCGTCTACCATATACATTACATACCGAGTCTGTTCTATACATCCCACTGTGTGTTGTATTCCCCATTACCATCCCTGTACTGTACACGGCCCCGTCTACCATATACATTACATACCGAGTCTGTTCTATACATCCACTGTTGTGTTTGGATCTCCCCATTACAATCCCTGTACTGTACACAAGCCCCGTCTACCATATACATTACAACCGAGTCTGTTCTATACATCCCCACTGTGTGTTTGGATCTCCCCATTACCAATCCTGTACTGTACACGCCCCGTCTACCATATAATTACATACCGAGTCTGTTCTATACCTCCACTGGGTGTTTGTATCTCCCCATTACCAATCCCTGTACTGTACACAGCCCTGTCTACCATATACATTACCGAGTCTGTTCTATAAATCCCACTGTGTGTTGTATCTCCCCATTACCATCCCTGTACTGTACACGGCCCCGCGACCATATACATTACATACCGAGTCTGTTTAATACATCCCACTGTTGGTTTGTATCTCCCCATTACCAACCCTGTACTGTACACGGCCGCCTACTACCGTTACTCATACCGAGTCTGTTCTATCAATCCCACTGGGTGTTTGTATCTCCACATTACCAATCCCTGTACTGTACACAGCCCCTGTCTACCATATACATTACATACCGAGTCTGTTCTATACATCCACTTGGTGTCTGTTATCTCCCTTTAACCAATCCCTGTACTGTCCACGGGCCCGTCTACCATATACATTACAATACCTAGTCTGTTCTATATCCTCACTGGGTGTTTGTATCTCCCCATACCAATCCCTGTACTGTACACGGCCCCGTCCTACCATATACCGTTACAAACCGAGTCTGTTCTAATTCCATCCCACTGGTGTTTTAGATCTCCACGTACCAATCCTGTACTGTACACAGCCCCGTCTACCATATACATTACATACCGAGTCTGTTCTATACATCCCCCATTACCAATCCCTGTACTGTACACAGCCCCGTCTACCATATACATTACATACAAGTCTGTTCTATACATCCCACTGTGTGTTTGTATCTCCCCATTACCAATCCCTGTACTGTACACGGCCCCGTCTACCATATACATTACATACCGAGTCTGTTCTATACATCCCACTGTGTGCTTGGATCTCCCCATTACCAATCCCTGTACTGTACACAGCCCCGTCTACTATATACATTACATACCGAGTCTGTTCTATACATCCCACTGGGTGTTTACTAACTGCTATCTGATCTGAGCTAACTGCTATCATAGCATTAGATAGATAGATAGATAGCAGTTAGATAGATAGATAGATAGATAGATAGATAGCAGTTAGATAGATAGATAGGTAGCAGTGCTATCTATCTATCTATCTGCTATCTATCTATCTAACTGCTATGATAGCAGTAGATAGATGATTTGTAATAATCCATAGTAGATAGATAGATAGTATAGCTAGATAGCAGTTAGTGTAGATAGATAGGATATGATATTAGATAGATAGATAGATGATAGATGATAGAGTTAGATAGATAGATAAGCATTAGGTTAGAAGATAGATAGATAGCAGTTAGATAGATAGATAGATAGATAGATAGATAGATAGATAGCAGTATGATAGCTAAGCAGGTATAGTTTACTAGTAGATAGATAGTATAGATGATAGATAGATAGCATAGATTAGATAGATAGATAGATAGATAGATAGATAGATAGCAGAGATAGCAGTTAGATAGATAGATAGATAGATAGATAGCAGTTAGATAGATAGATAGATAGATAGATAGAGACAGAGAGATAGACAAGAAGCAGATAGACATAGTTAAATAGTAAACAAGAGGCAGTATACAGATATACAGAGAGAGAGAGGGACAGAGATAGAGATATATATACAGAGAGAGAGAGAGGGAGAGATAGATATACAGAGAGAGAGAGAGGGAGAGATAGATATACAGAGAGAGCGAGAGGACAGATAGAGATAGATAGGGGCAGAGATCCATTAGAACGGTACAAGAAGGTCTCCCTGACCAAAGGTGTGGGCAAGCATTGACTACAACTGAACACAACAGTAAGTTTAAAATGACCAAATTGCTACCAGTATATAATAAATTGCCAGTTTTACTGTGCCTTTGTGTCATTAATTTGTGTCTCTCTGTCCAACTCTCTGATCTCTATCTCTGTCTGTCTATCTCACTGTCTTTCTGTCTATCGCTATCGGCTGTGTGTCTATGTTTGGTGTTTGTCTATCTGTCTGTTCTTTTTGGTAATCTCTATAAGTTAACACAGTGGGTGTGGTCTTAATTGGGGGCGGAGAAAGGGGCGTGTGTCTAAAATTTTTCAATGCGCTACGCGCGGCAATGGTTGTTCCCAAAAGTGCCCCTGATCTTCTTAGACCCTAGATACGCCCCTGCATACCGAGTCTGTTCTAATCATCCCCCTGTATTCTGTATCTCCCCATTACCAATACCTGTACTGTACACGGCCCCGTCTACCATATACATTACATACCGAGTCTGTTCTATACATCCCCCCTGTGTGTCTGTATCTCCCCATACCAATCCCTGTACGTACACAGCCCCGTCTACCATATACATTACATACCGAGTCTGTTCTATACATCCCACTGTGTGTTTGGATCTCCCCTTTTACCAATCCCTGTACTGTACACAGCCCCCGTCTACCATATACATTACATACCGAGTCTGTTCTATACATCCCACTGTGTTTTGGATCTCCCCATTACCAATCCCTGTACTGTACACGCCCCCGTCTACCATATACATTACATACCGAGTCTGTTCTATACATCCCACTGGTTGTTTGTATCTCCCCATTACCAATCCTGTACTGTACACGGCCCCGTCTACCATATACATTACATACCGAGTCTTGTCTATACATCCCACTGTGGTGTTTGATCTCCCCATTACCAATACCTGTACTGTACACGGCCCCGTCTACCATATACATTACATACCGAGTCTGTTCTATACATCCCCCTGTGTGTCTGTATCTCCCCATTACCAATCCCTGTACTGTACACAGCCCCGTCTACCATATACATTACATACCGAGTCTGTTCTATACATCCCACTGTGTGTTTGGATCTCCCCATTACCAATCCCTGTACTGTACACAGCCCCGTCTACCATATACATTACATACCGAGCTATTCTATACATCCCACTGTGTGTTTGGATCTCCCCATTACCAATCCCTGTACTGTACACGGCCCCGTCTACCATATACATTACATACCGAGTCTGTTCTATACATCCCACTGGGTGTTTGTATCTCCCCATTACCAATCCCTGTACTGTACACGGCCCCGTCTACCATATACATTACATACAGTCTGTTCTATACATCCCCCTGTGTGTTTGTATCTCCCCATTACCAACTCCCTGTACTGTACACAGCCCGTCTACCATATACATTACATACCGAGTCTGTTCTATACATCCCACTGTGTGTTTGATCTCCCCATTACCACAATCCCTGTACTGTACACGGCCCCGTCTACCATATACATTACATACCGAGTCTGTTTCTATACATCCCACGGGTGTTTGTATCTCCCCATTACCAATCCCTGTACTGTACACGCCCCGTCTACCATATACATTACATACCGAGTCTGTTCTATAACATCCCACTGTGTGTTTGTATCTCCCCCATTAACATCCCTGTACTGTACACGGCCCCGTCTACCATAACATTACATACCGATCTGTTCTATACATCCCCCTGTGTGTCTGTATCTCCCCATTACCAATCCCTGTACTGTACACGGCCCCGTCTACCATATACATTACATACCGAGTCTGTTCTATACATCCCCCTGTGTGTCTGTATCTCCCCATTACCAATCCCTGTACTGTACACAGCCCCGTCTACCATATACATTACATACCGAGTCTGTTCTATACATCCCACTGTGTGTTTGTATCTCCACATTACCAATACCTGTACTGTACACAGCCCCGTCTACCATATACATTACATACCGAGTCTGTTCTATACATCCCACTGGGTGTTTGTATCTCCCCATTACCAATCCCTGTACTGTACACGGCCCCGTCTACCATATACATTACATACCGAGTCTGTTCTATACATCCCACTGGGTGTTTGTATCTCCGCGTTGCCAATCCCTGTACTGTACACGGCCCCGTCTACCATATACATTACATACCGAGTCTGTTCTATACATCCCACTGTGTGTCTGTATCTCCCCATTACCAATCCCTGTACTGTACACGGCCCGTCTACCATATACATTACATACGAGTCTGTTCTATACATCCCCCTGTGTGTCTGTATCTCCCCATTACCAATCCCTGTACTGTACACAGATGATGGAAAGTTTTTTATGTAACTAAACTAGTTTAAAAAATTGGGACCACATTTTTAAGCCCAGTAACACAGTACCAATCTTATCATATCTGTAAATTCCATCTGTCAAAGATGTGGCTTCACACAGTCCTGAAAGGTTCTCCCTACAATAAAACCCATTTCGTAAAGCTATATATATTCCATAGCACCATTGCACAAGTGTTGTTTGCACATTGTATATATGATATGTAATATAACATACCCCACCATGGATTTTATTGTTAGGGGAGGAGTTGTTCACACTTGCATAATTGATGACTATAATTGTTTGCATCTATGTGCTTTGGTCACACCTGAGGAAGGGGGCTCCGTCCCCCTGAAATGTTGTGTAGTTCAGCACTAGTATTAAAAGCATGTTTAAAAGAAAATCTCTCTATATATAAGATATATATGATACTTAACTGTTGCCTAAGCTCCTAGAGTGCGCCTCTTATTGTTCCTACCTGCAGGCTTATTTACCGAGGAGCTCTGCGGGTATGCAGCGCTCCACTCTTAACATCACGCTAACTGATTTATGATTGGTTAGCTCAAACGTTCAGTCTCGCTTTGTGGCGCTGCATGAGTACAGGAAGAGGCACTCGCGCAGCGGTCGCACACCAATTTACCTTACCAGAGTCTGCGTGGCCCTTTGCATGTAAGTATTTAATGTCAGTGATAGTTAAATACTTACGAGTCGCACAGTCTCTGGTAAATCTGATATGGGAGATTTGCCAGGAGAGCTTGCGCCTCTGATGAATCTCCACACTGGGACTCTCATTACTGTGTATTAACTATACAAAAGGTCTAATTCAGTGATGGCCCAACCCGTGGGCTGGATGGGTGTGGGTGTAACCAGGTGTTTAAGGCGGGGCTGTGCCAGGACAGAGGAAGGGGTGCCACTAGTGTGGTTTGGCACCCCATGTCTAATAAATCCATATCTAAAATTAGTACCTTTAATACTTTCAAATAGGATTTCACAAAGTCATCCACAGTACATACAGTATCCACTGTATCCCTGTACACTATCAGGAGGGTATTCTTCCAAGGTAGAGGGATGTGTGAAAGACAAGCATAATACCTACGGTAAGAAATTTACATTTGGGCTCCATGCTATGGGAGGTCTAATTAAAGGGCATGTAGTTACTCATCTCCCCTCAATCCTGTTCTCCTTACAGGGGAATTTGGCAATGAAAAGGTTTTATATTTTATATTTTAAATGAGTAGGTTTGGTGCCCCTTAGTAGTGTACAATTAGAACTTGTTTGGATGTACAATTATCTGTCTGTCTATTACAATAACTTGCTCAGCTTTTATGGAAAGTGAGTAGAATGTTGTGGATGTAGTTTACTTGGATTTTGATACAGTCCCCCATAGGCGACTAATGTTAAGCTAAGGTCTGTTGGGCTGGGGAGGCACATTTGTATGTTTATCAATGATTTGGAAGTGGGTATTGTCAGCAAGGTTTCTGCTTTGCTGACGACACAAAACTTTGCCGACCATTAAAAACTTCAGAGGATGTGCAATCGTTGCAGGGGGGTCTAGATAGATTATCACATTGTGCTGCTAAGTGGCAGATGAGATTCAATGTTGATAATGTAAGGTGATGCCTTTGGACTTAAAAATACTTGTGCTACTTTATATAAAATGGCTCTGTGTTAAGTGAATCCCTGTTTGGAAAGTGATCTTGGAGTTTTGGTGGATAACAAACTTAAAGGTAGCAAGCAGTGCCAGGCGGGAAACAGCCAGAGCCAGCATGGTATTGTCTTGTATAAAGAAAGGTATGGATTTCAAGGGAGGAAAATGTATTCTCCCTCTTTACAAAGCTTGGTAAGAGCCTCATTTGGAATATGCAGTGCAATTTTGGAATCCTGTGTACAAAAAGGACATCTTTGAAATGGAAAGGGTTCAGAGAAGGGCACTAAATTAATAAGGGATTGGGGGAGCTTGAATATGAAGAGAACTGGAAAAGTTACAATTATGTACGCTGGAGAAAAGGCGCTTGCGTGGGGAGATGATTACTGTGTATAAATACATTAAGGGCCATACAGTAACTATCTGGGGGCATTGTTCACCAATAGAACTGTCAGAGGACACATGGCCATCCCTTAAGACTTGAAGAAAAGAAGTTTAGGCTTCAAGTTCGGAAAGGGTTTTTCACTGTTAGAACAGTAAGAGCTATGGAATGTCTTCCATTGGACATGGTATGGCAGTGTTCATTGGATAGTTTCAAAAGAAAGCTGGATGAGTTTTGAAACAAGGAATGTTGCAAGTTACTGGTATTGATACATAAGTAGAGTTGATCCAGGGAAATTTCCAATTGCCACTTCCCCTTAAATACATTTGGTGGTGTTGGTGGTGGTGTGGGGGGGGGGGGGGGTGAGGTTGCCTTCCTCTGGATCAACAGGCAGGAAAGGAGGATATTGCAGATGGGTTGGATTTGATGTATGTCTTTATTCAACCTCAAATACTGTTCTATATTAATATAATGTTTTTTTATTATTTGCACTTTAAAGGAACACTAACCCAAAAATTAACTAGTGGCATCTGTTCTATTATCAAAGGAGGTGAAACTGCTTATTCTCACCTTCCTGTGGAATAATAAGGAGCTATCACTACCTATCCTAAGGTTCCCTCTGTATTCTATGCTATCACTACCTATCCTAAGGTTCCCTCTGTATTCTAGTTAGATAATAGATAACAGTTAGATAGTTAGATAATAGAATAGATAGATAGATAGAGATAGCAGTTAAGATAGATAGATGATAGATAGAAGATAGCAGATAGCAGTTAGATAGATAGATAGATAGATAGATAGATAGCAGTTGATAGATAGATAGAAGATAGATAGAGACAGAGATAGATAGACAAGAAGAGCAGATAGACATAGTTAAATAGATAAACAAGAGGCAGATAGACAGATATACAGAGAGGAGAGGGACAGATAGAGATATATATACAGAGAGAGAGAGAGGGAGAGATAGATATACAGAGGAGAGAGAGAGGGAGAGATAGATATACAGAGAGAGAGAGAGGGGACAGATAGAGATAGATAGGGGCAGAGATCCATGTAGAAGGTACAAGAAGGTCTCCCTGACCAAAGGTGTGGGCAAGCATTGACTACAACTGAACACAACAGTAAGTTTAAATGACCAAATTGCTACCAGTATATAAGAAATTGCAGTTTACTGTGCCTTTGTGTCATTAATTTGGTCTCTCTGTCCAACTCTCGATCTCTATCTCTGTCTGTCTATCTCACTGTCTTCTGTCTATCGCTATCGGGCGTGTGGCTATGTTGTGGTTGTCTATCTGTCTGTATCTTTTTGGTAATCTCTATAAGTACACAGTGGGTGTGGCTTAATTGGGGCGGGAGAAAGGGGCGTGGTCTAAAATTTTTCAATGCGCTACGCGCGGCACATGGTGGTGCCCAAAAGTGCCCCTGATCTTCTTAGACCCTAGATACGCCCCTGCATACCGAGTCTGTTCTATACATCCCCCTGTATGTCTGTATCTCCCCATTACCAAACCTGTACTGTACACGGCCCGTCTACATATACATTACATACGAGTCTGTTCTATACATCCCCCTGTGTGTCTGTATCTCCCCATTACCAATCCCTGTACGTACACAGCCCGCTCTACCATATACATTACATACCGAGTCTGGTCTAACATCCCACTGTGTGTTTTGATCTCCCCATTACCAATCCCTGTACTGTACACCGCCCGTCTACCAATACATTACATACCGAGTCTGTTCTATACACCCACTGTGTGTTTGGATCTCCCCATTACCAATCCCTGTACGTACACGGCCCGTCTACCATATACATTACATACCGAGTCTGTTCTATACATCCCACTGGGTGTTTGTATCTCCCCATTACCAATCCCTGTATGTACACGGCCGTCTACCATATACATTACATACCGAGTCGTTTTATACATCCCACTGTGTGTTTGGATCTCCCCTTACCATACCTGTACTGTACACGGCCCGTCTACCATACATTACATACGAGTCGTTCTATACATCCCCTGTGTGTCTGTATCTCCCCATTACCAATCCCTGTACTGTACACAGCCCCGTCTACCATATACATTACATACCGAGTCTGTTCTATACATCCCCACTGTGTGTTGGATCTCCCATTACAATCCTGTACTGTAAACAGCCCCGTTCTACCATATACATTACATCACGAGTATTCTATACATCCCCACTGTGTGTTGGATCCCCATTACCAATCCCTGTACTGTACACGGCCCCGTCTTCTACATATACATTACATACCGAGTCTGTTCTATACATCCACTGGGTGGTATCTCCCCATTACCAATCCCTGTACTGTACACGGCCCCGTCTACCATATACATTACATACAAGTCTGTTCTATACATCCCCCTGTGTGTTGTTATCTCCCCATTACCAAATCCCTGTACTGTACACAGCCCCGTCTACCATATAATTACATACGAGTCTGTTCTATACATCCCACTGTGTGTTTGGATCTCCCCATTACCAATCCCTGTACTGTACACGGCCCGTCTACCATATAACATTACATACCGAGTCTGTTCTATACATCCCAATGGGTGTTTGTATCTCCCCATTACCAATCCCTGTACTGTACACGGCCCGTCTACCATACATTACATACCGAGTCTGTTCTATACAATCCCACTGTGTGTTTGTATCTCCCATTACCAATCCCTGTACTGTACACGGCCCCCCTACCATATACATTACATACCGAGTTGCTATACATCCCCTGGTGGTCTCTGTATCTCCCCATTACCAATCCCTGTACTGTACACGGCCCCGTCTACCAATACATTACATACCGAGTCTGTTCTATACATCCCCCTGTGTCTTGTATCTCCCCATTACCAATCCCTGACTGTACACAGCCCCTGTCTACCATATAACATTACATACCGAGTCTGTTCTATACATCCCACTGTGTGTTTGTATCTCCACATTACCAATACCTGTACTGTACACAGCCCCGTCTACCATATACATTACATACCGAGTCTGTTCTATACATCCCACTGGGGTGGTTGTATCTCCCATTACCAATCCCTGTACTGTACACGGCCCCGTCTACCATATACATTACATACCGAGTCTGTTCTATACATCCCACTGGGTGTTTGTATCTCCCCATTACCAATCCCTGTACTGTACACGGCCCCGTCTACCATATACATACATACCGAGTCTGTTTATACATCCCCCTGTGTGTCTGTATCTCCCCATTACCAATCCTGTACTGTACACAGCCCCGTCACCATATACATTACATACGAGTCTGTCTATACATCCCCCTGGTGTCTGTATCTCCCCATTACCAATCCCGTACTGTACACAGATGATGGAAAGTTTTTTATGTAACTATAACTAGTTTAAAAAAATTGGAGACCACAGTTTAAGCCCAGTACACACAGTACCATATTATCATATCTGTAAGATCCATCTGTCAAAGATGTGGCTTCACACAGTCCTGAAAGGTCTCCCTACAAAAAACCCATTTCGTAAAGCTATATATATTCCAATAGCACCATGCACAAGTGTTGTTTGCACATTGTATATATGATATGGTAATAAACATACCCACCCATGGATTATTTATGTTAAGGGGAGGAGTTTTCACACTTGCATAAATGATGACTATAATTGTTGCATCTATGTTGCTTTGGTCACACCTGAGGAAGGGGGCTCCGTCCCCCTGAAATGTTGTGTAGTTCAGCACTAGTATTAAAGCATGTTTAAGTAAAATTCTCTATATTAAGATATATATGATACTTAACTGTTGTAGCCTAGCTCCTAGAGTGGCCTCTTATTGTTCCTACCTGCAGGCTTATTTACCGAGGAGCTCTGCGGGGTATGCAGCGCTCCACTCTTAACATCACGCTAACTGATTTATGATTGGTTAGTCAACGTTCAGTCTCGCTTTGTGGCGGCTGATGAGTACAGGAAGAGGCACTGCGCAGCGGTCGCACACCAATTTACCAGAGTCTGCGTGGCCCTTTGCATGTAAGTATTTAATGGCAGCTGATAGTTTAATACTTACGAGTCGCACAGTCTCTGGTAAATCTGATAGGGAGATTTGCCAGGAGAGTTGCGCCTCTGAGTGAATCTCCACACTGGGACTCTACATTACTGTGTATTAACTATACAAAAGGTCTAATTCAGTGATGGCCCAACCCGTGGGTGATGGGCTGTGGGTGTAACCAGGTGTTTAAGCGGGGCGTGTGCCAGGACAGAGGAAGGGGTGCCAATAGTGTGGTTTGGCACCCCCATGTCTAATAATCCATATCTAAAAATTAGTACCTTCTAATACTTTCAAATAGGATTTCACAAAGTCATCCACAGTACAATACAGTATCCACTGTATTCCCTGTACACTATCAGGAGGGTATCTTCCAAGGGTAGAGGGATGTGTGAAAGACAAGCATAAATACCTACGGTAAGAAATTACATTTGGGCTCCATGCTATGGGAGGTCTAATTAAAGGGCATGTAGTTACTATCTCCCTCAATCCGTTCTCCTTACAGGGGAATTTGGCAATGAAAAGGTTTATATTTTTATTTTAAATGAGTAGGTTTGTGCCCTTAGTAGTGTACAATTTAGACACTTGTTTGGATGTACAATTATCTGTCTGTCTATTACAATAACTTGCTCAGCTTTTATGAGAAAGTGAGTGAGTAGATGTATGTGGATGTAGTTTACTTGGATTTTGATCAGTCCCCCATAGGCGACTAATGGATAAGCTAAGGTTGTTGGGCTGGGGAGGCACATTTGTATGTTTATCAATGATTGGAAGGGGTATTGTCAGCAAGGTTTCTGCGTTTGCTGACGACACAAAACTTTGCCGACCATTAAAAACTTCAGAGGATGTGCAATCGTTGCAGGGGGGTCTAGATAGATTATCACATTGTGCCGCTAAGTGGCAGATGAGATTCAATGTTGATAAAAAGTAAGGTGATGCATTTGGACTTAAAAATACTTGTGCTAACTTATACTATAAATGGCTCTGTGTTTAGTGAATCCCTGTTGGAAAGTGATCTTGGAGTTTTGGTGGATAACAAACTTAAAGGTAGCAGCAGTGCCAGGCGGGAACAGCCAGAGCCAGCATGGTATTTCTTGTATAAAGAAAGGTATGGATTCAAGGGAGGAAAATGTAATTTCTCTTTACAAAGCATTGGTAAGGCCTCATTTGGAATATGCGTGCAATTTGGAACCTGTGTACAAAAAGGACATCTTTGAAATGGAAAGGGTTCAGAGAAGGGCAACTAAATTAATAAGGGGATTGGGGGAGCTTGAATATGAAGAGAGACTGGAAAAGTTACAATTATGTACGCTGGAGAAAAGGCGCTTGCGTGGGGATGATTTACTGTGTAAAAATACATTAACGGGCCATACAGTAAACTATCTGGGGCATTGTTCACCAATAGAACATGTCAGAGGACACATGGCCATCCTTAAGACTTGAAGAAAAGAGTTTAGGCTTCAAGTTCGGAAAAGGGTTTTTCACTGTTAGAACAGTAAAGCTATGGAATGGTCTCCATTGGACATGGTAATGGCAGGTTCATTGGATAGTTTCAAAAGAAAGCTGGATGAGTTTCTGAAAACAAGGAATGTTGCAAGTTACTGGTATTGATATACATAAGTAGAGTTGATAGGGAAATTTCCAATTGCCACTTCCCCTTAATACATTGTGGTGTGTGTGTGGTGGTGTGGGGGGGGGGGGGGGGGTGGGGTTGTTCCTCTGGATCAACAGGCAGGAAAGGAGGATATTGTAGATGGGTTGGATTTGATGTATGTCTTTATTCAACCTCAAATACTGTTCTATATTAATATAATGTTTTTTTATTTATCACTTTAAAGGAACACTAAACCAAAAAATTAACTAAGTGGCATCTGTTTCTATTATTCAAAGGGAGGTGAGAACGCTTATTCTCACCTTCCTGTGAATAATAGGACGATCAGGGGACCTGGAACTTACCTTACACGCCGCTCACTCGCAGCCGCTCCTGCTCTAACAGCTGTTCTCTCCCGATCGTGCGCCTATCTTTGAATTGGCGCGCATGCGCACAAGATAGGGCGCGTGGTCGGGACAGAGCGGCTGTTTAGAGCAGGAGGGGCTGCGAGTGGAGCGGCGTGTAAGGTAAGTTCCAGGTCCCCCGATCGTCCTATTATTCAAGGGAGGTGAGAATAAGCGTTCTCACCTCCCTGTGAATAATAGAAACGGATGGCACTTAGTTTTTTTATTTAATATGAGTTTAGTGTTCCTTTAAATGGGAAAATGTTTATGCACATTGCGAGAGTGAACAATCGATGGATAAGATCATTTGGCAGATGTTCAGGTACCAAAAGTAAAGCAAGATGATGGATAGAGTCAACAGATTACGGTATTTTTTCAGGAAAAATTTATTGTGATTAACCAATCTTTTCACTACAAACTCCATTCATTTTAGACCATGATGTACCATCTCTAGCTGTAAAGCCAAATCCTGCTTTGTTATCTTAATTAACCATCTCAATTGGACATCAGCATTTTTATTAAGTTAATTGCTGCTATTATTCACTAGTCCCTCAAGAAAAGGAAGCACTTTTCTGAAATATACTGTTAATTTGCTGTAATTATAACAACCTCCCATTGATGATGTCAATGTTTCCTTGTTGTATTACAGTGCAATGCTGTATGGTAAAACAGAGTTCTACATTCTAACTATCACAAGCATATGATTAACCTATTCTTTCTCTTCCATTATTCTGTAATTATTATTATATTATTGTGGATTTATTTATTTACAGCCTACCAATTCCCGAACTTTATGTCTCACCCCATATCCTCTAGACTGTAAGCTCTTTGGGCAGGGTCCTCTCTCCTATTGTATCATGGTATTGCTGTAAGAAACTCATCACGCTTTTAATTATATTAGTGTTACCTGTGTATGTAATGTGTGACTATGTAATTGAAAGCGCCACGGAAGATGTGGCGCTATATAAATCCATAATAATAATAATTTATATAGCGCCAACATCTTCTGTAGCGCTTTACAATTACATGTATACATTCACATCAGGCCCTGCCCCTGAAGAGCTTACAATCTAAGCACATTTATGTACAAGTACAACCTATCAGTATGTCTTTATGATTTTGGGGAAACCAGAGTGCCCAGAGGAAACCCGCAAGCACAGGGAGAACATACAAACTCCTTGCAATGGTCCAATTGTGGAATGTAACTCAGGACTTCAGTGTGCAAGGCATCATTGTTACCACAAACTTTCTACTATTGGGAACATTTCCCAAAACGTTATTTACTGGTGTTATGGGCTAAGGCTCTTTTCACCTGCAAGTGTGTGTGTGGTTCCATGCAACAAATTACTCTACAAGCAAAGGTTTGCTAGATGTCTAGGGACCCGCAACACAGAACACAGATAACACTGGTTACAGCATTCTTTCTATAAATACAAAAAATAGAAGGCTAGTGCACATCTAATTAAATTGCTTACATTTTATGTACCATTGTACTGCGACCAAAAAGCTGCCCTTCTCTCTGGAGAAATTAAAGCACATTTTTAGTTCAATAATTGGTCAAGCAACCACTGGGTTTGCTTTATTCTGCTGGGTCCTTTTACCTACTTAGGAAACATAATTCTCAAACTTTACTTTATATCAGTACCTCCCCTTTATGAGATGAAAGTCCGTGCGGCTCTTTCGCTAGATTCTTGTGACTAAGGGCCATATTTATAAACCCGTGGTATCGTTTTTACGATACCACGGGTTAGTTAATATATGATTGCGGTCATAAATGTACGGCCACGATTGTACATTTACAACTAAACTTATTAATTAACGAACACTCGGTCATAGAAAACCGCAATGGTATTCTATGGGCATCGTAAATCTACGATTTTGTTATCGTAGATTCACGATCGGTATCAGTAATTTACAACGTATCGTAACTTTACTATAATGATTGTAAATAATGATTGTTAAACCGATTGGAAACAATCTGTTTAACAATCATTTTACCGATCGTAAAAGGCACAGTATAGCTAAAAAGTGATACCGGTCCTTTATAAATAAGTACATGAACACATGACCCACTGTGGGCGGAGTACAGATTTCCAGCAGGCTTGGTCAAACCACCAATGCAACAAGCAAAATAGACAAAGATATAGGATAGTATACATCCACACAGAGTGCAACTAGAGACCAAATTAAAGCGAAAGAGCAGCAGGGACTTCCATCTTATAGAAGGGCGTACTGATATAAGAAAAGGTTTCAGAATATTTCTCCTAAGAATTTAAAAATCCTATGGTTAAAAAGGTTAAAGTTAGGACCCAGCAGAATAAAGTAAACGTTGAAGTGGTTTAAAATAACTTGGCAACGTTATTGAACTAGTTGCTTTAATTTATCCAGAGAGAAGGGTAGGCTTTTTAAGTCCCAATACAATGGTAACATAAAAATGTAAACAATTCAATTGGGTGTGCACTAGACTTCTATTTATGAAGTATTGAATAAATTTGGTCACTAGTTGTACATGTGTGGATGTATACTATCTATTTCTAATATATTATGATTGTTCTTTTCTACCAGTGTTCTAACATCATTTACTTATGGATGGCAAACATTGCAGCTCTTTGTCCTGTCAGATTCCCCCAAGAGAAAACAAGGGTTATTAAATAACCTTATATCTACTGTATGTATCTTATGTATTTATAACCAAATGAATAAATGTATTTGATTGGCCAGCCATGAAATTGTGTATTTTGTGATATATTTGCCCATCCCACCTTCATCTTAAGGTTCCTTCTGTACAGTATCCTACACTACCACCCCTATCCTAAGGTTCCTTCTGTATCCTACACTACCACCCTTGTCCAAGGTTCCTTCTGTATCTTAAGGTACCACCGCTATCCTAAGATTACTTATGTATCCTACACACCACTACCTACAGTATCCCCAGTTTCCTTCTGTATCTCACATTCCACCTATGGTACCAACGCTATCCTAAGATTCCTATCTATCCTACACTACCACTACCTACAGTATCCCTAGTTTCCTTCTGTATCTCACATTCCACCTATGGTACCACCGCTATCCTAAGATTCCTTATGTATCCTACACTACCACTACCTACAGTATCCCTAGTTTCCTTCTGTATCTCACACTTCCACCTATGGTACCACCACTATCCTAAGATTACTTATGTATCCTACACTACACATACCTATCCCTAGTTTCCTTTTGTATCTCAAACTTCCACCTCTTTCTAAGGTTCCTTCTGCATCCTAAACTACCACCCCTTTCCTAAGGTTCTGCTATAGTAACATGGGGCTTCCAAGCACAACAGTGTCCATAATAGAATCAATATAACGTGATAGTCCAAAGTCCAAGTGTAAAGAAAAAAAAGTTACACTGGACTTTGGACTATCATGCTTGGGGGTCATCAGAACCCGCAACACAGAGCCGAGAACATCCCCACTAGCACAGAGGCGAAGGCTAAAGAAATGAAACATCTAGAGGAGCCCTTAAAACTTGTGGATTCCAGACTGGGCCTTTGTCAAAGAAAGTAGAAGGAAAGAAAAGAACACGAATACCAACAGTGAAGGGGAAAAGCAAGACAGGAGGAAGAACATGGTCATCCCATATGTAGCAGGGGTCTCTGAGAAAATTAAGAAGAATTTTCAAAAAACAAGTATCCCTGTTGCTTTAAACCGAACAACACAATGAGGCAGCAATTGGTACATCCGAAAGACCCAATACCAAAACACAAGAAAAGCGACATCATATATGCAGTGCAGTGGCAGTGAAGAATGCTCTGATTTGTATGTGGGGGAGACCAAACAGCAACTGCATCAACGTATGGCCCAGCACAGAAGAGCCAATTCCCGGGTCAGGACTCAGCCGTGTATCTGCATCTTAAGGATAAAGGACATACTTTTGAAGATTGTAATGTTACATACTGGCGAAGGAACGTGACTGGTTCAAGAGAGGGTGTTAAGGAGGCCATTTATGTGAAAATAAAGAACCAAGCCTAAATAGAGGTGGGGGGGTTCGACACCAACTGTCTGCCATGTACATGCTGTTTTAACACCTTACTCTGGGCGTTCCTATAACACCTCTTAGCCACTATCTAATCACACCCTTAACACCTGGCTGTGATATGCTAATTGGGATTTTACAGGGTACATAATTGCCACAGATTCTTGTACAAGTCATTCTGAATTGAGAAAGCCAGTCGGATGACTAGCGAAACGTCCTCAAGAACTACATTTCAAGTCCAGTTGATCTAATTGAATACAACAGAATTTGGACTATCATGGTTATTGGATTCATATTACAGACACTGCTGTGTATCAAATTGTTTCCCACCATTTTTGTGCCACATTGTATGGCTGTGTTCTCTAGTGGGTGGGTTTGTTGTGTCTACACTGTGCCATTTTTGTGTGAAGGGGGATGGGCTTAGTGGTAGGTCACTTCCTGCTACATTTAAAAAGTGGTCACATGTAACATGTGGTGTGCTTGAGAAAGGACGTTGGGTCCAAAAACATGTAGAACGCTGTTTTTCAACAAAAACTTAAGGTACATCTTAAGGTTCCTGTGTATCCACACTATCACTACCTATCCTAAGGTTCCCTCTTCTACCTACACTACCTATCCTAAGGTTCCCTCTGTATTCTACCTATCACTACCTATCCTAAGGTTCCCCTGTATTCTACGTATCACTACCTATCCTAAGGTTCCCTCTGTATTCTACACTATCACTACCTATCCTAAGGTTCCCTCATTTACGCTATCACTACCTATCCTAGGTTCCCTCTGTATTCTACGCTATCACTACCTATCCTAAGGTTCCCTCTGTATTCTACGCTATCACTACCTATCCTAAGGTTCCCTCTGTATTCTACGCTATCACTACCTATCCTAAGGTTCCCTCTGTATTCTACGCTATCACTACCTATCCTAAGGTTCCCCTGTATTCTAAGCTATCACACCTATCCTAAGGTTCCCTCTGTATCTACGCTATCACTACCTATCCTAAGGTTCCCTCTGTATTCTACACTATCACTACCTATCCTAAGGTTCCCTTGTATTCTACACTATCACTACCTATCCTAAGGTTCCCTCTGTATTCTACGCTATCACTACCTATCCTAAGGTTCCTCTGTATTTACACTATCACTACTATCCTAGGTCCTCGTATTCTACCCTATCACTACCTATCCTAAGGTTCCCTCTGTATTCTACACTATCACTACCTATCCTAAGGTTCCCTCTGATTCTACGCTATCACTACCTATCCTAAGGTTCCCTCGTATTCTACGCTATCACTACCTATCCTAAGGTTCCCTTGTATTCATGTATCACTACCTATCCTAAGGTTCCCTCTGTATTCTACGCTATCACTACCTATCCTAAGGTTCCCTCTGTATTCTACACTATCACTACCTATCCTAAGGTTCCCTCTGTATTCTACACTATCACTACCTATCCTAAGGTTCCCTCTGTATTCTACGGTACGGGTGTCATTGAGATTTTTCACAGTGCAACACTCGGGGTATCCAACAGATTGGTGGAGTTTCAAGACACCTTCCGTGCGACACACCTCACACGACACAAGGAAGAACTGCGCTTCTAGGACATACCTGACCTTAAGACCATATGTACCTCTCTGTAGCCTGTAAAGCCAAAATCCTGCGGGTGAGACGCTGGTGGGATATATACGGCCGAGGGGGGCGAGGGGAAAAAGGAAAACCGAAAAACCGGGCGCGGGCGGAGGCACGCGAGTGCTAACGATCAACCGCTTATGGACATGCTCAGCAGTTGTTGTTATTTAAGTTAATTGCTGCTATATTCACTAGTCCCTCAATGAAAAGGAAGCACTTTTCTGAAATATACTGTAATTATTGCTGTAATTATAACAACCTCCCATTGATGATGTCAATGTTTCCTTGTTGTATTTACAGTGCAATGCTGTATGGTAAAACAGAGTTCTACATTCTAACTATCACAAGCATATGATTAACCTATTCTTTCTCTTCCATTATTCTGTAATTATATATTATATTATTGTGGATTTATTATTTACAGCCTACCAATTCCCGCAACTTTATGTCTCACCCCATATCCTCTAGACTGTAAGCTCTTTGGGCGGGTCCTCTCTCCTATTGTATCATGGTATTGCTGTAAGAAACATCACGCTGTTTCTTATATTATGTGTTACCTGTGTATGTAATGTGTGACTATGTAATTGTAAAGCGCCACGGAAGATGTTGCGCTATATAAATCCATAATAATAATAATTTATATAGCGCCAACATCTTCTGTAGCGCTTTACAATTACATGTATACATTCACATCAGGCCCGCCCTGAAGAGCTTACAATCTAAGCACATTTATGTACAAGTACAACCTATCAGTATGTCTTTATGATTTTTGGGGAAACCAGAGTGCCCAGAGAAACCCGCAAGCACAGGGAGAACATACAAACTCCTTGCAGATGTGTCCAATTGTGGAATGTAACTCAGGACTTCAGTGCTGCAAGGCATCATTGCTTACCAAAAACTTTCTACTATGGGAACATTTTCCCAAAACGTTTTTACTGGTGTTATGGGCTAAGGCTCTTTTCACCTGCAAGTGTGTGTGTGGTTCCATGCAACAAATTACTCTACAAGCTAAAAGGTTTGCTAGATGTCTAGGGACCAGCACCACAGAACACAGATAACACTGGTTACAGCATTCTTTCTATAAATACAAAAAATAGAAGGCTAGTGCACATCTAATTAAATTGCTTACATTTTATGTTACCATTGTACTGCGACAAAAAAAGCCTGCCCTTCTCTCTGGAGAAATTAAAGCAATTTTTAGTTCAATAACTTGTCAAGCAACCACTGGGTTTGCTTTATTCTGCTGGGTCTTTTTTACCTACTTAGGAAACATAATTCTCAAACTTTACTTTATATCAGTACCTGCCTTTTATGAGATGAAAGTCCGTGCGGCTCTTTCGCTAGATTTCTTGTGACTAAGGGCCATATTTATAAACCCGTGGTATCGCTTTTTAGCGATACCACGGGTTAGTTATATGATTGCGGTCATAAATGTACGGCCACGATTGTACATTTACAACTAAACGTTTATTAATTAACGAACACTCGGTCATAGAAAACCGCAATGGTATTCTATGGGCATCGTAAATCTACGATTTTGTTACTGTAGATTCACGATCGGTACAGTAATTTACAATCGTATCGTAACTTTACTATAATGATTGTAAATTAATGATTGTTAAACCGATTGGAAACAATCTGTTTAACAATCATTTTACCGATCGTAAAGGCACAGTATAGCTAAAAAGTGATACCGGTCCTTTATAAATAAGTACATGAACACATGACCCACTGTGGGCGGAGTACAGATTTCCAGCAGGCTTGGTCAAACCACCAATGCAACAAGCAATAGACAAAGATATAGGATAGTATACATCCACACAGAGTGCAACTAGAGACCAAATTAAAGCGAAAGAGCAGCAGGGACTTCCATCTTTAGAAGGCAGGTACTGATATAAAGAAAAGTTTCAGAAATATTTCTCCTAAGAATTTAAAAAATCCTATGGTTAAAAAGGTTAAAAGTTAGGACCCAGCAGAATAAAGTAAACGTTGAAGTGGTTTAAAATAACTTGGCAACGTTATTGAACTAGTTGCTTTAATTTATCCAGAGAGAAGGGTAGGCTTTTTAAGTCCCAATACAATGGTAACATAAAATGTAAACAATTCAATTGGGTGTGCACTAGACTTCTATTTTTGAATGTATTGAATAATTTGGTCACTAGTTGTACATTGTGTGGATGTATACTATCCTATTTCTAATATTATTATTGTTCTTTTCTACCAGTTGTTCTAACATCATTTACTTATGGATGGCAAACATTTGCAGCTCTTTTGTCCTGTCAGATTCCCCCAAGAGAAAACAAGGGTTATTAAATAACCTATATATCTACTGCTATGTATCTTATGTATTTATAACCAAATGAATAAATGTATTTGATTGGCCAGCCATGAAATTGTGTATTTTGTGATATATTTGCCCATCCCACCTTCATCTTAAGGTTCCTTCTGTACAGTACCTACACTACACCACCCCTATCCTAAGGTTCCTTCTGTATCCTACACTACCACCCTTGTCCTAAGGTTCCTTCTGTATCTTAAGGTACCACCGCTATCCTAAGATTACTTATGTATCCTACACTACCACTACCTACATCCCTAGTTTTCTCTGTATCTCACACTTCCACCTATGGTACCACGCTATCCTAAGATTCCTTATCTATCCTACACTACCACTACCTACAGTATCCCTAGTTTCCTTCTGTATCTCACACTTCCACCTATGGTACCACCGCTATCCTAAGATTCCTTATGTATCCTACACTACCACTACCTACAGTTATCCCTAGTTTCCTTCTGTATCTCACACTTCCCCTATGGTACCACCACTATCCTAGATACTTATGTATCCTCCACTACCACTACCTATCCCTAGTTTCCTTTTGTATCTCAAACTTCCACCTCTATTCTAAGGTTCCTTCTGCATCCTAAACTACCACCCCTTTCCTAAGGTTCCTGCTATAGTACATTGGGGCTTCCAAGCACAACAGTGTCCATAATATGAATCAATATAAACGTGATAGTCCAAAGTCCAAGTGTAAAGAAAAAAAGTTACACTTGGACTTTGGACTATCATGCTTGGGGGTCATCAGAACCCTGCAACACAGAGCCGAGAACATCCCCACTAGCACAGAGGCGAAGGCTAAAAATGAAACACTCAGAGGAGCATTTAAAACTTGTGGATATCCAGACTGGGCCTTTGTCAAAAGAAGTAGAAGGAAAGAAAAGAACACGAATACCAACAGTGAAGGGGAAAAGCAAGACAGGAGGAAGAACTGGTCATCCCATATGTAGCAGGGGTCTCTGAGAAATTAAAGAATTTTCAAAAAACATCGTATCCCTGTCTGCTTTAAACCGAACAACACACTGAGGCAGCAATTGGTACATCCGAAAGACCCAATACCAAAACACAAGAAAGCGACATCATATATGCAGGTGCAGTGCAGTGAAGAATGCTCTGATTTGTATGTGGGGGAGACCAAACAGCAACTGCATCAACGTATGGCCCAGCACAGAAGAGCCAATTCCTCGGGTCAGGACTCAGCCGTGTATCTGCATCTTAAGGATAAAGGACATACTTTTGAAGATTGTAATGTTAACATACTGGCGAAGGAACGTGACTGGTTCAAGAGAGGTGTTAAGGAGGCCATTTATGTGAAAATAAAGAAACCAAGCCTAAATAGAGGTGGGGGTTCGACACCAACTGTCTGCCATGTACAATGCTGTTTTAACACCTTACTCTGGGCGTTCCTATAACACCTCTTAGCCACTATCTAATCACACCCTTAACACCTGGCTGTGATATGCTAATTGGGATTTTACAGGGTACATAATTGCCACAGATTCTTGTACAAGTCATTCTGAATTGAGAAAGCCAGTCGGATGACTAGCGAAACGTCTTCAAGAACTACATTTCAAGTCCAGTTGATCTAATTGAATACAACAGATATTTGGACTATCATGTTTATATGGATTCATATTACAGACACTGCTGTGTATCAATTGTTTCCCACCATTTTTGTGCCACATTGTATGGCTGTGTTCTCTATGGGTGGGTTTGTTGTGTCTACACTTGTGCCATTTTTGTGTGAAGGGGGATGGGCTTAGTGGTAGGTCACTTCCTGCTACATTTAAAAAGTGGTCACATTGTAACATGTGGTGTGCTTGAGAAAGGACGTTTGGGTCCAAAACATGTAGAACGCATGTTTTTTCAACAAAAACTTAAGGTACTTATCTTAAGGTTCCTTGTGTATCCTACACTATCACTACCTATCCTAAGGTTCCCTCTGTATTCTACGCTATCACTACCTATCCTAAGGTTCCCTCTGTATTCTACACTATCACTACCTATCCTAAGGTTCCCTCTGTATTCTACGCTATCACTACCTATCCTAAGGTTCCCTCTGTATTCTACACTATCACTACCTATCCTAAGGTTCCCTCTGTATCTACGCTATCACTACCTATCCTAAGGTTCCCTCTGTATTCTACGCTATCACTACCTATCCTAAGGTTCCCTCTGTATTCTACGCTATCACTACCTATCCTAAGGTTCCCTCTGTATCTACGCTATCACTACCTATCCTAAGGTTCCCTCTTTATTCTACGCTATCACTACCTATCCTAAGGTTCCCTCTGTATTCTACGCTATCACTACCTATCCTAAGGTTCCCTCTGTATCTACGCTATCACTACCTATCCTAAGGTTCCCTCTGTATTCTACACTATCACTACCTATCCTAAGGTTCCTCTGTATTCTACCACTATCACTACCTATCCTAAGGTTCCCTCTGTATTCTACGCTATCACTCACTACTCTCTAAGGTTCCCTCGTATTCTACACTATCACTACCTATCCTAAGGTTCCCTCTGTATTCTACACTATCACTACCTATCCTAAGGTTCCCTCTGTATTCTACACTATCACTACCTATCCTAAGGTTCCCTCTGTATTCTACGCTATCACTACCTATCCTAAGGTTCCCTCTGTATTCTATGCTATCACTACCTATCCTAAGGTTCCCTCTGTATTCTACACTATCACTACCTATCCTAAGGTTCCCTCTGTATTCTACGCTATCACTATCACAGTGATTAGCTGAGACATTGTGTCCAGAGGGGAGGTGGTTTGTCCTTCAGAAATTAAGGAGGGAGGTATAAGAATAAAATGGAATGTTGTGGAGAGGTGTGTAAGAGGGTGTGGATTCCTTGTTTGACAAGTGTCATAATCAGTCTTTTTTTTAACAGCGTCATACTGCTAGGAGGTTTTTTTTTTGTGTTATTTGTTCCATTGTTCCTTGTTGGCCTAGGAATGTAAAACCAACTAATAAATACTCTGTTAATCCCTTGTATAGTGTATGTTTGATGGAAACATGACCTTAACCCCCCCCCCACCCCCGTTTCACATTTTTCTCCTCATTTAAAGTACATACTCAGTTTTATCACTGGGTATGGATAACAGAGGATCTATAACATGGATGCACAACCCGTGGACTATGGGAGCTCAGGGGGCGTCCAGGGGCCTGATTGTTGTAATCATTTTTACCCAGGGTGCCACTGTTGCAGCCCCCCAGCCTGTCCCAAGTTGGGCACTCCTGATCTATAGTATAAAAAAAATAAAAATCTATAGTTCAAAAGTCTTGTTGTGTAGTGTTATTTAAACCATAGTCCCTATAAGTGCACAACTTGTGAGACATGCACACAAACCTGTTGCAGTATGTAGCACACAAACACAATGTTTTATTTCGCACCTGCACACAAGTAGGCCTATTTATCAAAAAGGCAAATCTAATTCCGTGGAACTACTGCTTGCAATTCCATGCAGGCAGAGGGCCGGAACAGTGCGGCGGAGGTAAGAGGAAAGGTAAGTAATGATCGGTGGACTTTCTAACAATAATATTAATGCAGTTGGGGCTGGGGGAGCATGCCCTACCACATATCAAAAGTTTTCAAAAGGGGTGGACATGCCCTTTAATAAAATGGAACAATTCAGATTCATCTGCGTGTCTGCAGATCAGCAGTATTTATCTTTATATCACAATACCCAAAACAACTTAAAGGTTTTTGTCATGAAGCTACAGGTTTTCTGGACCAACATAACTGGTTTATTTCTGGTGGAATGTAGAGATGGGTGTGAGAGAATTTTTTATTGGCATATAGAAAAAAAACATTGTAAATAATTATGATAAGGTTAAATGGTGACTGTCTTTTTGACAGAAAAGCAAATCAACAGTTTTAACATTCAGAAAGTTCATTATGTAATAGAAACATCATTTACTAACCAGCTGTGAAATAAAGAAAACCATGCGGGGGGTTACACAAGAAGACGACTGTATTTAAAAATACAGCCTGCATTGTGATTCCAATGGGAACAGAGGGGTGACTACCAGACAGCAGCCCCTGTGAAACTTACATTTCCTACCACAGATACAAATAAAGATAAAGCAACCAATGGGGATATTATAGATTTGTTGGGGGCCCTTGTGGTTTCTAGTTACCTCGATTAGTGGGAATACTAAACATGCATTCAGCCAGCTGAACAGGGCTTATGCACTAAGACAGTGATGTCTAATTTTGGCACCCCATATGATTGGAAACTCTCATTATACCTATTAGTTGCAGAATGAATCCAAGCCATATTAGGAGTTGTAATATAGTACATAGTAACATAGTTATTGAGGTTGAATAAAGACAAACGTCCATCAAGTCCAACCTATTCACTATTTTTTAACCCTAAACTAACAGTTGATCCAGAGGAAGGCAAAAAAAACCAGCTAAAAAAAGGGGGGGAATTTTTTCCTGACTCCAAACGGCAATCGGAAAGTATCCCTGGATCAACCAGATCTACTGTAAATGTATTAATACCAGTAATTCTCAAAATTATATTGTATCCCCGTACCAATCAGAACTACAGTATATGTATTAATACCAGTAATTCTCAATATTATATAGTATCCCCGTCCCAACCAGAACTACAGTATTTGTATTAATACCAGTAATTCTCAATATAGTATAGTATCCTTGTAGCAACCAGAACTACAGTATTAGGGTTATTCAATAAAAGTTCATTAGCACAGTTTTTAACGATAAGAACTTTTATTGAATCTCCTTGTATATGTATTAATACCAGTAATTCATAATATTATATATTATCCTGGAACCAACCAGAACTACAGTATATGTATTAATACCAGTAATTCATAATATTATATAGTATCCCTGTACCAACCAGAACTACACTATATGTATTAATACCAGTAATTCTCAATATTATATAGTATCCCTGTACCAACCGAACTACAGTATATGTATTAATACCAGTAATCAAATAGATACAAGGTGGACTGCACTCCAAAATAGAACATTTATTATAAGCCAAACATCAAACAGCAATTACGACGTTTCGAGAGTAACACCCCCTTCATCAGGTGAGGGGGTGTTACCCTCGAAACGTTGTATTTGCTGTTTGGCTTATATTAAACGTTCTATTTTGGAGTGTAGTCCACCTTGTATCTATTTGATTGCCTTGTTCCCTTTGAAGTAGGGGAATTGGACTTTCTGCACCCACCTGGGGACTAGTGTGCATATGGACTTTTCATGATACATTAATACCAGTAATTCTCAATTTTATATAGTATCCCTGTACCAACTGGACCAACATACATGTATTAATACCAGTAATTCTGAATATTTTTTAGTTTTAGAAACTTATCCAGGTCATTTTTAAAGCTATTCAATGAACTTGCCATTACCATATCTGCTGGGAGACAGTTCCACAGTTTCACCATTCTCACTATAAAGAAACCTTTCCTAACCTGAAGATGAAACTTCTTTTCTTCCAACCTTAAAGGATGTCCACGAGTCCTCTGATATGACCTATTAGTGAACAATGCACCAGAAAGTTCATTGTATAGCCCATTAATATATTTGTATAAGGTTATCATATCCCCATACAAACATCGCTTCTCCAATGTAAACAGCCCTAACTTGTCTAATCTGCCTGCATATTAAACCCCCTCTATTCCCCTTATTAATTTAGTTGCCCTTCTCTGAACTGCTTCCATTTCCAAGATGTCCCTTTTGTATATGGTATTCCAAAACTGCACCGCATATTCCAAATGAGGCCTTACCAGTGTCTTGTAAAGAGGGAGAATAATATATTTCTTTCTTGAATCTATTCCTCTCTTTATACAAGACAATATCTTGCTATCTCTAGCCGTTGCCACCTGGCATTGTTTGCTATAGCTAAGTCAGTTTTCTACCAAAATCCCCAAATCTTTTACCATTACAAATTCACTTAACACAGAGTTATTTATGGTGTAGGTGGCACGGGGATTATTAAATCCCAAATGCATCACCTTACATTTATCAACATTGAATCTCATCTGCCATTCTGCTGCCCATTTTGATAATCTATCTAGGTCTGCTTGCAGCACTTGCACATCATTTGAAGTTTCCAAAGCTCTGCATAGTTTAGTGTCATCAGCAAACATAGAGACCTTGCTCTCAATGCCCCCTTCTAATAATCAACAGATTAAACAGAAGTGGCCCCAGTACAGAACCCTGAGGCACTCTGCTTAGAACTTTAGCCCACATAGATGTAGCTCCATTAACCACCACTCTCTGTTTGCGATCCAATAACCAATTCTCTATCCATGAACAAATTTTTTCTTCTAGGCCAACAGTCCTCAGTTTATACATTAGTCGCCTATGTGGCACAGTATCAAAAGCTTTCGCAAAATCCAAGTATACCACATCCACTGCTGTGCCTGAATCTAAATTCTTATTCACTTCTTCATAAAAAGCAATTAAATTTGTCTGGCATGATCTATTTCCCATAAATCCATGCTGACTACTACTAATAAGATAAGTTCTGGAGACAAAGTCAAGGACATGATCCCGTAACAAAGTTTCCAGCACCTTCCCTAACTCTGGGGCTTACAAGTCTATAGTTACCAGGCTGCGCGGAAGTAACCGCGAAACGCGTCAGGCCACGCCCCTTCCCCCTGTCGTTTCCCTTGTCCATGAGTGTCCATACAGCATTGTTTGCTGCTATTTACAATAAATGTGAAGCTTTATCTATATACTGACTTGAAGCATCTTGTTCCGGACTATCTCGTTGCTCCTGATACCTGTTACTTTATTGATTTGTCATTAACCTACATTTAACGTAGACAGAAATCTGCTCAGTGAGTCAGGTTATAGATAGAAAGGGAGGGGTAACTTGGGTCTAGTAAATGTAAACGGTATACCTTAATAGTTGCAGTCTGGGGGGTGGAAGCAAAACGGTAAAATTAATAATAGAGATAGAAGTAGATAGAGGCTAGTGACATAGCGAGGATTTCTTCTATCAGACTCCCACTGTTATTAGTTTTCTGTCATGGTCATATTTAGGAGAGATAAAACTTATAGATGTTCGTACCACAATGACCAACTATTATCAAATTTGCTTGGGCAGCCACGGCTTTGGTATATCATTTTAATCATAGGTAGTGTGTTGTTAATCAGTGTCTTCCACACATTGAACTTGGGAGATATGGGGGCCATCCATTGAAGGACTATAGTTCTTCTGGCAGAAAATAATGTCTCCCTTATTAAAGTTAGATGTGCTTGGTTCCATACATCAACTTCTGGAATACCAAATAGACAGAGTTTGGGGTCTGAGGGGATCGGGAAGGGGAGTATACCCGAGAGGTAGTGTAGGACTTTTCCCCAAAATCTCTGTACCCTGGGGCATGCCCAGATCATATGCCAAAAACCCACGTTGTTTTGTTTACATTTAGGGCATTCGGAGTTGAATCTTGGACTCATACGGGCTTTCCTGAGAGGGGTTATATAGGCTTGGTGGAGAATATAGAACTGCATAAGGGGGTGTTTTGATGTGGGTTTCAGCGAGGTCCTCCCAGTCGCTAGATATGAGTAGGGGGATATGTTGTGACCATTTTCCCAGAATAGCTGGCTTGTCTTCTGACAGTTGGGCGTTTAACATATGGATTTAGAGGTTAGATATTACATGTCTTGACTCACCTTGTTTGAGTATATTGATAATAGGGTTGTGAGAGACTGGGATATTGGTACTCTGAAACTCGGTTATCAAGCAGTATCTTAATTGTAGATACTGGAACAAGAAATTGTCCTGTACTTTGTATTTTTGTTTGAACTCCTGGAAGGTAATTAGCTGATTATTGTTTATTATATAGGAGAATTTGGTGATCTCCAGTTGTTCTAGTGTGTGACGAATAGTAAGTGATTGACTATGTGGGAAGTTGTGGTTATACCACAGTGGGGTTTATTCAGGTATATCATTATAATTGATAATTCGTTGTGCTTTGTTCCAGATTTTGTATTGTTGTTTGTGTAGTTCGGTCCCACCTGCTGGTAGATTATAGGAGGGGCTGTTTAGGAAAACTAGAGGATGTGTGGGGAGATAAGCCAGGAGCATACCCTCCATATCATATAATTGCGTGGTGGGTGGGTTAGTTGCATCTCGGAGTTCAGGAGTAATCCAAAGTTTGAAATACTTTAATTGTCCAGCCAGATAATATATCTGGAAATTTGGAAGAGCGAGGCCAGCTTGCGTTTTGGGTCTTGTGAGTGTTTTAAGTTTAACTCTGGCTCTTTTCCCATTCCATAGAAATGGGATCAGTAGGCTTTGGAGCTTTTTGAAGAATGGGTCCGGGATATAACTCATACTGTGCTGGAGTATATATAATAGTTTGGGTAGTTTTATAATTTTAACCAGATTGATTCTGCCAATAAGATTTAGTGGGAGATTTTGCCAGCTTTTAATTTTGTTGGTGATATTTGAGAGAAGAGGGGCTATATTTAGATTATGGAATTTGGTCTGTGATTGGGTTATGTGGATCCCAAGGTATTTAAAATTGTTGACTTTAGGAAGTAGATTACGGGCAAATGGCGGAATATATATTTGCCTATCAATTGGGAACAGGGATGACTTGGACCAGTTGATATATAGGTCCGAGATTGGTCCGTATTGAGTAGTTCATATGCGGTTCGGAGAGATTTATCCGGATCTCTCAGAAACAGAAGTAGATCGTCCGCATATAAACTTACCAGAGCCGTATGTTGGCCAAGTGATAGGCCGGAGATGTCAGGGTGAGATAAGTTTAATTGCCAAGGGCTCGATTGCCAGGGCAAATAGGTATGGGGAGAGTGGACAGCCCTGTCTAGTTCCCCTAGCCAGTGGGAAGGAGTTAGAGACCATTCCGTTTACTCTAATAGAGGCTGTTGGGTGGTTATATAAAATTTGTACCCATTTCCTATATATTGGGCCTATTCCAAAACGTCTCATACATTCCCACAGAAAAGACCATTCAATTGAGTCAAACGCTTTGGCTGCATCCAGAGAGACTATTATGCGGGACCCAGAGTTGTCGTGGTCTACTAGGGTGTTAATTAATGTTTTTCTAATATTGATTGAGGTGGATTTCCCGGGTATAAATCTTGTTTGATCTGGGTGAATGATTGATGTTATAATTCGTTGTAACCAGTTAGCAAGGACCTTCGCCAATAGTTTATAGTCTGCGTTCAGCAGGGAGATAGGATGGTATGAGGCTGGGTTCAATGGGTTTTTATCTGGTTTGGGGATTAATGTAATGTGCGCATTGTACATAGAGTTGGGGAGTGAGCCCTTGTGAAAAGCTTCATTTAAGTGCCTAGCAGGGCAGGGAGTGTGAGCTCATCATATTTTTTATAGACATCAACTGGAATTCCATCCGGGCCTGGGGTTTTGCCATTTGTCAATTGTCCCAATGCGTCCCTAAGTTCGGACAGGGATATTTCTGCTTCCAGGGTTAGTCTATCTGCATGGCAGAGTTTAGGGAATATAACCCTGTTCAGTATGTAGGGGATGTGTGATTTTGCACGCATCTACCCACTGTAGTTCAGTAATAAGATGTGTCAGGGGGGAGGATGTTGCGGTGGATATGGATTGCAGCTTATTGATGGGTTCATTAGTGCATTAAAATCTCCTATACAGATGGAGTATGCTTGTGGGTATTTTAGGAGAAAGGAGATAATTTTCTTTAGTGGTTGCTGTTTAGCCCGGGGGTGGGTCATAGATCCTGATAATATTGTATAGAACTGAGTCAATAGAAAGTGCAATGAACAGGAAACATCCTTCTCTGTCAGAATGAACTTTGTGGATGGTATATTTTATTCTCCTATGTATTAAGAAGGAGATTCTCCTAGTGTAAGAAGAGTATGTGCTGTGGGCTGCCCAACCAATCCATGGTCGCTGTATATAGTGAGTTGTTTCTGTGGTAAGATGTGTTTCTTGTAAGCAAATTAAATTTGCTTGGTGGGACTGTATTTGCGTGAATACAGACAACCGTTTGTGGGGGCTGTTCAGGCCTCTAATATTCCACGACAGTAACTTAAGTGTTAGGTTCATCATTTAAAAGTTAATCTTGCATGTCACAGTGAGCAGAGAGGGCATAGGTAAGGAGGTAAAAGTGTAGAGGAGGAGATAAATAGTACTTCAGACAAAATGCTACCCAATATTTAGTATTATTCAATAACTGCTGTGGAGGTAACCGTATAAATGTACTTACCGGTATTAATTGGTTTTGTAACTCAAAACAGGGCGCTGCATATAGTTTTTTTCATATTCAAGATTAGTTCGGTAACTTCAAATAACAACAAATATAACTTTTAAACAGCTCTAGTTATTCTAGTGCTTACTTTGGGGATGCACCTAAAGTGTAGTTTCTGTGAGGAGGGTAGAAACAGTGGTGCTTTCCCGAGTCATTTGTAGATTTATATCCAGCACATACTTTACATATACATAAGGGGACCCAACACAATAAACATCCAACATAAATATAGATCCTTTGGTTCAAATATAGCTGGGCAAAGGAGAAACATAATAACCGACCCTGAATTCGTCATATATACAGTTCAATGTTCCCATGATATATTGTATATTAACATTAAGTAACCAGTGTAGTGTACATTTCCCATCTTTTATTTTAGTTAAAAGTTTTGGAGTTATAGTTTGGTCCTAGAGGTAAGGATGTGTGAACCAGGGTGGGGTGATCTGTATTGAGTAAGGGGTTCTCAATTACTTAGTATAGTACATCCTGGGGGTATCATTATATAGTAGATATTAATGGGAGGGGAGATTGAGTGATACAATATAGATGGTCAGGTTCTGTAGGGTTCGCCCTAGGTATAATTGACAGTAGGGGGAATTAAAGGGGTATACATTTGAGGACCATCAGAAGAGGTAGGGGTCTGGTCAAGGAGATGGCCCACTCAGTTGCCTTATAGCTAACTGTAAAATATAGAGGCCTCCTTAATGGCGTTGTGGGGAGGATGTCCATAGGGGACCGCCGTTTTTCAGAGATGAGGTGATAAGTTCGGTTCACCGCTGGTATTCATTTCCTTAAATCTATAATGCGCTCTGTTATTATGGGTTGTGTGGGCAAACATACATTTGTCAATCAGTTTTTCCTGCCCACCCTCCCCCCTCTCACCAGCTCCCAAATATAGTTGTTCTCAGGGAAGGGGTTTATCCCTGCACATACTTTCTAACATATGGGCTGCGGTCATTTGTTGGCTATAATATCTTCCCCTGAGTATTATAAGTTAGTGATACCATTTCTTGGTTTGTAGCGCTGCTTGTTGTCCAGCCCAATAAAGGGGGTCGGATAGGGCGGCCCCGGTCGGGGCATGAGAGAAGGGTGGGACTGGGCAAAAAAAAAGGGGGGGGAAAGGAGTGGGAAGGGGGGTCATAGTCGATCGAGGCCCACCTCTGATTAAAGGGGGCCCGGTCGCTAGGAATCAGGAGCATGTGCATAGAGGTTCCCCCTGTGAGCACGGGGAGGAGGTAGGTATACAGGCATCTCCTCTCTGCAATTGATGCGGCTAGTTGCGGCGGTCCATATCGGTTTCTGTGTTAAGAGGGGAGATCATCATTCATTATCACAATACATATACAATACAGTTATAGATCTAGATTGTACAGATAGTTTCCTAGATCCGTCAGGAAATAACTTGATAGTGGTGTTCTCAAACTGTAACTTTGCCTTTTCCCTTGCCATTCGGAGTAGAGCATCTCTATCCCTTGCATTTAGGAATCGGGTGATGAGGGGCCTGGGAGGTCCTCCTGGTACTGGTGGTTTCGCTGGGATTCTGTGGGCTCTCTCGCGGGCCGGGGGCCCTCCGCGCCTTCTAGGAAGCCAATAAAACGTATATTTTGCCTCCTTGATTGATTTTCCAAATCGTCTAACTTGTTTTTAGAGGCTGTTAATTCCTGTTGGAGTGTCGCTATGGTTTGAATTTGTGGGGTGACCGTATCCTCTAGGGTAGATATACGAGTCTCAGCCTCACCGACCCTCTGTCTGATCTTTGCTAGATCATGGCGGAGAAGGGAGATATCTGTTTTGATGTCTGTTTTGACTTCATCTAGCACTGCCATTAGTGCTTTTTTGGCGTCTTGTATTGCCCCAAGAAGTTGCTTATGGGGCTCCGACAGGAGGCTTTCTTCAGTTGGATTGCTTTCAGCCATAGCAGTTGAGCCCCTGCGCAGTTAAGGGTTTAGTTGTGAGGTCTGCATGGCCTGTTGGCGGGAAGGTGTGCTTGGTGCGTCTGGAGGTGTGGCGGTTCTAGCATATTTTTGTAGTTTTTCCTTTGCCTGAGATCCATGTTTGCCGCTTTTAGGCTTCGTCATCAGTGCCAGGTGTTGTATTTATGCGGATGATTCTGTTTTTGTGCTGATATTTGGGTGTTATTAACCTCGGGTAAGTGCTTGACTCGGGAGCTCAGCAGGAACACGTTCTAATCCATCGGTCTCTAGACTCCGCCCCCCTCCCCTGCATATTATTACAATCCCTGCAGTAAGGACTAGGATTCTCTATAGTGAAAACCGATGTAAAAAAACGGTTTAGCAGATTAGCCTTTTTGGTATCCTCTACAACCATCTCAGCCCCATTGTTTAATGGTTCCACATTTTCAGTCCTCATCTTTTTACCATTGATATACTTAAAAACATTTTGGGGTTGGACTTGCTTTGTTAGTCTATCCCTATTTTTATTTTTAAGTTAAAGGTTTTTGTTAACCCAGTGCACTTTAGTTTTTTGTAACATGACACTATATCATGGTCACTATTCCCTAAGCTTCTCATTACCTCCATTTCCAAAATGAGCGCAGGGTTATTAGATATCACCAGATCCAACAACGCATTCTGTCTAGTAGGAGCTTCTATCATCTGTGAAAGAAAAGGCTCATATAGGAAATTTAAGAACTTTATACCTTTTGAGGTGCTGGCAGTTCCCTTACTCCAATCTATGTCAGGGTAGTTAAAATCCCCCATAACCAAAACATGTCCCATGCCAGCAGCCATCACCAACTGCATATGGAGATTCATTCCCACCTCCTCCCTGGAATTTGGCGGCTTATAACATACTCCAACAATTAATTTACCCACCTTCTTGCTTCCTGTACACAGCTTTACCCATATTGTTTCTGCCATATCGTTTATACCCCCATCTATTCCATCTTTTAGATTTGGGTTCAATTCCTGTTTAACATACATACTCCCCCTTATTCCCAGAAGTCTTTGTTCCTTAACATATTAACTCTGTCATGTCTAAATAAGGAGTATGCTTCAATATTTACTGTCCAGTCATGTGAATCATTTAGCCATGTTTCTGCTATACCGATCACATCATACCTTTCCTTTAAAGCTATTAGTTCTAGTTCCCCAGTTTTTCCAGCCAGACTTCTTGCATTTGTAAACGTACATTTTAGATTGTAAATTCATTTACTTCCATACTTGGGAGTACATGCCTCCTTATCCTGTATGCTGTCCCCTCCCCCTAGCTATCTTCTCCCCCAAAACAGCTGCACCATCATCATTGAGGTGCAAGCCTTCTCTAATTAAAGAGCCTGTAGCCAACAGAAAAGTCAGCCCAGTTCTCTAAAAACACAAAGCCCTTACACCCTCCTTACACCACCCTCTTAGCCACGCATTTATACTCCTAAGCTCCCGTTGCCTCCCTAGTGTAGCACGTGGCTGGGGTAGTATATCTGAAAACACTACTCTTGAGTTCCTTACTTTTAACTTGTACCCTAACTCTCGGAAATCATTTTTAAGGACCTCACCTCCACCTCTAACTTTGTCATTGGCACCAATGTGAACCAAGACCACCGGGTCTCTCCCAGCCCCACCCAATAATCTATCTACACGATCCACCACATGCCAAACCCTAGCACCAGGCAGGCAACACACTGTTTGGCATGTAGGGTCTTGGCAACAGATTACCCTATCTACCCTTCTAATAATGGAGTCCCCTACCACTACCACCTGCCTATCCTTCCTAGCCCCCAGTTTTCCCTCCCTAGTATTGGAGATGGCGGTCCCCTGGGTGCTCAAGGGAAAGGCCCGCTCCATACATGCTACTTCCGAGCCATTGTCCTCCACATCTTCGCCTAAAACAGCAAATCTGTTGGGATCAACCAGCTGGAAAGAAGCGTCCCTATCCTTCCGTCCCCTACTTCCCCTGGTGATCCTTACAAATCTGTCTTCCTTTACCACCCCATCTGCCCCATTTCCACCCTCCAGTTTACTGGCCCATGCCAGTACCTGCAATTCCCCCAGATTTGTCAAGCCCTGCAATGCTGCAAGTTTACCCTTTAGATTCTGGACCTCAGATTCCAAATGGGCAACCCACTCACATCTTACACATACATAGGTCCACATAGATTACATACATGAGTCAGGATGCACATTGCATGACCCCAACAAAACTGTCCATACTAAACAGCAATTCACAGCAACAGCAATACACGACAAGAGAAAACAGAAATACACACAAGAGGAACAGCAGTCTTGTTCTTATACCCTTTCTTGTTCTAAACGCTTTTGTTTCTTAACACACCCCTTAAAAACAGACAAACCCCTTTACAAGTAAATCGCTCTGCAGGAAAAACTTATATGAGGTTCAAAAACCAAGGTTTCAACAGTGCTCAGCCAATTTAAACCAATTAGCTACACCCCCAGCCAATCAGAGAGAAAAGAAAAAAATACCTTTCTTTTTTCTCTTACCAGCCCCCACCCTACAGGTAACAATGCAGTTGAACACAAGCATTTATTTTAGGCTGGGTACACACGGAGGGACTTTTTGTCCCAACCAAGCGCTCACTACGAGCGATCGCTCGGCCGGGACAAATGTCCATCGATCGTGGCAAGATCGATTGGAATTTTCCGACATGCCCGATCATTCGTTCGTCCGATCTGGACGAACGAATGATCGCTGTCAGTTGCGGCCCCCGCCCCACACCAGCCGATATTTTCAACCGAAAGTGCCGTGAATCGGTGCTTTAAGTTTACTTAAACAATTCCTACCACCTTATTCAAGCAGTAAGTAGTAAAAAACAAACAAACAAAAAAAAAAAACACAAGTGATTAATTACTTACACAGGCACACTCCTAGAGATAAATAGTGCTAGGTTAGTACATTTACTAGACCACAAACCATAGTTAATAAACGCTTTTGTTTCTTAATGCACCCCTTAAAAACAGGCAAACCCCTTTAAAACAGAAAATCCCTTTACAAGTAAATCGCTCTGGAGGAAGAACTTATAAGAGGTTATGTGTAGTTTCTAAACATCTGAAGGGTCATGGTTCGACATCACTAAGAAGAGGTACAAATATTGTCCTGGTCTATTACTCTATAGCCTATCCATATTTGTAAGTTAGCCATATTGCACCATATTTTAACACTAACAATATCGCACCATATTTGTATACTAGCCATATTGGACTATATTTGTACACATGTGTACACTTGACATATTGTGCCACATTTGTACACTCACCATACTGCAACATATTTGTAACCAAACTGCATTGCACCATATTTGTACACTAGACTTATATCACCATATTTGTACCCAAGCCATATTACACCATATTGTACTCTAGCCATACTGCACCATATTTGTACACTAGCAATGTTTACCCAAGCCAAGTAGCACCATATTTGTATACAAGCCATATTGCGCCATATTTGTACACTAACCACATTGCACCATATTTATGCACTAGCCATATTGCACCATATTGCACCTTAACTATATTTCAACATATTTGTGCACTGGCCATTCTGCACCATATTTGTATACTGGCCAAATTGCACCATATTTGTACACTAGCCATATTGCACCATATTTCTACACTAGCCATATTGCGCAATATTTGAATACTAGCCATATTGCGACATATATGTACACTAGCCATTTTGCACCATATTTGTGCACTAGCCATATTGCACCATGTTTGTGCAAAAGCGATATTGTACCATATTTGTACACTATACATATTGCGCCATATTTGTATACTAGCCATATTGCGCCACATTTGTACACTATCCATATTGCGCCACATTTGTACACTAGCCATATTGCCTCATATTGTACCCTAGCCTTATTGCACCATATTTGTACACTAGTCACATTGCACCATATTTGTACCCTTGCTATATTGCACCATATTTGTATACCAGCCATATTGCGCCATATTTAAATACTAGCCATATTGCGACATATATGTACACTAGCCTTATTGCACCATATTTGTACACTAGCCATATTGCGCCATATTTGAATACTAGCCATAATGAGACATATATGTACATTAGCCATATTGTGCCATATTTGTACACTAGCCACATTGCGCCATATTTGTACACTAGCCATATTGCACCATATTTGTACACTAGCTATGTTGCACCATATTTGCACACTAGCCCTACTGCACCATATTTGTAAACTAGCCAAGTTGCACCATATTCATACATTAGCCATGTTGCACCATATTCGTATAATAGCCATATTGCACTATATTTGTACACATATTTCTATGCAAGCCATAATGCACCATATTTGTTCACTAGCCATGTTGCACCATATTTTACACTAGCCATATTGCACCCTACCATACTTGGTATATGTGAACCATATTGCACCATATTTGTATACTAGCCATATTTTACTATATTTGTACACTAGCCAGTTTGCATCATATTGCACACTAGCCATTTTGCCCCATATTTGTACACTAGCCATATTGCACCATGTTTGTGCAAAAGCTATATTGCAACATATTTGTATACTAGCCATATTGCATCATATTTGAATACTAGCCATATTGCCCCATATTGTACCCTAGCCATATTGCACCATATTTGTACACTTGCTATATTGCACCATATTTGTATACTAGCCATATTGCGACATATATGTACACTAGCCATATTGCACCATATTTGAATACTAGCCATATTGCGCCATATTTGAATACTAGCCATATTACGACATATATGTACACTAGCCATTTTGCACCATTTTGTGCAAAAGCGATATTGCACCATATTTGTACACTATACATATTGCACCATATTTGTACACTAGCCATATTGCGCCACGTTTGTATACTATCCATATTGCGCCACATTTGTACACTAGCCATATTGCGCCACGTTTGTACACTAGCCATATTGCCCCATGTTTGTATACTAGCCATATTGCCCCATGTTTGTTTACTAGCCATATTTATGCATCATTTGTATACTAGCCATATTGCGCCATATCTGTTGTATTCAATTAGATCAACTGGACTTGAAATGTAGTTCTTGAAGACGTTTCGCTAGTCATCCGACTGGCTTTCTCAATTCAGAATGACTTGTACAAGAATCTGTGGCAATTATGTACCCTGGAAAATCCCAATTAGCATATCACAGCCAGGTGTTAAGGGTGTGATTGGATAGTGGCTAAGAGGTGTTATAGGAACGCCCAGAGTAAGGTGTTAAAACAGCATTGTACATGGCAGACAGGAACGCCCAGAGTAAGGTGTTAAAACAGACATTGTACATGGCAAAACAGCATTGTACATGGCGACACCAACTGTCTGCCATGTACAATGCTGTTTTAACACCTTAATCTGGGCGTTCCTATAACACCTCTTAGCCACTATCCAATCACACCCTTAACACCTGGCTGTGATATGCTAATTGGGATTTTCCAGGGTACATAATTGCCACAGATTCTTGTACAAGTCATTCTGAATTGAGAAAGCCAGTCGGATGACTAGCGAAACGTCTTCAAGAACTACATTTCAAGTCCAGTTGATCTAATTGAATACAACAGATATACCATGACCTGGATGAATGAGAACCTTCACAAGCATATTGCGCCATATTTGAATACTAGCCATATTGCCCCATATTGTACCCTAGCCATATTGCACCATATTTGTACGCTTGCTATATTTCACCATATTTGTATACTAGCCATATTGCGACATATATGTACACTAGCCATATTTGAATACTAGCCATATTTGTACACTAGCCATATTGCGGTATATTTGTACACTAACCATATATTGCGCCATGTTTGTACACTATACATATTGCGCCATGTTTGTACACTAACCATATATTGCACCATGTTTGTACACTAACCATATATTGCGCCATGTTTGTACACTATACATATTGCGCCATGTTTGTACACTAGCAATATATATATATATATATATATTAATAGTAACACTCCCACCCCCTAAACTATAGCGCTGCATTGCTTCTATAACTCTCTCATGGTTTCCCACGTGAATCTTATGCAAGAAACACGAGCCCGCCCAGTAACCCAATCAGTATCGGCGACTTCTCGATTGAGCGGACCCCTAGCCAATTAAACAAAAGAAAGGAGGGGCGTTGAGGAAGAGGCGTAAACTTCCCAGCCCAGCCACGAATAGGCACATGGTAGGGGCAGGACTTGTTGGATGTCAGACAATGGGGCGTTGCAGAGGCTGCACTTCGTTTCGCCCCTCACGTTGATCCGTGTGTGTTAAGATAAGAGTAGGAGGTGAGTGCTGCGGGGAACTAGGACCAACGTCATTGCTGCTGTGTGGAGGGTCTACAGCCGGAAGTACCTCAGAAAGCTCTAGAAAAGGGCAAACCGGAAATAACGGAGGAGAGAAATTATCTCGTGCAGTAAGCGTTATACCGGGAGATGGATGGAATGTATTAGTTGCAGGGACAGTGCTGCTGTGGGACACACCTGGTGAGCACCCTAATGATAAACATAACGTGATGGGTTGTGGGAAAGTCTCTTATTACTGCATTGTAGCTTCGATTCTATTTAATGTAAAATATAACCTCATTTAAAGGAGGAGTAAAGGTAAAATGTAAATGAGCCTAATGGATTCAGTAATTCTTGAAATCAGCAGCATTGGGGAGAAATCATCTGTAATTGTGCAGATTTCTTGATTTCTCTAGCACTAGTGAGGAGCACATTCCCCCAGCCTGGACACAGAGGAGTCAGTCATTGGTTATTTGACAGCTCTTCTGGGGACCTGGAGAGGGAGGCGGTATAGAGCATTCACCTAAATCTGGAACTGGCACCCTCTGTGTGTATGGCAGAAACCTGGTTTCAAAGGTGAGCGATACCACGGTCTGTAATTGGCAATAATATTTAATGTGGGGTCATTTCTGTTTTAGCCCTAGTTCTCCTTAAATGTGTATGAAGAAACTTGGAGTGTTGTCATACATTGCATTGCTTTTTTTTTTATATATGACCCACACCATTAGTGTTTTATTGACTTTGTGTTCTAAAATTCATCTGTATGATAACCATTAGGAAGGATCTCTGTATTAAGTATGTTTTAAATCTGTTCTGTTCCATGCAGAAGCTATTTGATCACCTTGACCTGTGGTGTTTGTTGGATTTTGCATAGGTTATATCATGACAAGAAAAGTGATGTGAAGATGGTGTTAATCTATGTTGGGGAATAAAGAAATAAAATGAATGGTGTAGGGAAGGGATGTCAAACTTGTGTCCGTCTAGATGTTTGAAAACTACAACTCCCAGCAAACTGCAGCCAGAGAATGCTGAGTTTGACATCCCTGGTGTAGTGATTGATTGTTGTCAGATTGTGAACATATGTGTTTTGCAAAGTTCAGTGTTGGACAACTTTTTATATGTAGGTGGCTTGTTGGGCTTCAATATAAAATACATTAATTTAATTTAGAATTAGCCTTGTCGTGAATACATCCATTCAGAAAAATATACATTTTGGAATATTTGAGAAAACATCCTAAAGAGCTAATGCCTAAAGTGTGGGTGACATTAGTTTAAAATTAATTTATAGAACATTGCACTTTAATATGATTACAACATTAGATTATTATCCACAAGTCCAGCAAAATAGGAATAATCCTAAAGCAAATGAGAGTAATAACTTGTTTTTGTTAGGTTTACTCCATGAATATGGCAAAAGTCTTTCCTATGTGCTCAGGATGTCATTGACAAAAACCCTCTTTCAACTTGGTGCTTAGCAGCAGAATGAATGGGGTAATTAAAATTCGTAATCGGCATGTTTACTGTGGATTACTTATTCTGTTTTTTTTTTTGTCTAAACTCTTACACAAGAATAATTAGTATAACTACTTTTTACATTTCTGGACAAATGACTTTTGGAGCCATTCAGACAGCCTAGTTTTTGGGTAGGCCAATTCCCTTGACCTCAACAACAAAAAAGCTCACCGGTTATTCACCAGGCATAATTTATTTTGTTGACACCTGGCTCCTGAGATTTGTCCAGCCCTGTTCTTTCATTTATAAATTGTATTTTATGCCTAAGTTGTAGCTGCGCTTCAAAACCTGATTTGTGTAAAAAAAAAAAAAACTTACATTTCTGGCACAACAGAAAGACAAGATTGATGTATGGAATGCATTTTTCTGAAATGCAGTACATGCATTTCATGTTTCTTGTTGCTTAATGAATAGTAACCGTCTAATACTTCCTTTAAAACAAAAAAAGTGACATTTCTTCTTTGAAAATTGTGTACATTTATTTTTTTTAATGTACTATGTAAATTTCTTATTTCAGACAATATTAAATGGCTGTCAAAGCCATAATGTAATAGTTGCCATGATGTATCTTTATTTTTTTTAATAATAGAATACTATGCTTAAGTATGACTTATTTGCATTTACTAATTTTTTTAATTTTGTAAAGGTTAGATTTATTGTTTAGTGTTTAATCCTACCAGAGATTAGCAGTGTGCTGCTATCTCTCTTTGCTGTGGCACTTCTGTATTTCAATCAATGACCTATTTAGGCTACATGTTACACAGCACTAGGCTTGTGTAATGCAGCATTCCTGTTTGTAGAGAAGCAGGGCATTCAGAAAAACAAGACACAAAAACTAGAATAGAGACAGAAAATGTGACAGTAGATTACATCTCTGTGGCATGCAGCCCCCCTACACAAACACACACACACATTCCTTTTGTATAAAAACTGGGATACATAGGTTATCAATGTCATTTCTGCCATCTGTACAATGTATTGCTGTTTCTCCATTTGTACTTGTCTTTTATGTCTGGATGATGTGTAGGGTGAAGTAGTTCCAAAACAACATCCATTGCAGCTGTTTAACTACCTTTGAGCAATATTATTTCTGGAGAGCAGGTATGCATAAAAATACTGACTTGGGTTGTTCTAAGGGATACATTTATACATACATATACAAATAGGTTAAGATTCTGTGACTTGGAGCTTGATAATTTCTAGAGGGCTGCCAAATTGATATCCGTATTGAAACTAGGTTTTAGCATTTAATAAAAAATAACTATCACCTGTATAAAGAAAAGGTGATTGTTTTAAGGGACTTAAAATGACTAACATTGCCCTGAGAACTGTAAAACTTTGGAAAATTAAATAGGGGAAAATGTCTCGTTTTGCACCTATATTCAAAAATGTGCACGGTCTATTATTGTTTGATAAATGTTAGCAATGATAAGGTTTGTCTTTGATTAGCTTTCAAGCAATGGTGCAGTTGAAAATGTTATTTTATGGACCAACGTAACAGTGAAGTAGATATTTGTCACGTCATTTGGTAGAATTTGTTTACTGTCTGACTCTACGTGCTCTTCAAGAAATGTATCCAACCATTGGAAGCGCATCAGTAGATAGAGGAAGTCGCAGGTCCAAAGAAGAAGGTGAGTTTTCAGAGTACCAGCAGAAGCCCTAGGGATGCCACTAATCGAGAGAAAGATGGTGTATGATAAAAATCCTTAAAAGTCAATGTACCCCCTTTTTACTCGCATTATATCTATTTATTCCCTTAAAAGTATCCTTTCCCTTCTTTTTCCCCCCACAGACTTGTGAGTGTGTCAGATTTAAATCAATTTGAAAGCAGATGCATATCCTCCAACATTCACCTTCAGATGGGTACTCCATTGAGGAATGCATTGCACGGGTCAGATTCACTCCATTGTCTTCCCCTGCAGTTCTTTATCTGAGAGAGGGGCAGATTTAAAATAATTTTTAGGAGATTTGGTCAGATTGAAAGCAATTTCTAGGAGACTGTGGCAGATTAAAAGCAATCTAGCAGTCTAGGAGACCAGTGCTAGTAGATAAAAGTATAAGGATTTTCAGTTATCGTGGGGAGGTATGTATAACAATCTCTGTGTTTAGGTGGGTGAGGAAGATAAATATAGATTTTAGTTCTGGGGGTAAACATTCCCTTTAATTATTTGCCCTTTTTATCTATTTAAATTTATACAGTAATGATATGTCAGAAAAGTTGTTCTTGTTTTGAAACCTCATTAATTTGCTTTATATTTAAAAACTGGGCAAGTTGAACTTGGCTGGTATTGCAATGGAAGCCCCAAAAAGCTGTCTATTCGTTTTATGTGTCACTTTAAGAAATGAATGATGTATGGCATGATGGAAGCTGTAGAAAGTCACATTCCTTAACAGCAGTCTTGTGGGAAAGGGCTTTTTTCACTAAGAAGCAACATCCCTGCTGGCGGTTTTTTCTCTGTTTCTGATAGCTTCATGTTATGACTTAATAGTGGAAGCAAAAGTTTGGTAATAATGGTTGGTATCCCTGAAAACTTTACTTTTCAGTTAAGCTGTATTTCCACTCGAAAAATAGAATACGTTTTTTTTTTAGTTTAATTGAAGAACAGTATGTAAAGGAGCTATATCTTACCTCCCGTTTTTCATTTAAACAATCAGGAGACAGGAGGAAAGTCAGAGTACTTGTGATTGCGCTTCTCAGCTGTTCCTCTGACAGGTCTCGATGGAGCTTGCATTGCTCGTGTGCATTAGCATTTATGCCTTCACGCTGGGTAATGTGTAGCTATAGAATGTGGAAAAGGTTAGTATAATTGACCTTTAAAGGCTAATGGAGTGAATATGATGGGGTTCCTGATGCATTTCTCTGAATTTCAAATTTAAATGTTTTGCATGTGTGCTGCTGGTACACCATAGCTATTGGTACATATCACAAGATAATAAAATAGTCCAATAGCGCACACAGTCTTGGTTCAAATGGGTGTTTTATTCACACGTAACGTCTTGGTGCATATCGTCTGATGAAGGTGCTATGCAAGCACTGAAACGTTACGTGTGAAGCAAACACCCATTTGAATCAAGACTGGTGTGCACTATTGGACTAAAATAATATCTAGTGTTGGAAAGAATGCGCTTAAAGAAACAAAATGATGCTGAGCTGCAGGGAGTGAGGTAGGGTTAACTTTGATTACCCCACCCTCTGCAGTTCTGGCTCATGTTTTTTGTATAAGTGTATCATTTAAATTGGAAATGTTGGAGAGTATTATTATTAAATAGGTATACTATTGAGAAATGCATTGCACAGAGCTTTGCTGAGATCAGGTTCACTACATTACCTGTATCAACAAAGGTCCCAAATGCACTCTTAGCCAATGGTGCAGACGTCTCCGACCCCCACCCCAAGGGGCATAGGAATACGGTATATCAAAAAACAAAGTGAGAAAGTTGCACTCCAAATGTACATTTATTAACTAGTGAACCACAAAATCACAACGTTTCGGGGTTTTACCACTTCATCAGGTGATGAATGGGGTACAATCCTGAAACATTGTGTTCACTACATTACCCTCCACCTGGGGAGCTCTTTACCATGTTGTTTCCATAAATGAATGTATTTAAGGCTTGGGTACACATGGCCAGACTATTTGTCCCAAGCGTCCGAGCGAGCGCTCGGAGTTTCAGGTCTGTAGATCAAATGCAACTAAAATGCCAAATTTTAAATTTTCTGACCTTGGCAAAACCATAGGGCTGGGTGCACATGGCGATGACCAATATTAACATGAATTGGTCGGTCGGGGTGAAAAAGCGGAAATTATTTTAAGTCCGGCCGCGCTGTCAGTCACGGAAAAAGTCATTGTGGTTGATGGTTTGCAGAGACAGTGATTTATTCTGGCTTGCCACTCAATACTGGTGAACAGTCACCCTGGACGGATATCTTACTGTTTGTTCCCAGCCTAGTTGTCCCAGGAATAACCAATTTCTTTTTAAATTATGTACATCTTTCTTTCATTCACCTGATTTATTTTTAGTTGTCTTTTACTTTTTTTATTTTTGCCTGACTGACATTTCTAAATAGATTTCATGTTCGTTTTTTGTTTTTTTTATTAAATTTTATATTTAATAAATTGATACATACCCTTGCATACCTTCCAACATCACCCCTGTAATCAGGCTACTTGTAGAAAAACCGTGCATGAGGAGGACAATGATGTGATCTCGGCACAGCTCTGTGAATTTATGTCAATAGTATACTGAATAAAAGGGGTCTGGTTTAATTTGCGACAGATTACCTACCTTTCAATCTGCCACAGTCTCCGAGATAATGCTTTTAATCTGCCCAAATCTCCTAACAATTGCTTTAAATTTGCCACAGTCACTCACAGATTGCATTCCATCAGCATACCCTTTTACATTACCCCTTTAATAGTTAAGGTAGCCATACACTGTTCAATATTTTTTCGATCGGATTAAAAGATCAAAAAATCCTATTGGAAGAACCTATCAAAACTCCACACCTTGCGCCGGCAATCTTTGTAAATTTCAGCTTGAAAACAACGAAAGGTCTGGTTCTGATAGATGAAGTTGAAGGGCAAATTTTTCGTCTTGCCCAATCAGGATTTTTTCGATAGACTGATTGAAATTGGCGGGAAAATGTCTTCGATAATCTGATCAATTCTAGCAAATACTTCGAATTGATCAGAATACACAGTACAGAGCTGCAAGAGGAGAAAAAATGGATCACGGATCCCCTTTCCGCTCCACTTCTATATTAGGCAGTTAGTCTCGGCAGTGACAGTGACATCATGGCCAATCACTGACTGCCATTCCCGGAGCAGTTCACTGCGGCTGCTCGGGAACAGAAAAAGAACACAGCAGCCGCAGTATAGAGGGAGTGCAGAGACAGAAAGCGGCGGAGGATTGTGAATTTGTAAGTATGAATTCTCATGCTGGGAGCAGATTTAAAATTGTAAGCTACACAAGCCCTAGGTTTAGGAGGGTGCTGCATAACATACTCTTTTTTTTGCAGAGTGATGGACAGTCCCTTTAATTGTCTTTTTATTACTTACTGGTACACCATATCCTATAGAAACTAATTTTATATTCTAACGTCTGCACATGAATGGCCTTTCTTGTTGTAACTAGATTGAGATACTCTTCTTACCCAGTCCCACCTGTAAAGCACACCCAACCCCACAACTTACTCTCCCTTCAAACTGATACAGTGGAGTGGAGGCAATGGTCAGGAATTAATGCCATACCAATATTTTGACCCAGTTAAACTTGCATCAAGAGCCCAACATCAATCTGATTTACAGACATGCCTGATTATGTTTTTTCCTAATAATCAGTCAGGAGCGATCAGCTGGGTCAGAAAATGAACCCGATATGTTGTCCTGATTGGCCTAAATATATGCTGCAATTGTCACAAAATATTGACTCGCGCTCACCACTCCTTAGTTCTTAAAATTATAGAATATGGCAAGTGGATTTGTATTTATTAAATTTCAAATACTAGTCACCACATTGGATGGCCCATGTACCTGTGTCATGGCATCAGATATAAATTTAATGGTGTCATTAAGCAGGCCATATACTTGTTAGATTTTTAGCCGGTTGGGCAAAAGATGGCCTTTGGATGTAGCATTGCTCACTTGGAGGCAGATATTGTTGGTTATTTTATGTATGGATAGTTTAAAACTGCAGCAATATTATAAATTATTTGTAACATTTTTTTTGTTTAATGAGAAGTACAAGAACAAAGAAAAATTTTAGTCATTACATTTATGATTAATTTTTTCTATTGAATTCTAGTATGGAAGGGGTTAAAGTAAATGACAAGCTGCTGAGAATTGTGTGATGAGTCCCTGTAGAGAGAATTTGTGAGATTAGAAAAGATCTGGCATTTGTGTGTTAAAAGTCACATGGGTACATAGCCTAGATATTAGACTGCTTTATATAACATGTTTATGTGGGAGGGGGTAAGGGCAGCTCTGTGCGTTCTCTTTCTGTCACAGATGAAGGACAGCAAATCCACATGTAGGTTGACCCACTCCTGCTTACACAACAGCTGTTTTACTGTGGGTCAGCTCAAGCCATGAGATAAAAGAGATGCTGTTCATTTGACATTTTCTGGAAATTGAAAGCTGTAGTTAACTGAATGATGTAGATTTCTGAATAAACTGCAAATTGTTTATTGACCATCTTTTTTTAAAGAGGTATTATTGATTGCCTTAATTTTATTCCTTCTGAAAGAAGTAGGGCTGAATGTTATAGCAGCATAGGGGTCCTGGCTTACACTGTCGGGCTGCAGGGGCCTTTAAGGAAATCATGGTTGGTATTTGATATATAAAGATGTTTTTAATCTTTTATTAATCATTAATGCTAATGATGTACCACACAGAAAAAACAAATGCATTTGCATTGCGTTATAGTTAATTATGGACCCTGTCCATACCCTCAAGTAAACCGAACAAGGACACAACCAATCAAGATTGCACACATGAGGATACAGTTCTAGTTGTAACTTTGGACCTTTTGGCCATTGATGGTTACCTAAGGCAAGGCACACCAGTAGATATGTTAGTCTGGTTGACTTAATATTTCATTTGGTTGACCCCAAATATCTGCTGTAATTTTTCAGCTACAAGCGACCGATGCTTAAATACACAGGAACTATTGTTCTGTGTATTCTTTATACGACACAAACGTTCAATGTACCCATACACAGTTCTTCTGTAATAAAGAAAGCAAATAAAGACCTGAAGGGAATTTTCTGTGAGTACTGATAGGTATCCATACAACCTATTCATACACATGGCTGATATTTGCTGGTATTGGCCATGTGTATGGCCAGCTAAACCCAGGGAGTTAGGAAATCCTACTACCACCACCCTAGGTCATCACATGTACAAGTGGTGAACTGTTAAATTTTAACTTGTGCAGCAGTTGGCAACTCGCTGCTCACTGCCTATCTCCTTTATATTTAACATTAAGGAAGATGGTGACAAAGAGGCAGTAAAGCCTATTAAAGGGCATGTCCACCCCCAAAACTAAAATTTAACCCCATACTGGCCCCACTGTGTAGTTTAAAAAAAAAAACCTTACCTTATATCTCTGCTCCTTATAGTTATCCTGCAGTGCCTTTTCAAAGTCCAGAAAAGTGAAGAGTTGAAGCCATCAGTGAGTTATCCGGTGCCTGTTTCTTCCTCGATAAGAACTCTGACATGCACAGGGGAGCCCCCCTCCCACCATCCGGAACCATTCTCTGCAGCCGTGGCACCTCGCGTGAAATGCTTTTAGCCAATCGCCTAAATATTTCTTTAAAATACAGCCCCTTCTCTCCCACGGTGTCTCCATTGAAAGTAGCTGCCTTTCAGACAATCACAGATGCGACTTTCTCCAAACAGGGAGCCAAGAGGAGACTCCGTGGGAGTGTAAGGGCTGTATGTAACGATCGAAGCATTTTTTGGAAGAAATATATTGGTGGTTGGGGCTGGGCATGGGAGTGCCTACCTTGTACTAAAAGTTTATTTTCAGGGTGGACATGCCCATTATTGTGTTTATATATTCAGTTTATTGTTAATCAGGCAGAACATTCTACAACCTTGGCCTCCACTACTGCTGTGCAAGTTTGTAACAAGCTCTCAACAGTTACTTGTAAGTTTAGGAGTGTCAGGTTAAAGGGTCAAGTTAGGAAAACACATTTTTTCACCTTCATTTCTCACAGGAGCATACAAAGTACCCTGGGGCACATCTACCACTTTATCAGCTCCTTTAACCACAGGAGAGCTAGGGAGCCCTACTTCCTACCAATGATGCAGTCTCCCCCTGCCACAGACAACTGCTGTAGATTAAGCAGGAAGGGGGGGGGCATTATTTTACCCCAAACATTTTTAAGCTTAAAATAAAAATAAAAAAGTGTTTATCCCAATATCTCCCTCAATCTCCCTCGAAGGGGATCTAAACTAAAAAAAATTATACCTAAAAGACTGTGATGGTTCCTGCACACTTGCAGCTTACCTGCTAACATTCCCATGACGTTCTGGACAACCGCCCAGCCTGATTACTTTTCAGCCAATCACAAAGCTAGGTCCAGCGAAAGAACGTCACAGCATGATGGAACCACTTGGGCAGTAGATTTTCACTAGTGTATGGCTACCTAAAGACTGAAACATAGTAATATTGAAAATAAGCACAGAATAATGAACAAATGTCTATCAACATAATGTGTAATCTATTCATAATTTTTCCCTTTAAAATATCTTTTCTATTCTCAGCACCCCAAAAACCTGTTCCTGATGGTTTTTCCTGTATAAAGCCATGCCCAATCAATGCAGGGGACTGCAGTCAGATTACTTTTTACCACCAGAGTTTAAGCCATCCCCTCTCCAATCTAATAATCATCGTTGTGGTGATGAGTCCATGCAGACATCCGCACATAAACCACGTGACCTCTCGAGGCAGGAACATGCTGCTATCTTGAAGAGGACTTCCAGGGATTTGGACCGCAATGTTTTAATTGATCTTTCCTCAGATGGACATAGGCAAAGCCAGGGGACCAATGCTGCATCTAAAATTTCTAGTTCCTTTCAGCCAGAAGAAACCTCTGCAAAGACAAGCTGTCCTGCTCTTAGAACATTTCCTTCGGATCAAATCACAAGGCTACTTCAGATGGAAAATCCAGGAGAAATGAGAGTCCACAATAACACACTTCAAGAAGATGTGGAAATGAGTAATGATTATGTGAGCAATGAAGTTACAGAATCTGAAGAAAACGTGAAAGGATCGTCTGGAAAGAGGTAGGATGGATTATGAATGTAATCAAAGAAAATGGAAAAGTAACATACGTTTTGATTCTTTTTTTAAAGAATATCTGTTGTATTCAATTAGATCAACTGGACTTGAAATGTAGTTCTTGAACGAAGATTTGCGCTAGTCATCCGACTGGCTTCTCAATTCAGAATGACTTGTACAAGAATCTGTGGCATTATGTACCCTGGAAAATCCCAATTAGCATATCACAGCCAGGTGTTAAGGGTGTGTGATTAGATAGGGCTAAAGGTGTTATAGGAACGCCCAGAGTAAGGTGTTTAAAACAGCATTGTACATGGCAGACAGTTGGTGTCGAACCCCCCCCATCTATTAGGCTTGGTTTCTTTATTTTCACATAAATGGCCTTTAACACCTCTCTTGAACCAGTCACGTTCCTTCGCCAGTATGTTAACATTACAATCTTCAAAGGTATGTCCTTTATCCTAAGATGCAGATACACGGCTGAGTCCTGACCCGAGGAATTGGCTCTTCTGTGCTGGGCCATACGTGATGATGCAGTTGCTGTTTGGTCTCCCCCACATACAAATCAGAGCATTCTTCACTGCACTGCACTGCATATATGATGTCGCTTTTCTTGTGTTTTGGTATTGGGTCTTTCGGATGTACCAATTGCTGCCTCAGTGTGTTGTTCGGTTTAAAGCAGACAGGGATACGATGTTTTTGAAAATTCTTCTTAATTTCTCGGAGAACCCTGTACATATGGGATGACCATGTTCTTCCTCCTGTCTTGCTTTTCCCCTCACTGTTGGTATTCGTGTTCTTTTCTTTCCTTCTAATTCTTTTGACAAAGGCAGTCTGGATATCCACAAGTTTTAAGGGTCTCTGAGATGTTTCATTTCTTTAGCCTTCGCCTCTGTGCTAGTGGGGATGTTCTCGGCTCTGTGTTGCAGGGTTCTGATGACCCCCAGCTTCTGATCTAAAGGGTGGTGGGAGTCAAACATCAAATACTGATCTGTGTGTGTTGGTTTTTTGAACTACATTTCAAGTCCAGTTGATCTAATTGAATACAACAGATATACCATGACCTGGATGAATGAGAACCTTCACAAGCATATTTTTAAAGAATAGTTATAAATAACTGCTGGTTGAAAACTTACAGCTCCCAGCATTCCTCAACTACAGAGGAAGTAGGGAATGCTGGGAGTTGTAGTTTTTAAATATCTGGAGCCACACCATTTGATAATTTTTTTTTCATGGTTTATGCAGGTTTTAAAAAGGAGCTCTTTATTCCCTTGCTTAAATAAAGTTTATCTGTCATTCACCAATGTACAGTGGGTTATTCTTTTAACACTGAATCCAATAAAACTTCTTTAAAATGACGTGTTCTTTGCATGACATCCATCTAAGAGCCTATATCTTAGTCTAGAGCTTGTTTAGTGTCACCAAACCATCATCACTATATTGTGGGCCACAGGTGAGATATGCCGAAAAGGTTACATACTTATTTAAATGGATATTACTGGACTAGAAGCTATTAAATTAATGTTGAGTCATCTTATACAAATTACATGAAATTGCTCACTTTTTCTTTTTCCTGCTGTGGAATCTATATAATACATAAAGTTCTGGATTAAGTAGCTAAGTGACTAAAATCTTAAATTCCACTGCACCTTGCATTCTAGACTTTTCCCCATCCCATTCCCACCTAAATTTAAAACCCTCAAGCTGCCTACTCTACATAAAACCAGTAGAACGGAACATACTAGCCCAGCTCAGCAGCTATCTGGCTAAAAAAATCTTTGTGGAGAAGCGAAGAAATATTTTATATGAAGTGACAGAAGTAGTCGGCAGTACCTGCTAACGAACCTCAGTACAGTGCGCATGCTTGAACAATGACTCATCGTATGTGCACTCAGTTCTACTTCCCTAACAGGACCTTCTGGTCGCTGCTCCTGTCACTTCATAACCAATGTCTCTCCTACTCCACAAAGATTTTTTTTAACTGGATAGCGGCTGGGCTGGGATATTCCTTTCTACGGGTTTTTATATTAGAGTAGGTAGTTTGGGGGTTTTAATTTTAGGTGGGGAGAGGGACAAGGCTAGAATTTAAAATGCAATTGGGGGTAAAGACCAAAACTTTGTGTATTATAAGTGATATGCGCCCATTCACATTATTATTATAATAATAATAATAATAATAATTACAACACCTTGAAGTATTTCCACCCCCCCCCAAGTGTACATACCAGTCTTCGTTCCATCGCATGCCGTGCATGGAAGCAAGCAGAAGGGGCTCGTCCGGCAGCCACTCCTGTGATTGGCTAAGGGATGATGTCATAACCAATCACAGGAGTGGCTGCTGAATGCTGAGTGGCTTCTGCTTGCTTCCATGCACATAAGACAAGCACAAGGCAGCGAGGGAACGAAAACTTGTAAGTATATTTTGGGGACAGCTTTCACAGATATAAACCTTGCGAGGTCCAGGTTTTGGGGGCTCCCTACAACAGATTACATTTTTTGGGGAGGTGGGCCTACCTTTTAAGACGCTGTACACTGTAAAAGCAAGTTAAGTTAAATTGGAAGCAGCAGCTTTAAAAAATTTTCACACACACACCCTTTTTTCCCCCTTGGTCCCTCCTGAGCCTAACGTATTTACTTGAGTATAAACCGAGGTTCCTGTTTTTACCTGAAAAGAGTAGAAAAAGTGATTGACTCGAATATAAACAGAGGGTAGAAATTATGACCACTACTGCCTACTGATTGTGTATTGTTTTGAGACTTTAGTTGCCCTTTAAATGGACAGCAGATTTCCCATACAGTAATAGCCAAATCTAGTATGGTGATTACTATATGGGAATAATGCTGTCCATTTAAAGGGCAACTAAATCCTCAAAACAATACAGAATCAGAAGGCAACAGTAGATACCATCCTCCTTCTGATTCTGTATTGTTTTGAGGCTTTAGGTGCCCTTTAAATGGACAGCAGATTTCCCATACAGTAATAGCCATTCCGCATTTCTTGGATTATTTCGGCAATGTAATTTTTACAGCATGAGGCTGTGAAGTACATTCTGTTTTTAGTAGGCTCTATTTCACTTTTATGCTCGGTGGAGAGCTTTTTGCTCCTTTAAACCCACCTCACCTCAAGCTTTATAATTGACTGGAATCTAGAAGCCATGAATCAGTCTTTTGCACTGACGAGTTCTAACCAGATCGAATTTTGCCATGTCTGCATGTAAGATTAATGGCTCTATAACATTAGGCTGTATTGCATGTTAATATTCCAGCGGTTCTAGACACATGCATTAGCCACAGGACATAAAGCACAAACTTTTCATGTCTCCACCCAACCAACTCCAGGGCATTTATGGCGCCCGTATAGAAGTGAACATTTCTCATGATATTTTTGCGAATAAAAGGCATATCTTGTCAAGTCAAGACAGTGATGCTCCTACCATGAAGCAATATGAAAATTATTGCTCATGGCGTTCGTCCCTGCTTAATTAGAAAGGCTGCAGTCTGTCAATTGTATTTTATTTCGCTCCTCCTTACTTGCAAGTGCGACGCACTCTACCTTCTGGCAGCAGGAGCGGCAGTGAGTGACTCTGACTGGGCTATCCAGTAGCCTGATGGTATCACACCTCTCTCCCGGAAGCTTGCAAGTTGTCCCCGCACTGTTACACTTGTGTACCGGCACTAGGCAGAAACTGGAAGTACAGGGGAACCTCAGTCTGATGGACCGCAAGTTAAGTAGAAGAGCTGAGAGCAGGCTATGTGCAAAGTGATTTACTACAGAACAGTGTAAACTGCATCTGGTAGCACAGAAATTTGCTAAAAGGGGAAAGGTCAGTGTTTTTTTTTTTTATTTATCTTGTGGCTGCTTGAAATTTCATTTGGTACTTGGGTTGTGAAGTTGGGAGTTAGGTTAGGGCCATATTTACTGCAGTGTCTGTATCAGAGTCCTGCTCAGCTCTCTGTCTGAGCTGCCATGGTATCAGCTGAGGGTCAAAGTGCTTGCCTGAGAGCCTGGAAGTTTAGTTTAGTTTATTGCTTTTTATATTATTCTCATTTACCCATGTGAGAAACTCAGAACCGGGACCAGCACTTTTATTGTCTGCATATGTGTTTCTGTGTGTGTTTGTGTGCATGGGTGTGTGTCTATATGCATATGTCTCAGTTTGTCTGGCTGAATGCATATGTGTGTGTGTGTAAGCATGCATTGGTGTGTGTCTGTCTTTCAGTATGCATGCTTTGTGTTTCTTTAAATAGATGTGTGTGTCTGTATGCTTTTGGGATATGCATTGATCTTGAGGGCGGAGCAGTGTGTGTGTGTCCAATCTTGTGTGCAGGCTAACAGTAAAACTTGATGCCCTCTTGAAAAGGGCATCAAGAGGCAGAGTAGACAACACCAGATAAGAATGGATTATAACTTATGGTAATATTTTTAACATTTGCATTGAAAGAATAATGTAATATAGTAAGATTAGTTTTTACTGTTAAGAACCTCAATCAAGTGCGATCAATCTTTGTTTCTGCTTTAGTTTTGTTTCATGGTATTAAAGTTTTTGACCAAAAACTTTAACTAAATGACTCTCTTATTGAATTTTTCTAAATCAAAGATATAATGGGGACTACAGTTACCAGAATGCTCTAACAAACATATATTTTGCTGAAGAGCTTTTTTTAAATAGTTTTCACTAAATATGTGTTGGATATTTTTGAAAGGAATTTCATATGGTTAGGTTAGCTTCAGTTTGTTAGGTTAAGCCAGGTTAAATCCGTACCGGCTACCCGCTTTTCTACCCATGACCTGACCCGCAAGTTTCGGACCTAAAACCCTATCCGACCCTGCTTTAATCTTTCTTCATAAAATTTCTACAGGGAAGTTAAGGGGCATATTTATAAAGGTTAGTTAAATTTTTCACCTCCGTTATAGCCGCCTTTTCGCCAAATTTTACTTTTCGCTATTGATAAAGCAGTGACAACCAGTGGTGAAAAGTCCATACCTTTACTTACATTACATTACTGCGGTAACCGCTCAAGCATATTTATAAAAATGGTGAAAAGAGTTTTGTTGTGTTAAGTTCAGTCATTCAAATTCGCCAAGTCTGAGGTGGCAAAAAGTTAAGTTGAGCGCAAATGATGGTTAGTGAGTAATATTCCCTGGTGGATTTTCAAAGTAGTGCCAAATTGGTATATACACACTAAACACCTATCTTTGTTATTTAAAAATAGCCTAAAGGTTCATACACGCGTACGATCTGTGCACCGAGCCCCATCCACTACATGAAATGGCTGTTCATCGCACAAGTGCGTCGTGGCTTGGTTACAAATCATACTTGTGTACGAACCTTTATGATAAATTAGTGTAAAACTCACCCAGGTGAATTTTCTTTATTTTATTAATAGGACTATTTTGTTTTAGCATTGCTTATTTTCAGCAAACTGCAGCCAATTATCAAACCAGTAACATAAATATGGAAACATACCATAGTGCTGTGTAAGAAATAGTCATGTTAAAGGAAAATTCCAGTAAGTAGTGATGTTTGGCGAAACTTTTTGTAAAAGCGCAACAAAAGGCAGAAACAAAGTAATTGAGGTTGAATAAAGACATACATCCAACCAAGTCCAACCATTTCACCCTCCTTTTTAACCCTACCTAACAGTTGATCCAGAGGAAGGCAAAAAAAAACCCGCTAAAAAAAAGGGGGGGGGGGGGGGTTTCCTTCCTGACTCCAAATGGCATTTGGAAAGTATCCCTGGATCAACCAGAACTGCAGTAGATGTATTAATACCAGTAATTCTCAATATTATATAGTATCCCCGTACCAACCAGAACTACAGTATATGTATTAATACCAGTAATTCTCAATATTATATAGTATCCCTGTACCAACCAGAACTGCAGTAGATGTATTAATACCAGTAATTCTCAATATTATATAGTATCCCTGTACCAACCAGAACTACAGTGTATGTATAAATACCAGTAATTCTCAATATTTTTTTAGTTTTAGAAACGTATCTAGCCCACTTTTAAATCTATTTGGTGAACTTGTACTTACTACATCTGCTGGAAGACAGTTCCACAGTTTCACCATTCTTGCTGTAAAGAAATCTTTCCTAACCTGAAGATGAAACTTCTTTTCTTCCAACCTTGCAGGATGTTCACATGCCCGCTGATATGACCTATTAGTAAACAATGCACCAGAGAGTTTATTGTATGGTCCATTAATATATTTGTATAAGGTGATCATATCCCCACGCAAACATTGCTTCTCTAATGTAAACAGCCCTAACTTGTCTAATCTGCCTGCATATTCCAGCCCCTCCATTCCCTTTATTATTTTAGTTGCCCTTCTCTGAACTGCTAACCTTTCCAAGATGTCCCTTTTGTATATGGGATTCTAAAACTGCACTGCATATTCCAAATGAGGCCTTACCAGTGCCTTGTAAAGAGGGAGAATAATATTTTTTTTTCTCTTGAATCTATTCCCCTCTTTATACAAGACAATATCTTGCTAGCTCTAGCTATTGCTACCTGGCATTGTTTGCTACAGCTAAGTCTGTTATCTACCAGAACCCCCAAATCTTTTTCCAGTTGAGATTCACTTAAAGGCAATGTCCACCCCCAAAACTAAAATTGAATCCCATATTGGCCCCACTGTGTAGTTTAAAAACACCCTTACCTTACATTCCTGCTATTTTATGGTTCTCTGGAACTTGCAAGCAGGGAGCTACAGTAGATCAATGCCCAGGAGGATTGAGGGGCTGTAAGTAATGATCTAAAACTTTTTTTTAACATTTTGACAAGGCGGTTGGGGGTGGGCAGGGGGCCCCTACCATATACCAAAATTTAAGGGTGGACATGCCCTTTATCACAGTTATTTAAGATGTAGGTGGCACCAGGATTGTTAAACCCTAAATACATTACCTTACATTTATCAACATTGAATCTCACCTGCTGTTCTGCTGCCCATTTTTATAATCTATCTGGGTCAGCTTGCAGCAATTGCACATGATTTTGAAGTTTCCAAAGATCTGCATAGTTTAGTGTCAAACACAGAGACCTTGCTCTTAATGCCCTCTTCTAAGTAATTTATAAACAGTTTAAAAAGAAGTGGCCCCAGTACAGAACCCTAAGGCACTCCACTCCATGCCTTAAAACTACAGATTCGGAAGGATGGTAGCTAACCATTGTTAAAGATTGCCTTCTGATTCTGTATTGTTTTGAGGCTTTAGTTGCCCTTTAAATGGATAGCAGAATTCCCATACAGTAGTCCTATACAGTACTAGCCATACTGGATTTAGCTATTACTGTATGGGACCACTGTATGGGAATTCTGCTGTAGGGAACCAGTAGTTATCCAGATGGTTTTAAAACTACAACTCCCAGCCAAGGAATGCTGGGTATTATTGTTTTCAAACATCTGGAGATCTATTGGTTACCTACCCATGTTTTTATAAATATGACCTGCAGAATATACATTTCAATGTCCACCCAATGTGTAAACTTGCATTATGGGAGACAGTAAAAGTTACAATGAGCAGGTACCATAACAGAGGATTACGGGTAGGGAACAGGTGGAACAGTAGTGAAATATATACACCTTTATATGGGTATAGATAATTATGCTATGTTTTGAAAACTAAAACTCCCATAATTTCCTGTCTGCACTGTGCTCTGCTGTTGTACAATGCTTGGGCATTTTAAATGTCAATCACCTGGAGGTTCACATACCTGCTGTAGTTATAGCTGAACCCCATCAAGTGGTAGATTATTATCATCACGAGAATCATCCACATCTCATAGCATAGATCATTATCGCCAGAAAGATTTTTAAAGACCAATGAAATCACATGTCATGTGTTCCCATGCAGACACTTGCTCTGGTCTCATGCATAGGTGCAGGTGCAGATAGAAGTTTGTTACTTTATTCTATGGGAGATCCATGGCTCTGCTTCTGCTAGTAAAACCAGTTACTCCAGCATTAACTGTTTTTTTGCACAGTGATCTCTGCAAAACCTACCCAGGCACTACAAGAGTTAAAGTTCAACATAGCTGCCTGTATTCCTATCCTCAATGACATCCTGTATAAGATTCTAAGGACATTAGATAACTCAATATTTACACAGCCAAAAACATAGTAAGAGGCTGGAAAGTTTTGCATCTAGATATATTTGCCCTTATCTGCCATAGTATGATTTAGTGTAAGGTGCTATGCACACTGCACATTGTCTTTGCAAGAGAGAGTGGGGAGGGGTCTTTAAAATGCATGGGGGAACGGGATTTAAAGAATTGGGGGTTTACTAGTTTTAGAGAAAGTATGGTAGGGATTTCCAATGTAATGTACCAGTTTCACCAACATATGTTTTTACATGAAAAAACAGTGGGAAAACGAACAATTTTCAAATACAAAATTATCAAAAGTTTTGTCACACCCAGCAAAGAAGCCACGCTCGCACAAAGCAACACCCATTTCACCGAGCTTCCGCCTAGAGGCAGCATTCAAATGTTTCAGGTGTCAAAAACCCTAGGGACACCCCTTAGTCCAGATATACCAAACTTATAAAGTTTTTCCCAAAATAACAGAGTGCTGTTATAAAATAAACAATTCAAGTGCTTTAACATTTAAAGTATTAGTTTAGGAAATGTGATACTAATTTGAACAGTATTTCATAGGTTTTTTTTATTAACTTTTTCTCATTTCTTTTTAACTTCTTGCCTTTTGTTTTTTTATTGTATGAAACCCTAACATTTTCTAGAGAGTGTAAACATTTAATATCCCCTATCTCCGCACGTAGGCAAACAAATTTGTTTTGTTGTGTTTTGATTTGTATTTTTATTTTTGCTACCTGGGTAACCTGTGAATCTTTGACCCACATCAATGCTAATTAACTTTGCAAATGTCGTCAGTACCTTGAGCTCTACTAAAAAAATATTAAATTAGGTTTCCAGCATCCTAATTATATTCTAATTACGCTAAAAAAGGACATGATTAGCCTGGGAGAGAAGGAACCACTTTTTTGCAAAGCAGATTTTTGGACTAATACTATCGGCTATTGATTGATAGCTGTTGTATTCTTCTCACGGGTTGGTTGACCTGTCTGGAGGAGGTCTCCCGAGCGACTACCCGGCCATCAGTGAACCTCGGCATGCAGCACGTCCTCACTCACATGGTACAGCTTCTGCTTTCAACAGATAATTTAAGATAATTATAGATAGGTGCGGGCTCCTCTCTGTATTGCAAAGAAACTCCATATTTATTTGCACAGCTCTATATAAAAACAACAATGCTAATATTGATACAGTGTGTGGAGACATGGGTCTGACACGATTCATTAGAGACCTAAAGAAAAAAGCTGTTGTGTTCTTGTCATTCTTTGCTGGATCATGCTAAAGTCCAGAATAGAACATAGTTTTCTTACTCACCTATAGCCCTGAACCCGTTTAAGCTCTATATGTCAGGAAAAATGTGTTTTATGAAGGTCATACTATACTGACATTCCATTGGCAGGTTAGTCAACTAAATGGCTTAATATTAGATTGATAACGCAATTGAAGGTCAAATAAACCTAATGTCTGGGGCTGTGTATGGCTTGCATTAGCCTGAGCATCACCCAACATTTGTGACATTTTGTCCAGAAGGAAACGAGAGCACTTTGTGACGCTTACCAGCCTTAAAAGTCCTTTACAACATTACCCATGTCTACACTGTTTTTCTGTTCAGTATAATGCTATTATAATGTCTCTGTCTCCTAGTAGATGTTACTAGTTAAAGGTTCTGGGAAAAAATTAAGTGGTAGGTTTAATGCTTCCAAAAGGCCTAAGAAATAAATTTAAAGGCAAAACTTAAGCAAGAGCCTCAAAAAGATTTGAAAGACTTAAAGGATAACTATACCTGGGGCAGGGAGGTAGGATTGATTATTCCTACCTTGCAATATCGAGTTGTTTAGGAGCTATAGCACTAACAGTTATCATTTGCCAGGTTAGTCCTGGACGAATCCTGTATTAAAGATAGTGCTGAAGCCAGAAGGAAGACTGGCAGAATCGGTGCTGCCAGTTTCTGTGCTCCTCACAGAAACAATAGCTGAAGGTAGTAATTACCAGTCTTACTTTAAGTACTTTTCATTTTAATTGTATTTTAAAAAAACTTTAAACATACAATAGTTACACTTTAAGCTATACCCCAGAGTACTGTTCAGAGCATCATTAAGTGAAAGGCCCAGATAAAAGGATATTGACAAGAAAAGCTGCTAAGAGGCCAAAGGGAACAGCATTTGGAGGTTTTATTGCTGGGACTGATCAGTCTGTGCAATTGAAAACAATTGGAACTTTTTTTTATAAAAGTGCCACATCTCCATGTTCTTTTCTGTGTTTATTAACATTTGATTCAAACAGATTCTTTTGTCATTTTGAAAAATGGTGGTACTGTCAATGGTACTGTAAAAAAAGACACAGTATATGTAAGGGAACTCAAACTAAAGAGGAATTGGTGTCATTTTGTAAAATTGGTGAAGACTTTCACTGGCGTTGGTAGCCCCGTCACTTCCTCTGATAGCAGTTGCATTAGGAGAGCAGTCCCTTGAATTAAGGTCTTGCTATAAAAGATTTGATTGATTTCACATTTGTGTATGTTTGGTTAGAAATCACTTTAGAAATGATACTGTTTAATGGGCTATACCAGTAGTTCCCGGCTGAGCTGTTCTGCAGCAGCGCGTACCAGCGGGTGGGCGTGACAAGCGTTGTGGAGTGTCTACACCTTCAGCCCAAACAGAATGTGGTAGTGCATGGGCCATGTTGGGCACCCCTGGTCTACATGGTTGGAAACAACATTTTAATCTTTATTCTCCTTTTAGGCATATCATGGCTATATTCAAAAGTGTTAATTTAAAGGGTATGTTGACTTAACTTACAGTAGGTTAATGGTGCAGTGTTTTATTTGTGAAATTGAAACTTAAATAAGAAACATTGCAATGAAATTCCTACTGCCACATGAAATCAAAACTCTGAGGCCTAGTTATAAACCAGCAGTAACCGTAATTACTATTTCATCAACTATCCCTTAGTTTAGCTTCATCACCTAAATACATTGGCTGTCTATAAATTAGCATGTCCAAAACTAACATCGTGTTAGAGTGAGACATCCTTTCTCATCATGCATGCACATGTTCACTGAAAGGGAAACCCAGATGGGAGAGTTGCAACTACAGACATAGTGGCTGTAATGGGGTAATAGAGACATCTTTCACTGCTGGGCTACTTTATTTCAGAACTTTGACGTTTTGATCCTACTTTGCATTGTGTTTTTGTATATAAATTGAATATAAAGGTCTTCTAGTGTTTACAGCTGATATCTTATCAACTAATTTATCTCTTCCACAGATGCTCAGACTTTCCATCTCCGCCATGTAGTTCCAATGGTTTTTCTTTAATGATGGCAGATTCTGAACACAACCCATCCACCAGTGGATATAGGTAAGTATCTATTTGTTAATACCTGGATTTACAAACTAGAGAACCCAAAAGAGTTACTGCAACCCCCTCCTGGTTGTTGATCCCAGCATTAGGGCCTTAAACACTAGGTCATGGTCTTCTATGGGCATCACATGATCTCAGCAAATTATTGTTGCCACCACTTTTATTTATGACTGACAGACTACCTTTCAGTTTATTTATTGTGGGCCAGGAATATGGGGCCTTAGTTGACTAGTATGTGCCAGCGCTAACTTTTGGTTTTGTCATTGAATAAATATATTTGTTGTGCCGTAGACCTTATGTAAATCTGCTTCCTAGAGCATGGATTAGTTCTGCTCTAGTTTAATATCGCATAGCTAGCACAAATTGCACCTTTTTCCATAATTGTTGTTCTCCATTTGCTTATTCTAAAATTGGAAATGTACCAGCAAAAACTTGAACTTGAAGCCATAACAACTTGCAGTCTTTTTGTTTAAACCAATACACATTTGTGTGCAATTGTCTTTAGGGTCTTTCTATGTGTGTGCTTGAAGTGCTCTTACTTTTTCCCTTTGCAGCAGTGAACAGCCAGCTAAGGCCAAAAACCAGAAAGAACTGTTTAAAACGCTGAAAGAGCTTCGTTCGTGTTTGCCTATTGAAAAGAGAAGCCGTGGCAAGTCTAACACTGTTGCCGCACTTAAATATGCTTTACAATGCATGAAACAAGTTAAAGGTAATGCCATTTGCAATGATTCATGTATAAAAAAAAATCATTGTGATTAACGGATATAAAATAGCATTTTATTTGAAATATCTCCCAGCTCACAAATTTACATGTGTACGGGGCCTTAAAGGATAAGTGCACTGTAAAATCAAGTTATGTTCATTTGGAAGCTGCAGCTTTAAAAATACCGTTGCCATATTTATTTTTTACCTATGGCCCTCCAGAGCCTAGCTTTGTGCCTTGAAAGTTGCTGACATCTTGTTACTGGTTTGCTGAATGTTAAGCTCCACCCCTCTGAGATTTCCTCTGCTTTCTCCTGATTGAGCCTCAAACAGTAATGCCTGTGATTTCTTTACACTCTCCTGCTTGAGCCTCAAACAGTAATGACTGTGAGTTCCGTGCACTCTCCTGCTTGAGCCTCAAACCATAATGCCTGTGAGTTTCGTGCACGTGTGTGTGTGCACGGAACTCACAGGTATTACTGTTTGAGGCTCAAGCAGGAGAAAGCAGAGGAAATCTCAGAGGGGCGGAGCTTAACATTCAGCAAACCAGTAACAAGATGTCAGCAACTTTCAAGGCACAAAGCTAGGCTCTGGAGGGACATAGGTAAAAAATAAATATGGCAACGGTATTTTTAAAGCTGCAGCTTCCAAATGAACGTAACTTGATTTTACAGTGCACTTATCCTTTAAAGGGCAAACACCCAACCCTAAAACTGCAATAGTTAGAAAACTGAGATATGCGCGACTAACCTGAAATGCTGTTGCCTGTTTCTGCTTCCTGGTACTTAGCAACTGTCAGTCATGGTTATAAATAGTTGCCATCACAGTCAATGTCTTGATGCTATTCCCCTAGTTGCCTCCTCTGAGCATGCTCAAGCCCATAACCAGCTCATGAAATTGCAGAAGGGGGGGTGCGCAAATAACACACACTACCTCTTTTTCAAGAGGCATCTGTGAGCATAGCAGGCATAAGCTAATAATTCCAGGGGACAAGGTAGGATATCTTAACATATTTTGAAGGGGCTATTCTTTCTAAAATATGCCATTATGGGGGTGGAGTTGTCCCTTAAAGGGCATATCTACCCCAAAAATAAAAAATACAGGAAGGGGGCCCCCTGACATGTAAAAACTCAATACCCTATTCCCATCCTCACTTGTCGATGGAGATATCCTTCCCGTTCTTCACCTCCCCTCTCACAGACATCCGAGTTTACTCTGCAAAGTATTCATGTATGCTCTACATCTGAGCGTTGGGAACATTCTGTGAGGGTGCGTGAAAGCTCTGAGCGTTATTACATCTCAGTGGAGCCTCTACCTGCAGGTGTTAAAGTCACTCTTATTCAGTATAGGTTAGTGTGACTTTAATCTCTTCATTATGCTGACTGCGCAACAAATTTAATATATGTTTTTGCACAACTATTCGCTAAGTGAAGTTTACCCAGAGTTGTGTTCAGAAATAAAATATTTGGCATTAAAGTGCTAAAGAGTTAATTGTTAGAAACATAATAATGCATTACATGTTGGGATTAAGCATTTAGGTGACCTATAGTACCTTCTAATCTAGGGCATGGATTTCCAACCTGCAGCCCCTTTTGCAAAGTACAACTCCAAGCATTGCAGCAAGGGACATATGTTATGCTATAACATAAAATTCTATAAGTGAATGACCTGATAACAAGGCAAAAACTATTACAGCAGAAACCTCTACAGGATCACTGTTATAATCACTCACTATTTATAAATATGAATTTGTTTTTCCTGCAGCCAATGAAGAATATTACCAGTTGATGATGGTGAATGAGGAGCAACCATGTGGCCTGGAAGTGTCCTGTTACTCTGTGCAGGAGATAGAGAATGTCACTTCCGAATATATCCGGAATAACCTGGTGAGAGAGTTGGTTTTGTTAAGCAGTGTAATTAATACGTGTGCTTGTCTTTATTTGTTGCCTTGTATATGTTTGTATTGTTAACAGACGTGTTTTATTTATTATTTTTCATTAAGAACTGATACTAGCACAAAGAGCCAAGGGGAGAGAGGAAAGAAAAAATAGTCAGGGAGGAAAATATAGCAACAACTATGTTGGCAGATAAACACTCTATATGTAGGTTCATTTAATTAAAAGGACAACAATATCAGAAAAAAAAAATCACCCCCATTACATGTCCACACTTTCAGCAGCTGAATTCGCTCACATTTACTCACACAACTTTGCTGCCCTCCCTTAGATATCACACATTAAAGATGAATGCTAAAAGCCAGCCTCCTAGACAGCCCAGTGTTAACATAACACTTGTCATTGGCTGGTGGGAATGTCTGTTACAACCTCTCCTCCTCCGCCAGTCAAACAAACTTGAAATGTCCTGTTGCTAGGATACAGCATTTTACACTTTTTAAAGCAATTAAAGGCCAATGGTCCGTTTTCTATTCTTATCCTCTTTCACCTCTCCTCTGCTTTTGACACAATTGATCATTTCCTCATTTTATGCGGATACTTCACTCTTTGGGTATTCGGAATGAAATGGCATCCTTGTTTCTATCCTATTTCTCTGACAGAACTTACTCTGTATCTTATTCTAGCAATACCTCTTCTCCGGTTCCTCTTGGTGTGGGGGTCCCGCAGTGGTCTATTCTTGGACCCTTATTGTTCTCCCTCTACACTATCTCCTTGGGAGAAGTTATTACCTCTTTTGGCTTCAAATATCATTTATATGCGGAAGATACACAAATCTACTTGTCCACCCCTACACTAAGGGCTAGGCCACACTAGCGATTTTCGCTAAAAGGGAAATTGCGGAATTGCGAGCGTTCCTGCGGTTTCCGATGCGCATGCGATTGCGCGTCCGTTCGCGTTTTGGGGGAGCATTTTTTACGTGTCTTCAACTGCCTCCTTGCCATCTCCTCCTGGATGTCTCAACGCTACCTCAAACTAAATCTTTCTAAGACTGAACTGATCGTTTTTACACCTAAACCTGGTCCTGTCCCATCTTTCTCCATTTCTATTATCAATACACCCATTTTCCCTATCCAATCGGCATGCTGCCTAGGGGTAATTATTGACTCCTCTCTCTCCTTTTCTAACCACATTAACTATGTTGCGAAAACCTGCCACTTCTTCCTTCTCAATATAGCAAATATCAGCAGGTTCCTTTCTCTCCCGACCACCGCTATGCTTATGCATGCTCTCATCCTATCATGCTTGGACTATTGCAACCTACTACTTTCTGATCTTAATGCTTCCCAGCTCTCTCCCCTTCAGTCTATAATTAACTCTGCCACACGCATTGTTTCGCTCTCTAATAAACGGATCCCAAATCTCCTCTGTACCGAACAACAACCTGGCTCCCAGTTAAACAGCGCATTACATACAAAATTCTTCTCCTAACATTAAAATCCCTTTGCTCTGCTGCTCCTCCTTATAATTCCTCTGTAGTCTCCCCATATGTTCCTGCCCGTTCCCTTCACTCATCGCAGAACCAGCTCCTGTACAGACCCCCAACTCATACTGCTTTCTCTCGTCTTAAAGCTCTAGCACTTCTATTTATATAATTTTATATTTTTGTGTACTGAACTATCTATTTGTTCCCCTTCTATGACTTTATTGTATTTATTACTGTACAGCACTGCGTCCCCAAGTGGCACTTTATAAATAAACCATATATACATACATACATACCTACATACATACATACATACAAAAAAAATGCATTAAGGCAATACAGTTCAGGAGATGAATGCAAAATAAGATGCACCTCCTTTCTATGCATGGAACATTAATCTACAATTTATAATTTATGGAAATTATGGATAAAGGTACAGTGCTAGGATGCACGTGGGTTTGGCGTTTGGTACTATGGGTTGCGCAGTGGGACACCAGAGTTGTTAACATGTTGTGTGATTGCAGACTAGAAGTTTCATAATCTGCAAATTTGCTGGAGTTCTGTAATATATGGCAAGATGTGTATTTAATGTGGGAGAAGTGAAGTTACACACACTGCTGATCGGTCACATGTTAAAGGGGAACTGTGGTCCAAAAATGACTTAAGGTAAATTGATAGGAATTGCTCCCCTGCAATTTATTTCCATTGTTTACTTTGCATAGTTTTAAAGATATTTAAATTTTTTTGTGTGATATGGCAGCAGCATCACCAGGTCCCCTGCTCTGAAATTGTCAGTCAATCTGTCCTGTGTCTCCTCCTCCCCTTTGCAGCCCCAATGGTCCCTCCAGTTTCAGGCTCCCCATGGCCCATTATCTTACAGACCCATGTAGCCCCACCCACTCGCAGGTGCCGTGGCCCCACACACTCGCGGGTGCCATGGGTTACTCAGACACCCGCCCCCCCCCAAACAGAAAACTCTGGAATCAGCCTTCACTCTGCCTGAAAGGGCTGTTTTCACACAGTGAAAGAGAAAGGCTGTAGATTCCTTTACCTTCTCTGTCAGGACTTTACACAGCAGAGAGGAGGAGGGACTGAGGGAGTCTAAGGCTGTGCTCGCCGGCGGCACTGTGCAGGAGAAGCCTCAGGAATGTCACAAGTCAGCCTCCCACCTATTAACTTTCTGGTCAGTCATTTCTGTATATCTTGGGCTGTGGAGCACGTAGAGAGGTGGTTGATGGCTCGTTTTAAAGGTAGGAAACTGACCTTTCATTTAATTTAACTTGTTTGGAGACCAAAGTTCCCCTTTAAATTGCAGGTTCTTATTGTAATCCGTGAGGATCACCAAACCAGATATGCCTATGCTGTGTATAAGAAGGATTATTTTACTGACCACAATTGTAACAGTTGCTATCTGCTTCAAATGCTAAACATTCTTGGCTGGTCATTTTGCAATAAATGGTCCAGGCCAGGGAATGTCAGAATGTAGGGCTCCGTACATTCAATTCTTCGTCCTGACCAAGAGTTTGACACTTAGTCAACTAGACGGCTTATAAGGATGATTTTAAGTTCGAGCATCAGATTAAAGGAACTGTAAACCTAAAAGTGTTTGCCAATCGTTTCTATTATTCACAGGGAGGTGAGAACGCTTATTCTTACCTCCCTGTGAATAATAGTTTGCTTTGGGGACACAGCGGCACTTACCTTACCTGGCGCTCCGCTCGCTCCTCCTGATCTGACAGCCGCGTTGCCCCTGTCTCCCGACCACGCGCCTATCTTTGGCACATGCGCGCCAATACAAAAGATAGGCGCGAGATCGGGAGAGAAGGACAGCGCGGCTGTCAGTTCAGAAGGACCTGCGAGCGGAGCGCCAGGTAAGGTAAGTGCCGCTGTGTCCCCTGAGCAAACTATTATTCACAGGGAGGTGGGAATGAGCGTTCTCACATCCCCGTGAATAATAGAAACAATTGGCAAACATTTATTTCACTTATTTTTTTAGGTTAACAGTTCCTTTAAACTAATACCTGGACAGTGTAGTAGAACCTTTATTGACTGTAATATTCATAATGCTTATTGTATACTTATCTTTTAGGACATGTTTGCTGTGGCAGTTTCCTTGGTTACCGGAAGAATCGTTTACATTTCTGAGCAGGCCTCAGTGGTCTTGCGCTGTGGTTCTGATATGTTCTCACAGATCCGGTTTGTTGAGCTAATTGCTCCACAGGACGTGAATGTTTTTTACAGTTCCACAACACCATATAGACTGCCATCATGGAACATCCAAAGTGGAACAGGTAAGCAAAACCAAAGAATCATAGATGTTAAAGCCTAAATTAAATCTGTCACTGTGCTGGATTGCTGCCATATCTTCCCTGAATTTGAGTTTTTCACCTTTGTTCTACCATAACTTGTTTTTTTTATATATAACTCTGCTAATGTAGTTTCTAAAAACAGATTGTACTGCACATCTCATTTATTTTTGTTATTTATATTTAATGTCTATTTTTGCCGACTGCATAAAAAGCATGTTGTTACTTAATGTTCACTGTGTAACAAAAAATGCCTGTATTTTTCTAAACTAATGGAAGCAATTGGTTATATAAAATTGTCAAAAGAACCAGCACTACTTTACATGGATTCTTCCCTGCTGGGTCCTAAGCCCTTACTCTCTACTGCTCAAGAATAAGTAATATATTTTCACCTGTAAGGCCAAGGCCCGCCAATATTTTGTCAGCCAGGAACCCAATTCTGCACAATATTAAAATGTTGAGGATTAGACAAAAATGATCAACGCATCCAATCAATTTTTTTTTGTTCCCAAATAATCTGACAAATTAATTTTGATCTATATTTCAGCCCTATTGCCCGAAGTATCACATCGGGGGGGGGGGGGGGAGGGGGGTTCAGATTGAAATGCCAATGTGTGTGTCCTTAGCTTTATTGCTTGATGAACATTTTAACTTTCCGATATGTGTACTATTTTATTTAAGTATTTGCAAATCAACTAGTTTCTGCCTGTTCCATTTGTTCTCAATTTCCAGATCATATTAAATAGGTGTCCTGAGATAATATTAAGGTTACGTGACTACTTTGGCTCACTTTTAGCCTGATGCACAGAGAGGCACTTTGGAAACCCAGTGCAAACAGACGGCAATGCTTGATGCCAATAGCGGCTCTCTGTGCATTACTAACTGACATTTTTTTAATGGCACTTTTAAAGCCAGCTATTAGCTATTGGCGTTAAAGTGTCGCAATAGAATGCTGCTTTCGGCATATAACATCTCTTGTGGCTGTGCAGTTAACTTCTGTGTTATCCACACAGCCACTGCAATGAAGGATTATAACAGATATAACATCGGTTACCGCGACCCATTAGTGCATCGCCCTGTGTATGCCTGTTAATTACAAAGCTGACTTTCCAGTCCAAGGCCCATTTTGTCCTTTCAATTTTGTCCAACAGATGTACCAATTGATATACTGTAATGATATTTATTTGTCGGTTGTTTAATCTGCCTGTAAGCAATTTGGTAGAGGATTGTTTTATTAATATCTGTGTGAACTAAACTATTTGGCAGTAAAATATCTCTTCTGCCAGCCTGCAAGGGGAACTAAATTGTGATTTTATTTTGTTTTAGATTCTGGTTTACTGGATATTATAGGAGAAAAATCTTTTTACTGCCGGATAATGTGAGTTTCTTCAGAACTGCGTATCTTTTTATCCTCTGCTTTCTATCAAGCTATTAAGATAATTTAGATAACTCTAGATAATTGTCACCCGCCAAGCTAATGTGGCTACCCTAGACATTGTTTAGTGCTCTGTCCTGTTTCATAGCAATACAATGTTGGGGCACAATGTGCGAGTCTAATGGACAATTCAAAGCAGGCTGCTTGGCTACTGCTAATATTTCAGCCTGACGGTTGTGGCAGACCGGCAGATGCTGGTTTCCGTTTTTCTTTTGATTCCTGGGTGACCAGATAAGAGATTGATTGGGCATGAAACTGCCAGTGTGTTTTATAGAAGACAATCCCCTGGTTGACCGTAATGGATCTTATACAGTACCTTTAGCAAATGAAAGCATTGTGGTGTTTTGTCGTTAATTTCCCTTTCTCAATCTACAGTTGTGGTCGTGAATCAAAGAAAGACATTTTGTATCACCCTTTCCGTATGACTCCTTACCTAATCAGAGTGCAGACAGAGGAGAACACAAATGGTCAGCTGTGCTGTGTACTTTTTGCTGAGAGGGTCCACTCCGGCTATGAAGGTAATATTTAAAGTTTTCAAAGTTTCTTAGCATATCCAAATAGTAAAAAAAAAAAGGTGATCATCGTACAACAGTAACATACAATCATATGGAGGAAGTCCTGACAAAATGAACCACTGTAAAATAAGTCTGTTGTATTCAATTAGATCAACTGGACTTGAAATGTAGTTCAAGTCCAGTTGATCTAATTGAATACAACAGACATACCATGACCTGGATGAATGAGAACCTTCACAAGCACTGTAAAATAAGTTTCATATAATGAATTTTCTTTTTAGAATATGTGCTAAATTTTTAGCCTATTTCTGATCTTTATTGTTTTTTCCTGTTGTTGATGGATTTCGTTAAATAAATGAGAGAAAAAAATTTACACATTCGTTTCAGCTTTAATGATAGTATGACCCACTTAAAGGGCTTGTCCACCCTTAAAACAAAAATCGACTCGACTGATATATTTTGCACTTTATTACCTGCATTACTAACAAGATATTAAAGGATAATTATTGTCCCCATTCTGGCAGAGTAAGCTGGCTCCTTCCTCCATTCAGTCAATGCTATGACAAATGACACCTCAGCCATTGATTGACTTCTTTCTCTCCTGCTGCCTCCTCTGCACATGCTCAAACAATAAAAAGCTTTTAAAGCAGAGGTATGGGGAAGATACCTTTGCCAAAAAGAAATAGAACTTATCATTAAAAATCTGGTTACAAATGCATGTAATTAACTGGTAAAAACATTTTAACCATTGGGGTTGAGGACAGATTACTGACATGTCACTAGTTCTTTTTGGACATGCCCATTCACACATTTTTTGATTTTCAGCCAGTCACTACAATCCCATCTGGCTCAGTATAAACCAGGCTTCACTGATGGATTCATTGTAGAATTATTCGAAGCACCATGTACACAATTAGTTATCCTTTCTTGGCCATACAGGCCAATATATTCTAGTCAGGTGACATGACATTGTTTTTTAAAAAAAAAAAAAAAATTATTTTTCAAAAGTGGTTGGTCAGAATGGTCCGACAATACACAACAGATTATTGGGCAGCATTATTAAGCAAATATCGTCCAGTGTGTTCCAGGCCTAAGTCATTCTGAAGCATGTCATAAACAGGGTCGATATTTCTACCAATTTGACTACTTCAATTGAATTGGTGGGAAGTAGTGTCTGCGGTTTGCCAATGTTTTAATCGTTAAGTCGGGCAGGTAATTTTCCATCTTCCTCTGATTTCAGCTTGAAGATCTTTGGCACAATGTGGGAAACTTTGATTGCTTTTTCTAGTCTAATTTTCAGTCAGGATGAAATGATTAGAAATTTGAATGGAAAAATTGTTACATGTCTGCTTTACTTTTTCAGCTTGTAATTTGGCTTCACTATGAGCCTCTTTCAGATATCTGTATATACTAAGGGGCAAGTGCCTGGTCATTTTTTACAATATATTTAAATTGGTCGTGGCAATAGTGGCCACAGCCGACTGTTTGCGGGACCGTTAATGCGTCCCATAGGGAATCGCAAGATTGGCCATGATTTACAAGCAGGTCCTACCGCCTGTTCGTCCGATACAGACAAACAGGCGACTGAGCTCAGTTGTGGAAGCACACACCTATGCTATGTTTCCGGCAGACCAACAGATACACGCCACTATCGGTCGGATGGCTGAAAATATTGTATGGCGTGTGCCCATTCTTAAGATGGCCATACATATGCACAATATTACTTGTCCGACCGAGCGCTCACGCGATGTTCGAGCGATCCTGCAGGAACCACTTCTCCTGATCTTATATGCGACCGACATGCGATCGCAAAATGAATGAGATTTTGCGATCGCATGACGGTCGCATATAAGATCGGGAGAAGCAGTTCCTGCAGGATCGCTCGAATGTTGCGTGATTGCTCGGTCGGGTAAGTAATATCGTGTATATGTATGGCCACCTTTAGTCCCAGACCAGAGTGGGCATTTACATCCATTAGCATGCACCTACCATAAGCTGGCCCAGAGACAACACTAGATGACGGAGCATATTTTAATTGGTAGGTCGGAGACAGACCCCTGAACAAGGCTGGAAAAAGCGGCTGTTTGGGCAGTTTTGGTGTAAGCTGCAATGGTAAGAATGACAACTTTAGCGGGATTTTTCTTTCATCATTCATTTTTCCTTTAATATTAAATGGCATAAGCATATTAGGAAATATATGTTAAGTAAATACTGTGGGAATGTTGTATTTTTCAGCTCCTCGGATACCTCCAGAGAAACGTATATTTACAACTACTCACACCCCAAGCTGTCTGTTTCAGGACATTGATGATAGGTGAGACTCTTGTTTGACACTGGTAAATTATGCACTGAGCTGTAATGCATTCTTTATTGTTCTATATGCAAACTTATAAACATTTTTTATTTTTAAAGAGCTGTCCCTCTACTTGGATACCTTCCCCAGGATCTAATTGGCAGTCCTGTTTTACTACATCTGCACCCAAGTGACCGGCCACTGATGCTTGCTGTACATAAGAAAAGTATGTTTTCCAAATGTGCCTTTTTTACAGTTATTTATTCACCTTTTCTCATTCTGACAACATATGCTAACATATCAGTCATGAAATCTTATGTTCAGCATGATACAGAATGATTTCTTGTGTTTCAGTCCTACAGTATGGAGGCCAACCATTTGACTTCTCGCCATTACGTTTCTGTGCTCGTAACGGGGAGTATATTACTATAGACACAAGTTGGTCAAGTTTCATCAATCCCTGGAGTCGCAAAGTGTCCTTCATCATTGGCAGACACAAAGTTAGAATGTGAGTGTTACAACTGCCACCTCTTCCATTCTGGGCATTTAGTTGCATGTGTAGCAGAAGATGCTTACATATTAGTTTTCTAGAATTGTCTTTAGTTTGTTACCGTACATTTTGTCCTTTGTCTATTATTATCGCATCATTATCATATCACTTTACTTCAAATAGGTGTGTAATGAAGTTTTGTTATATTGTTTTAGGGGTCCAGTTAATGAAGATGTGTTTGCTTCTCCATCATGCCCTGAAGATCGATCATTACATCATGGAATTCAGGAGCTAACAGAGCAAATCTATCACCTTCTGATGCAGGTATTTATACAAATATTTAATGTTGATAATAATTGTTCTTAAAGGGCAACTGTGGTCCCCGAACCAGTTAGGGTTAAATAAAAGCCTTTCCTTTAAAATTTGCATTGAATCACATCTCTGGTTGAAGGCTGTGGGAAATTATATTGCAGTGAACATTCCAATTTCCTTTTTCTGTCCACACTTCCAAACTTGAAATGTCCTGTTGCTAGGATACAGCCTACATAATCAAGTTGATCGAGGGTGGGTGGAGGAGTGTTTTCTCGCATGCAAACTTTAAGTGACAATTAAGGTTCGTACACACGCCCCCGATGGCCGAGCGCTACACGCGGCGAACAACCATTGTAGACAAGAATCATCTGTGTGTATGTGTTCAGACCAAACGCATACACACGGACGATTCTCGACCAAAACAGAATTGTCACGCCCTCTTCACAGAATGGCTATTTGAAGCAATTGATATAATAAATGCTTTGAGGCAATACAATTATCCTTACTTAAAGATTTAATGCAGAAAGTAGCAGAAAAGAAAACAAAAACAGTTGAGAAGGGGAACCTAATTAATACAGCTTGTCACATGCCTGAAAACAAGAAGTGTTCAAGCAGGAAGCAATATGGCTGAACCTTTCCACCAATAATGCCTCACAAACTTTACCTAGAGATTTGATTTAGGGTTAATGGTTAAAGGTATGATAGAAAGGCTTTTCATTTTTATAACCCTAACTTGTATGGAAGAATTGGAGAACACGATTATTCTTAAATTTGGTGTTGTGTTCTGCAACCTTGTACAACCCTAGGGCTGGTACATACTGAAATATTTGTGTCTCATAATTCCTTTGATGGATCAAGTGACATTGTCAGGTTATCATCTAGGTTAGGGAGACTTTTACAGGGAGATTCACCCAGAGCCGCAAGCTCTCTGGGCAAATCTCCCTTATCAGATTTACCAGATGCTGCGCGTCTCTGGGTAAATCTCACCCACACATAACGGTGTTAAATGCTTGCGTGCAGCCTCTGGCAAATAGGCTTGTGACGGCTGCACTAGTGCCTCTTCCGGTACTCAGGCAGATGCTGCTAAACGAGGCTTAAAGTCACGCTAACTGATCGTAAATCAGTTAGTGCCACTTTAAGAGGCTGAAAGAGCGCTGCGTCCCCCCAGCATGCCATGGTAAATGAGCCTGTTAGCTCCCTTTTTCATTATGCAAAAAAGTCTGGGTAAATTGTTCATAGATTTGTCAGAACTATTGGTTAGTTCTTCTTAGTTTTTTGTTTGATCTTTGCTGCTGTAAGCACAGGGCTTCTGTTATAGTGCCCATGTTGTTGATAGATTTTCCATGGTTAATTTTGTCTGAGCTATATTTTCTAAAAACTGATTTCATTTATGGTATGACTTTGAATGGCACTAAATACTTTGAATATGCACTGGTGATGGCTCTAAAGCCAACTAGCACTCTGCTCATGTAATGCTGTACTTAAAGGGCATGTCCACCCCTAGAACAAGAATCTATGCTCATCTTCCCCTCCCCCCAAACCACAAGATCATTATAGTTACCTTACCTAGGTCCCTAAAGCCCATAAACCTTACCTTTTATGGGCCGCACCTGTCCTCCCAGATTCACACTTTCTCTGAGGCCAAGGTCACACTACAACGCACCAAATTGCGCACACAATCGCAAGTGTTATTGAATGCGATTGTGTGCGCGATTCTCGCGTGCGTTTGCGCATGCAATTTTACCGGTTTCCGTTATAGAAACTGATGTGTTAACGCAACAAAAATGGTGACCGCATGCATTGCCAAAACGCGAACGGACGCGCAATCACATGCGCATTGGAAATTGCGGGAATTTTCGCGTTCCCGCGATTTCCATTTTAGCGAAAATCGTGGGCGCAATCGCAAGTGCAAAACGACCTAGTGTGGCCTAGCCCTGAAAGGTCAGAGTATGTTCAGAGGAGGCATGCAGGGCAGAGTGAGCACTCTGGAATGCAGTCAGTCATTGACTGGGACAACTCTGTCATGGTAGTTACTGACTTCTGTAATCCAGAAGAAAGCCAGCATCTGTACAAGATAAAATTGAAAACATAAGGGTAATGGACTTACCCTTACATGGGATTCATGTTTGTGGCAGTAATGTGACAAAATGTGGAAAACCTTTTGCCAACCACTGTATGTTTAAATATCAGTAGATCGCAAGCCTGTGAACATGTTTCATAAATTAACATTTTTTTAACATAATTACATGTCAAAGTGGGATGACCTGAAACAAATTGAATTGACCAGCCTAAATACCGTTTTTGGTCCAGTCCCCTTTAGATCACTAATTTAATGTAATTACTAGACAAGGCACATTGTTATACTTGTACATTTTATAGGATATTCCTAAAAACCCATCATTGGTGACTGGTATATAATATATATCATTTGCTGCATACAAATATGCAGAATGATGTGTGGGTCAACATTTGTGGTGTTTATGCTGAAAGAACTGTGAACATGTACATTTAAAATAAAGGAGCTGGGAGTGTAATCTAAATATATTTTTCTTCCAAGCCTGTATACAACAGCTGTTCGAGTGGATACGGCAGTTTGGGCAGCAATGGTTCTCATGAGAATCCCATGAGTGCAGCTTCTTCTAGTGACAGCAATGGAAATGGAAATGAAGACCTGAAAGACAAAACCGTTAGTATAATATAATATAATATAGTATAATATATAGACTCCAAATGTTCTATTAATAGCCATCTGCTTTCTTTTCCTTTTTGACTTGTACCTCTATCGGTTTTTTTTCTTTAACTTCTCATAAATGGCATATCCATGCTTAGAACAAGAATCTGTACTTCCCTATCCCCAACATCACTATAATTGCTTTCTTTTCCACAGTCCCAGAAGTCCATAATCTATCCCTTTCAACAATAAAGAAAGCTGGCATCTCGTACAGATGTTTGATTTCTTCTAAATTGCAGAAGTCGGTCCCTGCTGTGACAGTGATGTCACGGCCAATGACTGACTCTGCATTCTGGCACGCATCCTTGACCCAGCTCGCTTCCTTAATCAGAGCTTTTAGCGGAGGTGACTGAGGAACTGAGAAAGACAGGTGCAGTTCCTCTGTCATACCCCCCCCCCCTGACAAAATGTCTTTGTATTGTAAAGGACACCCCAAGTCCTAGATACTTATACCTCCCAGTGGTCTCTGTAAGGGAATCTTCTTCATTATAGGCCACTCTTTTCTTTTTTTCCGGGTCCTCCCAGATGGCAGCTGTTGGTCATGATGGTGATCTCACGGCTGCTGACTTACTGCTGCTTTGCAATCTGACGAAGCAAAAAAAAAAAAAAAAAAAACTGTTTTCAGGGAGCATTGGGGCACAGGTAAATAATATTGTGGTATTGGGGGGGCTCAATAGTCAGTGGGTGGTGGGATGTCCCTTTCCTCCTTTTTCAATGAATTGACGGAATCAATAAATGTCCCACTCACCTCCATAGGTTTTTTCTGTTTTTATGTATAGGCAGAAAGATTTTTGTGGGCCTGGAATCTTTCATTGACTGTGCTAAGCCTTTGTGTGCTTTTTCTATATTGATCAATGTGTTAACCGTAGTGGCTTTTTCCAGAAAACCTCATTTTATACTGCATATATTATTATTAATAAAATGTTAAATTACGAACACTGTGCACAGGGTGCAGAATAGGCTATGGAAAGCAGGATGATTTAGCTGCCTAAATCAAACAATGTTTTGGGAAACTACAGTATATACACTGCTGTGCATGGTGTATATGCCCCCGTGATTGGCTAAGGCAAATTGCCTTAACCAATCACAGGGGCAGATGCTGGTTGAGCCCCTCCTGCTTGACTTCCATGCACATAAAAGGCACGGGAGTTAAGCAGAAGGCGTTGGGGGAACGAAGGATGGTAAGTACATTTGGGGACTGCAGAGGGTGCTATAAACCTTGCGGAGTCGAGATTTATAGCAATTCCGTGCAGGATACTAAAATTTCGTTTTGGGGCTGGAGTTGTCCTTTAAGGGTTACAGCAACCATCCCCTTCTTCCAATATTGTTACCAACTTTTGATAGTTTTTCAATTTAATGTCCTACATACAGTGTTTATTTTGCCTTTGTTCAGGCTGCTTGTCGGGAAGGTAAGAAGCTTAGTGACACCAAGCGAGAATATAAGGAGAATCAGAAAATAAAGAAAAAACTGCAAATAGGTGAGGAACACGTTGTCTCCCACTACCTTTTATTTTGACCATTAGATGGGGCTTTTCTGTTGGGAGTTAATGTATCCAAAGTGCTAATGTCCAGACTCTAATGATTCAGAAACTAGTCCCCAGACTTTGTGGTCTAAAGGTTCGCACACACGTGCGATCGCGGGTCCCAACCCGCGACGCATTATGTGTACAAATGTTTGTTTTGGCTGATGATCGGTCCGCGTATGGGCCCTTTATCGTCCGAAACGGCCAGTCGTTCGAAGATCCGCCCGGTCGGGCAACGATCCCCGACCGAACTGCCGATAAATGGACCATACATGGGTCGATTATCGGCCGAAGCGAACGTTCGTTCACATCGTGCATCGCGGGTCGGGACCCGCAATTGCATGTGTGTACGAACCATAAGGGTAAAATGTAGTCTTATTTCAAACATGGATGAAGGAGCCCAATTTGAATGTAGACAGAACTGCGCTTAACCCTTCTATACCAGTCATCTAGTTTGTGCTCTGGGTAAAATTAGTAATCCAATAAAAAACAGAAAAAAGACCCCTTTAAAGCACTCTACGCTGTGTCTGTGTAAGTAAACAATGGCTAATAAGCCTCCAATATAAATAATAATCAACTTTATTGATAAATGGATTAAATGCTATGTACGATAACACACCTGACAAATAGGTCTATAAACAAACCCAATAGGTAAGGTAATGTAAATCACTTAGTTTTGTGAGGGAAAAGCACATGTAGGCATATACAGTAATAGATGTAAAGGAGGTAATTCACAACAACAACAAATACATAGAAAGTGTATCCAGGTTCTTATGCAGCCAATTATAAGTTACTGTCAGAAGAAATGCCAGAAGAGGGCTTAAGCTAGGTACACACAGTCCAGATTTCTGAAAGATGACAGACAGGATCTGCAAGATCCTGTCTGCCTTCTATCAAAGATCTGCATACACACAGTCCCGAGCGTTCTCCCCATGAACTTCATAGGAGAACGCTCGGGACTGTTGTGTTTCCATTGGCCGCGCTAGACTCCTCTATAGGGAGTCTAGCTTGGCCGATGGAAATTTTCAGCCTTTCCCAAACGAGCGTTCGGCCGACCCGATCGTTCGGCAGCCGCGCGCTCGTTCGGGAAACGAATGTACACACATAACGATAAAGCCCCGATACCAGCGGATCCGACAGTATCGGGGCTTTATCATTACTGTGTGTACACAGCTTAAGGTGCACACTGCCACCTTACCTTGACCTTTTGTTGTTTTTGTTACCAGTAATGAAAGATGTAGTCTGAATATTTTTATTCTTGTTAATATTGTTACCTTCCTGAGGACAGATTACTAAACAACTGGGCAAGCCTCCATACACATTGTATCTTCAACCGAAGTGTTTGTTCATTGTCTCCTTAGGCATACCATAATCTTAATGTGTACAGGTGTTTAGAATTGTTAGGCTAGGTACACACTGAGGGACTATTTGACAAATGTCCAGCCGTCACGGCAAATTCGAAAAATGCGAACGATCGATCGAGCGTTCCCATAGGGAACCGCACAATCAATCTTAATTTTCCGACACATCCGATCGAGGTCGTTTGCAGCCAGCCACCCCACACCAGCTGATATTTACGGCCGACCGACCAAAAGTGCAGTGAATCGGTCGGTCGCCCGAAAATATCGGCTGTTGTGGCATAATATAGGGCATTGTAATATATTGTGGTTTGCTGAAAGACCAAATCCAAATGTTATTGGTTAATATTTCAATGCTTGCAATCATATGATCACACATTAACCAATCCTATTTGAATTTTATATTTGCGGCTCAACCCGGGACCTCCGAACATCCGGCCGCAGGAAGGCTGAATGCGAGAATCCTTGAACATCCGAGGTTTCGAATCCTTGAACATCCGAGGTTTCTTGCATTCGGTCGTTCGAGTAATACCGAACATTCCTCAAATTTTCTGGATTTTCAAAACTAACAGGGAAATTCATTAAGTCCTTATCGTTAAAAATGGTGCTAATTTTGCCCCAACCAATCAGATCTTATTTACCATTTGAAAGCTAACATCTGATTGGTTGGGGCAAAATTAGCACCATTTTTAACGATAAGATGTATTGAATAACCCTGTATGTCCTCAAGTTAAGAAAACCGAACTAGTTTGGATAGTTATTAATCCTTTTTCTTTTTTATAGATCACCACTCTACCATTAACAAGGATAACATTAAAGAAAATGTTAACGAAGGACCTGGTAGTTCTCCTCCTATATCAAATGAAGATTTACCAGCGAAGCAGCCCCCCTACTCCTATCAGCAAATTAGCTGCTTGGACAGTGTTATCAGGTGAGACTGTCTACACAACAGAGCACTTGTTAAAGCTTGGGTACACACAATGCAATATTTTGGGCCAATCAACTGATAGTGTATCGGTCGATCAAGCCAAAATAGTTGCATGGGTTTTTGCCTGCAACCAAAAACCACCAAATAGGAGGAAAGCGCAGCCGTTCGTGCGGTTCACTATGGATCGCACGCTTGGTCGTGGCTACTTTTGCAGTAAAAGATAGTCCTTCCTCCTGGTGGACTGGTCAGAAGTGTCGAACGGTCAGTCAGATGGAAGGATCTGACCGTGTGTACCCAGCTTAAGTTATTGGTTCGTATATGTCAGAGGCATGTCTGTCTTCTGACGTATCACATTGGCTCCATTTTCTGAATCTACGGACTTTCTTCATATCCTCAGACTGATATGAAAAGGGTATGTACATTGGCAAAGCAATGAGAAGTAATTAGTGTAGACATTCTTTGTTTCTATCTGTAAAATAAATTGTGCGTTTCAGAAAACTTCTTCACGCTTGTACAGTTCATTTAGCAATTACACAAAAATATTCATACATGTACGATGCCTGACCGATTATGGATTATCTGGGAAATTTACAGATTACCACTCACCCCTTTGTCTGCTATAAAGACTAAATATCATGTTTGCTATTTTGGGTAAATTCCACTAAGCTTTACCTACTGTGTGATTTAAAGAACAATTCTACAACCTACCTCCCCTTCTTAACAGTTACGAGGGCGCCAAGTCTGAGGCCACACTGACTGTGTTACTGATTGCCTATAATAGTGTGCAATCGGAGTGCATGGACTCTGAAAATGGATCTTACACAGTGTGGCCACCCACATTGTGTTAGCCTGGCATGCATTTTTTGCACACAAAACGGATTGCAAAACACGATCGTAAGCATGTGAGAAATGCGCTAGTGTAGCCTAGACCTTAGTCTTCACTTTGTCCCAATTTCTTGATATACTTACCTATACTTTCCCTTGCAAGTCCCGGTTTAACTCCATCCCTTGGACTGTCCGTCACAAATCCACTAGAGAAGACTTGGTCGGCAAAAAGCACTTATTCCCATTGGCCAGACCACGGACAATAAAGCTTCCTCTGGTGTTTTATTGTGCTGTGTATAATTAATTCATTACTTTTTATAATTACATGCAGATATTTGGAGAACTATGGAGAGCCAGCTATTTCCAAAATCAAGTTGAATTCTTCCCGGCTTACTGTGCTTCCTTCCTCTGAGATTAAGCAGAATGTACCTCAAGGCCAAAAGGCAGAACTAGGAAAGATTGGTCCGTTTTTTGAATCCAGGCTAAACCAAGGTATGATATTGCGTTATGATCAAATAATAAAATTAGTGCAAAATGTGGTAGTCATTCTGTCAGGGCGATGCATGGAGAGGCAATATTGCAATAACGCTGACAATGTTATATTCAGAGAATTTGCATTCAAAGATTAATCGTTGCGGGACTTAAACGTCTTCTATTGGCTGACATTGAATAGTCCCTCAATGGCAAGGCGATATGCAAATGTAACATCGCTTGGGGTGCAAGCAAGGAGTTAGTTTTGATAACTGGTATTGCACCGGTTAGCTTGACTTAAACCCAATTTAAGAGCACTGCACCTCTCGAAGTTGGTGTAATATATATATTTTTTATTATACACAGGTCATTTTTCTCCCCTGTCATGTTCCTTGATAGCATTCACCAAGCTTCTCCTTTGTCCCGATAGAAAAAAGGCCCTATAAAGCTACAAAAGTGAGACTCAATTTCCCAATGTTGCCATGGGAAAAAAACGAAGAAACTTGTGTAAATTGGTGTAAATTTCATGTTTTCCTCCATCCTCATGGGAGCAAGTGGGAAAGTGTGGTAAAAGTTTAAAGGGTATGGAAACCAGGCTAAATGCAACAAACACAAAATTGTATTCAGCATTCAAATCTGCTTTTTTGAATTTAGTTTTTTCCAAATTTGAAGTGTCCAGATTGTAATGTTTCACAGAAATCCTAATAATTAACTCCTTGTGGCATTACAGATCTCATTGGCAGAGGCACTGGCTTCCACTGCCCAGTAACTGGCATGGTAGAATATAAGCCTTTCCTTGGATCTTTAGGAATTGTAAAGAGCTTACCGGTATCTGACTTTCTCCATACTTCCAGGTAGCTAGATATAGTAAGATAAAGAGAAATGGCTCTTACATGATCTAGCTAATGCTGCTTTTATTCTACATTATCCTTTTGCTCTGAAAAGAATGACAGCAACAGTAATACTAAATCTGCATGGAAGTGACCTGGGTGGGAAATTAAAGGCTGGTCTCAGCCCGGCAAGATGTTCAGAAACCACAATATCTGCCTCCTTCGCAGACAAAAAGCTTAGTTCTTCGATTCTATAGGCAGATTTAATGTCGACAAGCAAATAAATCAGAAGACTGTTTGCATTCTCAATCCTTATGTCTTGCAATCCTTGTTATTGCAGTGATTTCTCACATATCCTGATTCCCTAGTGTGCTTGAAGCAGGCATTGTGGTTTCCCTATAAAGGAGAAATTAAAATGTATTATTTTTCCTTGTAGATTATGAACGTTCTTATCTTCCCAAGGATCTATGCTAACTTCTTTCTTTAATCCTAACTAAAGTTTCTGATCTTGTGGACTAGGCTAATTAGCATAGTCTGGCACATGGCAACGATTGTCCGCACAATTGTTAACTTTAGTGAGTCCACATATTGAAATAAAAAATTGTATATTGGTAAATCACCCCCAAACCCAATTGCCAGAAGAGATGGAAGACCAGGGCCGGATTTATACTTTTTTCTCCCCTAGGCCAGCTTACTTCTACTGCCCCCCTACACCAGTACCATCAGTACCCCTACCCCTGGCAAGCTTTAACCACTCCCATCTTCCACCGGTTACGCCCCCAATTTAAAGATAAACCCCATTAAACAGAGGACACTTTTTAAAATATGCATACGCCACTACCCAGTATGCTAATATCAGTGTTTATTTGTGTTTGTCTGTATCTATTTTTATAGCCTGGTCTGTATATCTATCTATCTTTTTCTGTCTGTCTACCTATTTGTCTATCTTTCTTTCTGTCCATCTACCTACTTGTCCATCTTATCTATTTATCTCTTTCTGTCAATCTACCTACCTGTCTATCTTATCTTTTTATCTCTTTCTATCTGTCTGTCTGTCTATCTACCTGTCTATCTATTTGTCTATCTGCATCTTTTCATCTACCTGTATATTAATTTATCTCTTTCTGTCTGTCTGTCTACCTACCTGTCTATCTATCTATATTCTACCTGTTTATCCATCTATCCATCTGCCTGTGTCAACCTATATCTCTATCTTTGCCACATACACACATATGACACAAAAACATGCACTGACATACAGACACACACATACATGGACACAAACTGACACACATACACTGACTGACATACTGAGACACACACACCAGCATACACTTTGACACACACATGCACTAATATACTGACACACACATGCACTGATACACACGCATGCACTGATACACACACATACAGATATACTACACAAAGTTTTGTCCCCCCAGGCCCAGGGCACACTACTGACTAGATGTACCTAGCAATAGCATTACTATCTGTACCTAGCTTTGCAGGCACTGCACCCCTAACTAACCCTTAGTGCCTGTATTTAACTGTGTGCTGTGTACTATCTCTAACTCTGTGCAGATGAACTTGCAGTGTAACAGTCTCAGTCAGACTTTTTCTTCTGCAGTTTCCTCCCTCTCCATGCTGAATCCCCAGCAGCTCCGTTCTGTTGATAGCCCGGCCCCCAGTAGGCAGGACTGGGAGTTTCCAACTGCAGGGTCCTAAAGCCTGCTAGTGTACTTCCGGTTTAGCGGTTTTAGCTTTAAAAATGTACCAGACGTCCGTGAAAAAACGGGGCAATGCGGGAACAGAGAGGGGGTGCCAGGACAGCGGGAAAAGCCCCCAAAAACGTGACGGTTGGGAGTTATGAAGTGATGCCATTTTATGCCGTCCCCTTTTTAGTTTGCCACCCTAGGCCACGGCCTATGTGGCCTAGTGGGAAATCCGGCCCTGTGGAAGACCTGAAATACTACCCAATGTTCTTCCTGTTTCCTGATTCTTCCTGTTTCCTGATTCTTCCAACTAGTTTGCCTTATCTCCCATTCTACAATTAATTTATAAGAAGCCAGGAACTAAGGTGAAAAACTTACAAAATAGTGCAATCCACCACCGGCTCCACTGACAGGTTCTGACAGTTTCCGGCTTCACTTTCACATTAGTTAAAGTGAAGCCAGAAATGGTCGGGACCTGTCGGTGTAGCCGGCAGTGGATTGTGCTAGTGGGTAAGTTCCTTACCTCTACTCCTGGCTCCTGTTAAATTTAATTGAAGAGGTTAGGCATAGCTCCTTTATAGCCCATTCTTCAATTAATGCAGTACAGTTTCTGACAAAAGTCTTGTCACCTGTGTATTTTGTAGTAACTCCTGCTATTAACCTGATTTTTTTTTTTTAAATACGTTTTATTTATTGTTTCCAATGAATATGTTCGATATCACATCCAAAAATATAACAATAAACATAGTACAGATACATTGAATAAAGCATTTTTGTGAATTAAAGCAGTTATTGTGTCATTGGATATTATTTACTAATAGTTTGGTTTAACAGCACCGTTCAGCTATCAGTAGTAATATATTAAAGAGGTACATCAAAAAAAGGGGTATACAGGTGCTTCCAGACTGAAGAAGACTCCAAAGGATATCTTTGATGCTTTTATTGACACGACATGTTTCGGACAAGGTGTCCTTTATCAAGTCGATAAAGGACACCTTGTCCGAAACATGTCGTGTAATAAAGCATCAAAGATATCCTTTGGAGTCTTCTTCAGTCTGGAAGCACCTGTATACCCCTTTTTTTGATGTACCTAGTTTAAGTGCTTGGGACAGTGCACAACAGGATCCAGCAGCCTAGAGAGGTGCAGGACACTAACCATTTGTTGTAAATATTAAAGACTTTAATTAAATATATCAGCTCTAAGTGAGACAGGAGAAAGGTGCGAACAATAAAAGAAACAGAGAGAAAAACAAAGAAAAAAAAAAGAGAAAAATTTACCTATATCTTGGCCTGTATCCTGGGTCTCGCCCACTCCCGCCCGCCGTCCAGTGCGGGTCCCCATTTCCTCTCAGTTTATAGAAGTTTAGTGAGTCGGGGTTGTGACCCCCTGATTTACCCAGCTTCCCTTTAGCTTGTTGTTTCTGCAGATTCTAGCCAGACTCCCCATATTTTTTGAAACTTCCCTGGGCAGTTTCTGTGTCCAAACATAAGTTTCAGTAGGGGGATATCATTATTTATAATCTTTATCCATTTCCTTATTTTCAATCTCTTATGTGAGAGCCAGCCGAGCACAATTATCTTGCTTGCGTAAAACAGTGCTGCCTGCAGGAATGCCAATTCATATCTGGACCAGATATCTTCTTCAAATAAACCAAATATACAAACCTGTGCTTGGAGTTGTATGGGGTGTGGTGTTAGTGGGGATAGGAATTGGAGTATTTCCCTCCAGAAAACTTGGATTCTTGGGCATTCCCATATTAGATATATGAAGTTTGGGTTTTGGCTTTGGCATTTTGGGCAGTTCCTATCTGTATTTGGGCCCATTTGTCTAATTTGTCTTGGAGTATAATATGCCTGATGCATAATGTTGAGTTGGATCACTTTATTGTTTGCTGAGGGGGAGGCCCCACAGTGTGAACTGAGCACATCATTCCAGAGTTCCCCTGGAATGTCTCCCAGACAGTTTATCCACTTCCTCTTGATACTCGTCAGTATATTCTGGGATTTGGCATTAATCATACACATATACAGCCTTGAAATAACTCCCTGGAGACCTTGGGTGCAGATTATACCTATTATTGGGTGTTTGGAGATCTGGTTTAGAGAGTTGGGGAAACTCGCTTTAATTGCGTGTGTTATTTGTAAATGTCTGTAATGGAATGTTCTTGGGATTTTAATTGTATCCTGTAGTTTGTGAAACGTTGTAATTTGGCCTTTATATAGTATATAGTATAGTATCTCCTAGTGTTAGGATTCCATAGGAGTCCCACAGAGTATTACCCGGCAAGGATTGCAACACTGGTAGTGCTCTGTTCCCCCAAAGAGGAGTGTGTTCAAAATAACCTTTTAGATATAAGTGGTTATTTGTGAGTTGCCATATTCTGTGCGCTTGTTTGTGTAGTGGTGTTCCTTTGCCTACTATGCTTGTGAAGGTTCTCATTCATCCAGGTCATGGTATATCTGTTGTATTCAATTAGATCAACTGGACTTGAAATGTAGTTCTTGAAGACGTTTCGCTAGTCATCCGACTGGCTTTCTCAATTCAGAATGACCCCCACCTCTATTTAGGCTTGGTTTCTTTATTTCCATTTATGTGAAAATAAAGAAACCAAGCCTAAATAGAGGTGGGGGGGTTCGACACCAACTGTCTGCCATGTACAATGCTGTTTTGACACCTTACTCTGGGCATTCCTATAACACCTCTTAGCCACTATCCAATCACACCCTTAACACCTGGCTGTGATATGCTAATTGGGATTTTCCAGGGTACATAATTGCCACAGATTCTTGTACAAGTCATTCTGAATTGAGAAAGCCAGTCGGATGACTAGCGAAACGTCTTCAAGAACTACATTTCAAGTCCAGTTGATCTAATTGAATACAACAGATAAACTTTGCCTACTATGTGTTTTAGGATTTGCCAGATAAGCCATGAAGGGTCCTTTTAGATACAGGGACATCATTAAATCTGATTGTGTGGGTTCGGTGTTGGGGTTAACCCAGCACTGATGATGTGCTAGTTGTGATGCCCAGTAATACAGTTGAAAATTGGGCAATGATAGTCCTCCCATATGTTTATTAGCCTGGAGAGTGCTGTATTTTATTCTTGGTTTTTTATTATTCCAAATGAAAGAAATAAACAGACTGTTTAGTTTTGTGAAAAATGATTTTGGTATATAGACTAGCGAGTGGTGTATGGTGTATAGAATTTTGGGAAGCAGAAAAATTTTAATTAGTTGTATTCTACCCCATAGGGTTACCGGAACATGTTTCCATGCTTGTTGTTTGTTGTATGTGAACTCTAGCAGGGGATATATATTTAGGGAGTAGAATTGTTGAGGGGATTTTGTGATGATGATTCCTAGATATTTGAAATGTGAGACAATGGGGATTGGTGTTGTGGTGTTAAGGTTTCTTGTTTTTATGTTATCTATAGGATATATTGCTGATTTGGTCCAATTAATCAGTAATCCAGAATAATTTCCGAAGGTGGTGATTACCTGAAATGCCGTTAGGAGGGAGGCATATTGATTTTCTAGAAACATGATCAGATCGTTGGCATATAAGCCAATCTTTTCTACATATTGTTCAATTTGTAAACCCTTGTATTGCCAGGGGTTCAATGACTAGTGCAAATAAATAAGGTTATGGGGGCACCCCTGTCGTGTGCCCCTTCCCAGATGGAACCTGGGGGATACATTGCCGCTCACTAAAACTTTGCTGTGGGGGCAGCGTACAGCTGCCTTACCCATGTTATAAATCCCGTTCCAAAACCAAAGTGTTTAAGTACTTCTATCAGATATGGCCATTCTATGGAGTCAAACACCTTGCAGGCATCAAGCGAGATCACCACACGCTCCCCGGTTATATCATGGTTCGTTTGGGTTTGTATTAGAGTTCTCCTTATGTTTGTTGTGGTAGATTTGTTAGGCATGAAGCCAGTTTGGTCCGGGTGGATAACCGTTGAAATTACTGATCTTAGTCTACGCGCTAGTGCCTTTGCTAAAATTTTATAATCTGTTGTTAGCAGCGAGATTAATGTAGGACCCACATTCTTCCAAATTTTTACCTGGCTTGGGCAATACCACTATTGTCGCCTCACTCAGAGAAGCAGGTAGTGATCCGGTTGAGTAGGATTTGTTATACATGTCTAGTAGAGGAGTGGTTAATTGTTCATTATATCTTTTATAGATTTCTGTTGGTATTCCATCTGGGCCAGGTGCCTTGTTATTTGGCATATCCTGGATAGCTGATATGATTTCCTCTGTTGTGAGAGGTTTATCCAGTTCCAGCTGTTGTTTAGGTAAGTTGTTGAGTGTTCAGATTTGTTGTTGGGTGTATGTCCCTTTAGAGGAGTACAAATCTTGGTAAAATTTGTGAAATAATTCCAATATCTAAGGTGTGGAGTGCTCTAGTTCACCCTGCGTATTTTGGATAGCTAATATTGTGTTTGTTTGGGTGTGATCTTTGACAAGGAAAGTTAGTAATTTAGCTGTGTGGGTTCCATGTTCAAAATGGTTTTGTCGGATAAAAAATTGTTTCCTATTTGCTTTTTCCATCAGCATGTTATTATATATTCTTTTGTGCTCTGTTTGTTTTTAAGAATATTGAGTCCCATGGCGGGCGGGTTGTATATCCCTAGTAGGATTATTTGGTTAGAGACTATTTCAGTGGCTACAAATATATATTTTCCATTTGGGTCCGTTTTAACCTGGAGAATTTTGTACTTCACATTTTTCCTTATCAGTATTGAAACCCCTCTGGAGTATGCGGAGCACACGCTATGCGCTGCCCATCCCACCCATGGTTTTTGAAGGTACCGTATACACTCGAGTATAAACCGAGGTTTTCAGGCTTTAAAAAAAGTCTGAAAATCTTACCTCGGTTTATACTCGAGTCAGCCTATCTCCTACCTTGTCCGCCGGCCGCACGATCCGCATCCTCGCTCCACAGCCTCTGCGCATCCGGATGATGAGGTGCCGGGTAGTGACATCATCTGGATGCGCAGAGGTCGCCAGAGTGGTTTGTTTAGTAGATATTTCACTATGGTTTACTATTGTGTGTTTCTCAACCTATCTTCAATTTGTATTTCATACAATATCCTAGTTACTAGTGTGTGTTCTGATACTTCATTCCTTTTGTCTAGTGCTATCAGTAGATTGGTGTATATATATTGCTGTATTTGGTACTGCTAGATTCTTCTGTGTTCAGTCCTGTGGTGTGTTGAGTTTGTACCCTGTGTCGGTTTTATGAATGTTGATGATGAATTGTTTGTGGTATGTATGTATACAGCTTTGTTGGTCTGGGGGTGCTTTGTGTATTGGTTAGTCTTGTGTATATTCTTTGTCTTGTCGGTGGTTAGCTTTTGCACCTGTTGTGTTTGCTCTTTATGTGCCTGACTCGGGTGTGTAGTTAGTGCTTGCCTGTGTTTAAGCAATTACTTAGTTGTTAGGTCCCGTCTATATATACTAGTTCCCTGGGTATGCCTTTTGGTTGCCAGGTACCCATACATATATTCCAGCCCCCATCTCTGCTTCACTGTACTCTTATTTGGTTGCTATTCTTTAGAGTAGGGATTAAAATTTTTGAGCGCACAGTATAGATCACATATTTTGTACCTTCAGTAGATTAAATATATTTATATCTAGAATACCAATCATCAGCATATCTTTCAGGTGAATACAGTAGAGTGGAGATCAGAATCTAAGCTTGCAGTATAAGTCACATATTTTGCACCTTCAGCCTGTTGAATACATACATATCTGGAGTACCAATCATCAGCATATCTTCCAATCCATTTTCTTTTTTACTCAATGTTAGCACTTTAGAACAAACTGTTGGCTTTAAATCCCGTGTATCCGGCATTAGCCCTTTAGTCAGGCATTTTGTCTTTTCAGGAGTATTTAGCCAAGGGTATATTGCATTATTGGAGCCCCTCCGGATCCCGAGGGGTACCCCTCAAAACTTCAATCAAAACTATTGTACAGATATAGAGATATCTCAGTATCTCTTAGTAGCTTAAGACCCAGTCCAACAATTACTTGTATACATTTTTAATAAATTTTCTTTTGCTCGATGGTAGCACTCTAGAATATACAGTTGGCTTTAATTCCTGTGTATCCATCCTTAGGCCCTTTGGTTAGGTATTTTATCATTTTAGGTATATTAAGCCAAGGGTATATTGCATTATTGGATACCTTCCAGCTCTCGAGGGGTGCTCCCCAAGGTCTCGACTAGAGCTGGTGTGCAAATATGGAGACGTCTAGGTGTCTCTTAGTAGTTTAACTTTCAGCAGATATTTACTAGATTCTAGATTTTACACACAAAGGGGAGAGAAAACCAGCAACAAAACACAGTCCCACTCAGGGGAAACGGTTATTTTTGTGACGCCAGTCCAGGGGGTTGGGGTACATTTGCCCCATTAGTTGTGATTATAAGACCCGGTAGTACTTTAGTAAATAGTCCAGATGTCTGTTTCTGCGGTGGATATGGGTGACTTGGGTTCAGTTAATGATTTATGTATAATATTCTTGCAGATAGTCTGGTGGCGGAGTTTCAGGGTTACAGGTCAAATTATTCCCCATCCCAAAGACCGTTTATCCCGGATCCAGTTCCCCACACAGGGGTTCCTCCCCCGCGTTCACGGGAGTGGTGGTATCCCCGTCGAGGGGGTTCTTTGGGTGGAGTAAGAGTGGTCTTCTAGCGTTGGGCTGTGCTTGCTCTGGCCATATATTGGTGCAGTTGCAAATTGTTGTTTCGTATATAGGATTCACTAATTAAGGGATTCTATTGGCGGTTTACTTGTTGTGTAGACAGTCCTTGTCTTGAGAAGGTCACCTGTTTCTGGTTTCGCGCCTCAGGGTGGGCCATATTGTGCATCTAGCCATGCTGTGGCCTCCGTCGGGGACTCAAAAAATTTAGTGGCACTGTTGTGTTGAATCCTCAGCTTGGAGGAATATTGCATAGAGTATGGTACTTTAAGATCTCTGAGGCGTCTCTTTACACTGAGAACGGTGGCGCGTTTCTTTTGTAAGTCGATTGAGTAATCTGGAAAGATCATTATCGAGGAGTTGCCGATTTGTATTTGGCCTTTTTGCCTAGCTAGGCGCAGGATATTGTCTCTATCTTTCGCATTTATTAATCTGGCTATCATAGGCCTCGGGCGTGAGCAAGGAGGTGGGGGCTTGGTGGGAACTCTGTGTGCTCTCTCTACGGTGAACACTGGGGATAGATTATCAATACCAAATGTACCTTTAATCCAGGCGTCCAGATAACCCTCCGGATCAGTCCCCTCGGTCCCCTCCGGGATGCCCACCAGGCGAATGTTTTGGCGTCGTGACCTGTTCTCTAGGTCCTCTGCCCTTAATTGTTGTACATGTAGTTGTTGTCTGAGTGACTCGAGCTCATCCGCAAGAGGCCGTACCGTATCGGCGGCAGAGACTCGGTCCTCCAGATCCCCCACGCGGTTTCTCAGGTTTTGGAAATCCTGCCTGAGCAAGCCCACGTCGGTCCTGACCTCCTCTACCAGGATCGTAAGGGAGGTCCTGGACTCCTGGATTGCCGCTAGGATTTGTCCTGTGGTGGGCTCTCCCGGGTGAGGCTGCTCACTGCCTTTTGGCGTTTGGGACTCTGCGTGTGTGTCCTGCTGCGTATGCGCCATGCGGTCGGTAGGGAGAGAGGCTGGGAACCATTTTTTGAAACAAAATCTGCATTAGAATTATTGTTAAGCGGCACTTCAGGTCTATTTGTACACAAGCCAACAAGACTTTTGTCAGGAACTGTAATTAACTATTCCTTTAACAAGCTCTAAGAGCTTAGAGAGGAAGATGAAACCTTTTTAGAGGCAGTGGGAATAGGGAATCCTACATCTGTCAGCATTCAAATTATTGTGGTTTTGGGGTTTGAGGCAAGCTGCAGAGAGAGGTGGGGAGTCGGTGTTAAACATGATTGTTAAAGTTCTATGATTTACAAATTTTAAAAAAAAAATGTTTTTGTTTTAAACTTGTGTTGCATTGCATATACATGGCCAGTCCATCATTTAAGAATGCACAGTTGATTCAATGGCTTTTTGTGGGGTAGGCTCACTCTACTCATTTTAACTACTGTAAAACTTGCTTTAAGTGTTTATAGACCAAGACCATTTTGGGGGGTTTAGATACATTGGTTTAAATTATAAGTAACAAGGTCCTTAATCCACAGTTTTTAGATTTACAGGGTAAAACCTGAATGGATATACTCAATAAAAGGAATGTAAAATTTTCTTTGGGATATTCTGTCTGTTTATTTACAGATAACCAGGCCATGTTGGAAACTGTACCCAAGCCAAGCTCTACAACTTGCCTAACCCACAACCTCATCTCTCATCAAGTTTCTTCACCATGTCCTGCCCTTAACCCTTTGACTGTGGTGTCAGATTCTTCTCTGTGCTCCCTGCAGCCATCAAAGTCTGTTCCCCCTCCCTCTACACTCTGTGTGGAAGGCTCTCTCCCTTGCACATGTCTCTCCAAAATACCTACTCCTAGTTGTCCTCCCCTAGCCCCTTTATCTGTGGGTGCCAAGGCTGAAAGTGTGGTGTCCTTCACAAGCCACTGCAGCTACAGCAGCACAATTGTACATGTTGGTGACAAGAAGTTACAGCCAGAGACAGGTACAGCTGATTATTACCAGGTTATTCATCAAAAATGTATCTATGCCAATATACATGTGTTCTTAGAGAGTTCTTTTGTCACATAGGAATGCATGTTGGTAAAATAGTGTGTGTTGCTGGGCCATGATCATCCAAAGTGACCCATCTTAATTTTGCAATGGAAAATACACAGGTATTAGTGTTGCTTTGGCCAAAATACCTATTTATGGAAATCTCTATGGAAAGCAACATGGAAGATCTTGGTGCCATATAAATCCATATTAATAATAATTACCATATACAAGTGTAAGGTTGCTTGCTTAGGGATTTTATACAGGTTATGGAATTCTTTAAATTATTTTTTTAAATGACCAAACTCTCTTTTGTTATTCAGAAATGGAGGATGGACCATCTGCTCCAGTTGATCGGCCGTCTGCATTAAGTACTGTGGCAGAGAAAGAGCCATACAGGCAGTTGGGGCTGACCAAACAAGTTTTAGCAGCTCACACTTTAAGAGAAGAAAATGAGTTTCTGACTGACTTTATGGATATCAAGAAGCTTAATGCCTTCCAGACTCGCTATAACCGTTACCTGCAGGAAAGACCAGGAGGTATGTGTAGGGGGGGGGTTTAAAAATACAAAGGGCTGTAAATTTATATTAAAATTTGTGGGAATAAATAACAGTTGGCTATTAGGCAGGCCAGTGTTCAGCTCCCATTCTCTTTTCCTTCAGCTTCTTCCTGGAGGAAGAGAGCTGACATTAAGGCCAATGATTGCTGTTCCTCAAGCAGCCACCCCTGCACATTTCCTAGATTTCCTTGTATAGCTGTAAGAGGAGGCAGCAACCTTTCAGGTGCTGACAGGGTAGTTTTTCTTGAGTGTTCTGTTCTGGTTATGGGTTCATACCATTCAGTGAATTTAAAGGGGAACTAAAAGTTAATCTCCTCCTTGTTTAGGCAGTGAACCTAAATCACATACTACACTGAGATATTAACTACAGTATGTTCCCTTCCTGGGAGGGGGTGGGGGGGTGTTTAACCCTTTAGTCCTGTTGCCTAATCTTAATAGCTTGTATTTACCTCTGAATTATTGGGATCGTTCATCTTAACACAAGAGTAAAGAGCCTAAAATCCCTTAGCATTTTTCTTATTGCTGACTTAAATAATTTCCGAAAACTGCTTATTTGTTTTTAATGCAGCTTCACGGGCTCACTGTACTCAAGGACCAAACACATCATGGAGAAGAACTGGCAAAGCTCGTAAGCCCAAAACTAAGCGTGTTCGCCCTGAATCTTGGGACAGCAGTAGTTCTGGCTTTCCCCAAGCCCCCCTGGGCCCTCTGTCTGGTTTCAGTACGAACGCTTGGTCACAGTCTGATGCCTCTCATGTTGGTTATACTCCCCTACCCTACCCCATGCTTCCTGCATATACCCTACCAGTTTTTCCTTCACCACAGATTCCAATGTCAAATGAGCCTGCTCACATACCTTCTGCCCGCACAGCTCCTTCTCAGCCTTTTACAGCACCTATAATTCCTCCCGTGGTGGCCTTTGTTTTACCCAACTACATGTACCCCACTAACCTGCCACCATCTATGTATTCAGGGACACCAACTCAACCTGCATGTCCTGCACAGACACCCTCATATGTTTCACAACCCTCTTTCCCTGCTTCACATTCTCCTTTTTCTGCACCTACACCAGGATTCTCAATGCAGCAACCTAGTTTCCCCATTGCACAGTCTGTATTCCCACCAACCCAGCATGCTTTTTCTGTTTCCCCGCCATCATATACTCCGCAGTCCACCCACAACCATTTCCCTGTTGTCCTTCCACCTACTACACAGAGGAGAGAAACATTATCTCGCTCATCAACACCAAGGGATCCTCCTTCTCCACCTCTCTTCCAGTCACGTTGTAGTACACCATTACAGCTCAACTTACTTCAATTGGAAGAGGCACAAAAAGTAGATCATACTGACTTACCACTGGTGGCAAGTGATAAAGAGGGGGGAAGCTGTGCTTCTACCACAAAACAAAACAAAGACACTGAACCAGTAAGTGTTAATGTTATTTAATTTTGTTATTTGCTAACCAAAAATTCACACATTTTACAACTTATTATTTTTCCCATTTGTTGCCTTTAGCACTTGTCAAGAGCTTTGTCTCCAGTGGATGGCCAGAACAGTGATGCTATGTCAACCTGCAGTGATCTCATGGACCTTCTTCTGCAGGAGGATGCATCTTACGGAACATGTTCTGGCTCTTCTGCCATCTCGGACTCCATAACCTCTGGGTCTCTTGGCCATGGCACATCTGGTAGCCAAACAGGTTAGTTTGTTACTAGAAGCAAGAGAATATATGTTATTATTTATTAGGGACATGTGACGTGAATACCTTGACGTAGTTCCACCAGACTGAATCAAGCTCACAAATCTCTAAAATTCAGTGAGATGGAGGTGGATTTTTTTTAGATATTTCTGTACACAAGAAAGAGAAGGGTTTTGATATCCAGTTATATATAAAGTCTACTGACCGAAATCCACTATTGTAATTTAAAAGTTGGCAGACAGAACATGTCAAAATAAGCCATACCAGTCAGACAGCTGACGAGGGATGAGTGATAGGTGAGCAATTCTAAAGTGACTCTGAAAATGAGTAGTGTGCTATATAAATTTATCCAGAAGAGGTGTTAAAGAAAGCTATGAATAGGGTACAAAGGAGTGGAACAGAAACAAAATGCAATTTACAGCACAACAAGGGTCTTTCAATTGTAATATTTTAAACACCATCTACAAATACAGGAGTTTTGGCAGGTGTCTGTAGTATCTAGTAGACAAAGTAAATTGTTGGGTTCACTGACAGGCCACTAACAAGATAATGACTGGGGGGGGGGGGGGGTGTCATTTATTCATCCCAAAATTGGAAGGGATTTTAAGATTAAGCATAGGTTCACTAGTGATGGTAACTGTGATATACCTGTTAACTTGCCTTTGCGGACTTGTATATATGGGGATACAACCCAAGAAATAAAGAGCAGAATTTCCCAGTGTATATCTTCTATAGGCCTAAGACATTGTACCAAAACAGAAATAGAAAATAGACATGGACCCAACTTTATCGACGTAGATACAGTACAGATGGATTAAAAGGTTTCAATCTCTATCTCCTCTGGATTTAAACAGAGATTGTGGTGTATATCTGTTTCTACAAGCTTAATAAATATTGCTTGTATGTTCTTGTTTAATATTTTTAATAATTATTTTTTATTTCCCTTTGTCCTTTTTGCAGGAAGTAGTTTGACAAGCCGAAGCAGCAAGTACTTTGGAAGTATAGATTCTTCAGAAAAAAATCAACAAGGGCAAGAAACAGAATCTCCAAGAAGTAAAAACATTATGAAATATGTTCTTCAAGACCCAATGTGGCTTCTCATGGCCAATGCTGATGAGAATGTGATGATGACATACCAAATCCCTATCCGGTGAGCATCTTATGAACTAGCTCACTGAAAGTGGCACACTTAATGAAGAACTAAAAGCTAAATATAAAACTTAAATAAGAAAAGGCAATGCTTTGTTGCCATAGATCACTGATTTATTATTCTCAGATATTTATCAACAATATTGCTGGAGAGGATTTCACTTTGAGCAGATCTTCTCCTCCCTGCTGCTGGCTACCAGGAGACCTGCCATATAAGCAGGCCAATTCCCTTTCTGCTAGCCCAATCAAAACGATGCTCCCTCACATAAAGCAAAAAAACACTGGTTAGAATCGAAAAGAATGTCTTGGGTTTTTTCCATTTAACTTTGGTATTTACTTCACAGTAACATTAAAGGAGTACTAAAAGTACATTTATCCTATTGTAAAAGCTTTTAGCCCCAGATCCCTATATAAGTTGCATTTAGTATATGTAAGGAAGGAAGTATTCACCAAAGGGCCATGATCCCTGTATTATTCATGTTCTCTATGCACATTTTCATTTTCTATGCAGTATTTTCTGTACAGATGTCTCCACACCAATATGGACTTTCCCAATAAGTCTTAATTTAAGTTAAATTACCAGTCAGTGTAAATTACAGCCTTCCAAGGGCTATACAAAATATTCATATATTTTTTTAATCTGTTCCTAGCAAAAGATAAAGCTTTTTATCTAGCTTGTTATTTGCATCTGCAGTTGTGGCTTAACTGGTAAAACACATTTTTTAGAAACACACAGTCCAAAAGGTCACAGGTTCAAATCTTAATTAATTTTTTTTTTGTTGTTTTTTGTTTCTATTATGTTCCTAATAAAAGATTAAGTTCTCACATATACTAGTGTTTCATATAGCATATGTTTGGGATAGGGATAAATGCTTTGCTTTTAGCAAGATAGAGTACACAAGGTTGCAGGGTTCAATTCACCTGACTTAATTTTTACTGAAATGGTAATACAGTCATGCTAGCTTAGAAATACACTGCAAAGATTATTTTTTCTTCTTGTATAAAAAGTAAAGTCTTGTATTATTGTAAGTACTAAATTTCCTGCCAGGTAGAGTTAGAATCTCTGTGCTGTTATGTGTGGTTGGCTTCTTTGTTTTGATCAGAGTATTGCCTATACTTATCTGGGTTTACCCAGCTTAGGTGGATTATGGGAGCTGACCCCTAGTATTTACTGAGTAATTTCATGAATCACCCAGCAGCCACCGCAAAGGGAGAGGTGAGACACTGCTTGTTGTATGTATGTGCTCTGTCTAATGGGACATTGTTGTCTGGAGACTTTCCCTTTAAAATAAATTCCAACAATTGGATCACTCAAACTCTATTAGTTGCCCACATGCTTTTGATCTATGGCTCTTATTCGTGTACATTTGGTTTTACTTTTTATTTACTATGTGCTCTGTAACATGGATATTTCAATGTGTAAGGATTCGGTATAATCATGTCTACAGCTGCTATATAAGCCTGCATTAGGCAGACATCGATCGCAGCTAAATCCAGTGCAGTTTTTTCGCCCCAACCGACCTATACACGGAAGTATTAGTCGATTGGGCTGTAAAATCTGCCCATGTGTACCCAGCCTTCAAGAGAGACTAAACATTAATTTAATAGGGAATCTAGGGTATTCCGGATCATGCACCCCTGTGAAGTGAAAGGTCAATTAACAATTCTTTTAACACATACTTCATCTACACATACTTCATCTAACAGAAATTCAATATATAAAGCAAAAAAGGATGATGATTTACTTAAGGGACAATTTTACTTTGAAAACCTCTCTCCAACCAGGTCCTCCCATGAATAGTACCTAGGGGGAGGGCCAAAATTACTAGGTCCTCACCCCCGTGTTTACATTCAATATCCAGAACTAAGCTATGCTCCACCCCATCTCAATCTCGGCCCTGTCAACAATAAAGACACGCTCCTTCCTATTGGTAAGGCCATGCGACGAATTGGGGGACGGGTGTTTGTAGAACAAAGCACCCTGCCGAGCGCAACATAATCAGGCCTATGTAGTAAAATATCTTATCATTAAAAATTGTGTTAATTTTGCCCCAGCCAATCGTATGTTAGCTTTCAGATGTTAAATAACCTGATTGGGGGGGCAACTAGAAGTTGAGGACCATAGCAAGGTACTATTCATGGGTGAAGGGTAGGTTTTCTAGTTATAGTTCTTTTTAAGTTAAAATAATTTAAAGAAATTACATTCTGGATTTAAAAAATTCCCAATTGTATGCACGATTACAGTGCATCCTTATTCAAATGGCAGCAGCTGATTGATGTAGCCATTGTGGTAAGTCTGCTAGACTGTTGCATTGCTTCTCTGCAAATGAAAGATGAATAAAATTCATAATGTAGTCATGCTTTAAAGTTCCTACCTGCTCATTTTTTTTTTTTTTTTGAGATTCCAAAATACTTCTTGTGTCTGTTTTTAGGGATTCAGATGTGGTTCTTAGAGAGGATCGCAAGAAGTTGAAATCTCTACAAAAAATGCAGCCACACTTCACAGAGGAGCAGAAGAAGGAGCTTTTAGAGACTCACACGTGGATGTACAGAGGGGGGATGCCACGAGTCTTAGAAGTGACCGTAAGTCTGCATGTTGTGTGTTTAGGATTCTTACATTCCATATGGTTATGATGACAGAGAAGAATTAAAAAATCCAGGTGCTGGTCTAGTGTAAAAAAGCCAACATGAATTGAATTTCACATAGCTTTCGGATTTTAGAACCATGTTTAAAGATGGCAGTGGAGAAAGTTTTATATTAACTATACTAAATGATTATTTAAAGCAACAATCCTCAAATACACAGTCCTCCCATAATTGTAGCCATGGTAAAGACCTTAACAGTTTGGTCCTTACCTAATGGGTATACCTTCAGTTGCCCTTAATGAAACAAAGTCAAACACTGGCTTTTAGGGATATCCTTTTAGAGGAGTCCAGGACTCCTGCACTGTCCAATAAAAAATGCAGAGTAAATTGATTTTTCTCTGTCATGGTTGTATCCTTGGTTTACTCCAGGAAAGTTTAGCCATGCTTTCAGACTACTACCTGAATTCTATGGTGTTATTTATTTGGTTATCTATCAGAAAATTGACCTTCCCAAAGTGTGTTTGTTTAAAGTTTGCAATGGATCTCCTGCAGACATGGATCAAAATGCACCTGGGACTCTAAATCTGGGTACACACAGTACAGATCTCTGAAAGATGACAGACAGGATCTGCAAGATCCTGTCTGCCAACTTTCAAAGATCTGCATACTCCCAGTCCCGAGCGTTCTCCCTATGAACATAAAGCCCCGATACCGTCGTACCCAGCTTTAGCCAGAAAAATAATCTGGATTGGCCAAAATGGTGATCAGACACAATGGTAAAGCATGGACGATCATGCGGTCAACTTTGGCCCACACTATCGGTCATGGCAAACTGTCGGCTGTGGCTATTTTTTCCGCGACAGATAGTGATTGGTCTTGGGCGATCGCTAGCTAGTGGCGAACGGTTGGCCGGGACAAAAGGTGTGCACTAAGCCTTATGGCAGATGTGTGCACACTATTTTAATTGAATGCAAGTGCAGCTTAGATGGAACAGCACGGATGAGCATTTTGCTGTGAAAAGTAGAAACATGTCCCAATTTTATTTTAAAATGTGCATTTGTCTTTGCCCTGAAATCAGTAGAAATGCAGTACAGCACAATTAAAGCTAATATGTTACTACAGGCCCATTAAATACTCATCAGTCCTTCATGGTTTGAATCAATCAAACAGTACATGTTCAGAGGTCACAGCATACATGCTCTCAATATGTACAACATGCCCCAGACAGGCTCAGCTATTTAGAGCCTAGATTTATCTTGTAGCCAATAATAGAACCCGATTGAAAACAATCCGATTACTGATTTAATTAACTGCATTTTGTTAGCATCCGAGCCATTCTGTAACATATGTTTCAAACCATAAATACTCTATAAACAAGATTACAAATCTTGGTGGCCTGTCTTAAGCCTCTTTTCCACTTTGCAGTTTTAAAATAGAAGACACTGCTGGAATCCCAAGCCTACTTCCACTTAGAGCAGGGGTCAGCTAGATACTGAACAGACTATAGTCACATTCAAGGCCAAGAACTTAAAGACCTATTTTAAATAAATCCTAAATGTGATGGGGTACTAATCTATCTCTGAGTACATTGTTCGTGCAGAAAGGCTTGGTTTTAGTACCCAATATAGTTTCTATGGCAGATAAGGCAAGGTGTGCCTTTTTACCTAGCTATGCGGCTACATAATAAAAATAACATGTCCAATACATATTTTGACTTGATAGACTGTCCAATGTGACATTTCAGTTGGCTTGGTCGAAATATTGTGCTGAAAAATTGATCAAGCATAAAATATAAAAAAAAAAAATACTTTGGACCTAGAAGACCATTCCCATTCATTTTTATAATCAAAGAAAATCGAAGTGCAATGTACATTTTCAAATGAATGCGGAGATCCATACATTGTTCAGCCGATTGTGGAAAGTGCATGATCTTGTAGAATATAGTAACTTGTGTCTGTAAATGCCGTTTCTGCTGTGCAGTACTTTCCATTTTTTTAATATACTGTGCCTTTACTTTTAGGACTGTGTTTACTGCAAGGATAGAGGCCCTGAAAGTGGTGACTATGGAGAGGCCCTGGAGATGAGTGGAATAATGGAGTCATGTGATTAAGGCGACGGGGGGATGCTGGCAGTCCCCTCCGTTAATCACCAGCTAGTTCACATACACCAGCACAGCCAACCCAATGCTTCACATCTTTATTTGCTGTCTGGGAAATGTGCGCATTCTCCGTCGCCTTTCCAACGTGGAATCTCTATAAGGTCCATCGAATGTGGATTTATATTCATGCATAACAAGATATGCGTAATCTGGGTATTAGAAATGGAAATGTCTGTCAAAATATGGTCCTGCTGCAAAATGGAACAATATGGAAATTCTGTGCTTGTTTTCATTCCTTGAATAACCAAGTGTGCCAGATATGTAGCATTTCACACACACACATCAGTTTTAAAATGTTATTTGTTTGTTTCCTTATTGAATACGTCTAAAGTTAGTCTCCACCCCCCCTCCCCCATGTAGCATGTGACTTCTACCACCAAATGCAAATTGATTTGATCAACATGTCTTTATCCAAGGTGGCTACTGCCTTTAAATGAAGCTATTCTTTAGACAAGGTTCATCTCTTCCTAATCACTTGGTTCCAAGCTTATTTGTACACTTTTCTACTGATTTCTACCTCTGTAATTTGATGTGCACAGAAATTATAATAGTTCACAAGGCAGGAATTCCTTTCTCTAGTATCATTTTGGTATAGAAATGTTCTTATGTTCTAGATATAATTGCTGCAAAACTTTTATTACCTGTTTGGAACAGTGTGCAGAAAGTAAGTGTAAGGCTGGGTACACACTGAGGGACTGTTTGTCTCGTCTGAGTGCTTGCTCGGCCAGGACAAATCTCCGTCGGTCGCAGCAAATTCAGCCGCACCAGCCGATATTTTCGGCCGGCCGACCGAAAGTGCCGTGAATCGAACGGTCGGCCAAAAATTCCGACTGGTGTGTAACCAGCCTAAGTTCTGAATGGAAAACAGCCCTGATTTAGTTTTGTTTATTAGGACTTGCTGGATATGACAATCATATGACTGTTAATAGTTTGTGAAGGAAAACTAAATGAAATGCATCATAAATACTTCACTGGTGAGCTTTTCTGCCCCGTACAGTCTGTTGGTAAAAATTGTACAGTATTTGTTAATGAAAGCTAGAGGGTTGAGTCATACCAGAAAAACTACTTGTTACATTGCAGGAACATACTATTTATTTATTTCACTTTTTGTTGTGTTGTATCTTACACTCATGGAACAAACAATAGGCCCTAAACATAATAAGAACCATTTGATACAGGTATGGTACAATAATCATATCACTAGTGGTGTCTGACAGGGTTAAAATAAAGGGTCCAATTTCCATTGAACTAGTAGTGGAGCGGAGCGAAGGTAAGTTCCAGGTCCCCCGAGCGTAATATTATTCACAGGGAGGTGAGAATAAGCGTTCTCACCTCCCTGTGAATAATAGAAACGAATGGCAAATAGTTGTTTTTATGAATTATGGGAGTTTAGTGTCCCTTTAACTCTTAGGCTGGGTACACACCATACAATATTTACAGAACATTCGTTCATTTTTTGCCACCGCCCCCTAGTGTTCAGGCTTCTTATGCTTTAAGTGCACCACTATTCAAATAATTCTGAGGCACAAGTTTTGTTTTATTTGTTTTTTGTGGAACTGGTCATAAATAATATTCAAAGTTGAGAGATTATTGTATAAGGGTGAATGCACTGCTTCAAAGTTAAATAAAATGTGGCAGTGAGGCCTAGTCTTAACTGCATTCAATATAAAGGAAGTTAAAATGATCCCTAATTTTGAATAGAGAACTAAGGTGATCTTTTCTTTTTTATTACCATCACTCTGATTGGTAGATAAGTTGCTGTATGTTTGTGAAGGTATTCCGCTATGAGAAAGCCAGTCTGATGACTAAACTAAACTTAATGTAACTAAATATCACAGATATAGTCACAAACACAGACATCCCACCCTGCCACTTCAAGCTTCCGGGCAGGTGAGAGAGGGGTTGTGGCAACGCAGCGTGACGTCACTGTTGTTACGCAGTGGGTGGGGCATGCGCGTGAGGAAGTGGGGGGTTACGGGAGCGTAGCAGCCAAAAAAGGGGCATAATGGGGAGGAGATTCAGGGCTCCTCTCCGTTGCGGGAGATTAGGGTGGGAGACCACCCCAATTTGCAGGAGACTCCTCCCGGGAGAGGTGGGATACATGCAAACAGTATTCTCACACAGAAACCGATTAGTGCTTCAGGGATATTTTATTTGGAGATGTGGCACAACATGTTTCAGACCTCTCAGGTCTTTCATCAGGTGCAGTAATAATGCAAAGTAATGATCAAAGACCTGAGAGGTATGAAACATGTTGTGCCACATCTCCAAATATCACCGAAGCACTGTAATCGGTTCCTGTTTGAGACTACTGTTTGTGATTATCAGGTTTTGAGGCCTGGTGTACCCTTTTCAGATGGTTGAGCCTGCTTAAGATACTAAATATCTGCTGCCCCAATCTCTGTTGTAAATATCACAGATATAGGCCTACATATAAATATGGAGGGGAGTAACTTTAGGTAAAAAAAAAATATTTTGATCTATTAAGAACCCCAGGGAATTACAGCTATAAATGTCTTATAGGACTCTAAACTGGCCAATTACAACATGTTAACAACTTGGAACAACATCTTGGAAATAGAAGCAGCTCAGAGAAGGGCAACTAAAATAATAAGGGTAATGGAGGGGCTTGACTATGCAGGCAGATTGGACAAATTAGGGCTGTTTACATTAGAATTACTTCTAGATTTCTTTGAAAGAAAAGAAGTTTCATCTTCAGGTTAGGAACGGTTTCTTTACAGTGAGAACAGTGAAACTGAGGAACTGTTTCCCAGCAGATGTGGTAATGGCAAGTTCATTAAATAGTTTTTAAAAGTGGGCTAGGTAAGTTTCTAAAACTAAAAAAAATTGAGAAATAACGGTATTAATACATATACTGCAGTTCTGGTTGATCCAGTGATACTTTCCAATTGCCATGTTTTTTTTCTCCCCTTCCTCTGGATAAACTGGTTGGGTTAAAAAGAAGGGTGAAAAGGTTGGACTTGATGGACGTATGTCTTTATTCAACTTTGATTACTATGTTTAACCCTGCAAAGCCTGGGTTGTTTTATTCACAGAAGGATGGGATTGAGCGATCCTACCCCCCTGTCCATTATAGATCAAACGGGTAGGTAGCTAAAATCTACCATTAGTGTATGTTTAAGGATAAAATGCTGTGTATGGCTTATCACAGATAATTGGGGGCAATCTGCAGTCTATCTGCAGGAAAGTTGAGCTTATCTGATAAGGTGATCATTGATTAAGGGCTGGTAAACTTTAGTTGACATTTAGGCCTAAACGATTTTGGTTGGATCAGCATGGTGAGTAAAGCATGGTACACATGTTGCGATCCTTCCTCCTGACCACCTGTTCGGCACTTCCCACTGGTCAGCCAGGAGGAAGGACTCTCAGACGCGGCAATAGTGGCCTCCATAGAGGACCACACAATCAGTTGTGGTTTTTGGATGTGTCTGATTGTCCATTCGGATGAACGGTTGGTCAGACACAGCCAAAAACCCATGCGATTATTTCGGCCTGGTCAATCGAGCTGAAATATTACATGGTGTGTACACAGCTTAATGGTTGTTTTGACCGATTTTTTTAAGTAAAGTAGGACTATCATATATGTCAGTAAATGTATGGATGATTTTTTTATTCATAGTCCCATCCTAGCTAAAGGTAATGGTAAGTTGGCTTAAACTCCAAATTTAAAATGCCAAACAGCTGTACCGTCTTTGGATGAATGTGCTGTTATGTTTTAATGATTACATGTTACTACATTACTAAATATGTACAGGCACATCCTAGTACGTATCCCTACTTGTTTGTAATGTAAATGAATGATGTGGTTGAATAATAACTATGGACCAAGTGTGTACACTCTAGTGTAAATATAAACCTTAGTGCCTGGAACCCTCTTATTCTGTTCCTATTCTGTCTGTTCCCAGAACTGCTATATAAATACAACATAAAAATGTTTGTCCAATAACTCACATTTCATAACATTGTCCCGTGACTTTGTATAGGATTTTCAGTAAAACTGTCATTTTAAGAACTGCAGAGTGTATTTGCACTTTTTGGGGGGGGGGGGGGTTTGTGTGAGAGATTTGTCTGCAACCACTGTGTTGCAGAAAATTATACTGCAAGAGAATTATTATAAGAACATGGTATCTGGTTTTTTTCTTAAAGGACAAATGTCTCAAAACCAGTTAGGGTTCAATGAAAGCCTGCAGTATTACCTTTAAAATGAGCCGACAATCACATCTCTGAGACATTACATTGGGGTGGATGTTCAAACTTCCTGCTTCCAGTAGGTTGAGTGACATCACCTGATATCTGCCCTGCCCGCCCACCCCGGGAGGGAGAATGCTCAGTTGAGACTTAATGCTTGGAAAAACAGGAAGTACCTGGAGAAAAAAATGACAGTTGAGAAGAGGAGCCTATTAATGCAGGCTGAGGCTGGTCACATGGTTGAAAACAGAAAGTGTTCAAGCAGGAACTAATATTGCTGCACCTTTCCAGCAATAACTTATCACCATCATCAAGTTTATATAGAGATGTGATTTAGGTTTTATTTTGAAGGTAAGATGGAAGGGTTTTTATATAATTCTTACTATTTTGGTTGACCTGTTACCCTTTAAATACCATTGAACATCAAGTTAAATTCAACTAAGTGCATTCCCATGTTCATACAGACTACTGGAGACTGACAGGAGGGAAAGCACATTAATGTGGTAGCACATTAAAAAGGAGACACATTAAAAGTGGATGCACTCAGTCTCAAATAAATACGACAATTTGTTTTTAACCTATAATCTCCTGGGAAACTAAAACACATATGAAGCAGAAAAAAAGCGCATAAACACACAATGCTTTTTTAAACATTGCATCCTGGTACAATGAACAGTGCTATACAGATACAGACTCCCCCCATTGGCCACCCACACAAATGGTTACAGTTATATAAAGTAGTTTATTTCTAGATGGACAATGTTAATTGTAATAAGATGTACCGTACATATTTTTCTACATTAAGGGTGAGGCCACACAGGAATCGCGCACAAAATCGTGAGCATTATCGCATACGATTGTGTGCGCGATTCTTTTGCGTTTGCACGTGCGTTTTTGCCATTTTGCGTTATGGAAACGCATGCGTTACCGTACCAAAAATGGTGAACGCATGCGTTACCAAAACGCGAACGGAAGCGCAATTGCATGTGCATCGGAAATTCCCGTGATTTTCATTTTAGCAAAAACGTGGGCGCAATTGCAAGTGCGAAACGCGTGAAAAACACGCTAGTGTGGCCTCGCCCTTAATTTGTTTTGTGCTTTATGTAAAATGTCGTCTATTGTGAGGTTACATTTCATTTAATTAGAACTTCAGAAAACACTACAATCATTTTACCAATCAACTTAACAAAACTACTTTCCCGATCGGAATTACGATCGATTTTATGATCTAATGTCGCATAATAAGATCAATGGAAATGTTGGATTGTATATAATAACAGCCTAATTTATGGTCACTACTGAGATAGGCATTCTCAGTTTGCTTTATCCAGGGATAGAGTGAAGAACTGTCCAATTAGATGCTTCCAGGGCAATGCACCAATAGCCAGTATCAGTCAGTGCATCAGAATCTGCTATTATCTTTTGCAGGACTTTTAGGGCATGGCCACAGTGCAACGCAAACGCCAATCGCACACAGAATTCGATTTCATGTGCGATTTTGTTGCGTTTGCGCATGCATTTTTTCATTAAGTATTGGAAAACACATGCGATTGCGAAATACGGAACGCAAATCTCAAGCGCAATGGCATCGCACCCAGAAACGTGCGTTTTCTGTGCGTTGCCGCGATTCCAACGATTTGAAAAAAGCGCAAACGCAGAAAAATTGCAGCAGTGTGGCCTAGCCCTTAATGAATGCCATTATGTCACTTGCGTCCAAGCTGCATGGGTCTCTTGTGAAACACGCACAGCCAATGCTTAATAATATCACGTCTTTTACACCATATTTATTTTTATTTTTTAACATACTGGCCAACGGCACATCACGCTGTTTGTATCTCGGGTGTAAAGAGAAAGTCAGGACAGATCACTCACATATGCCGGTGAGCACTTGTTGGCCAAATGGTCATGGTCGCCTGTTTCAGCTGCCCATTATCTAGTGTGTGTATGGATCTATAGCTTTGAAGTAAATTAGTCTCCAAATATTTATTGACCCCACTGTAAATATGCCTCAAAGTCAATAATACAATGACAAAAAATTCAGCAATTCCACATCTCCCAGCTGTCCTTAAGCTTGGTACAACCAGTACTGATAAAGGGATGATCCTGTCAGCTCCAATGGGAACGGTCAGTACTGCCCAAAAATTTCACTGGTCCCTGTACAGTAGTATAGGGAGCTGACATGATCAGTATGTGTGTGGCAGCCCTGAAAGATCTTCCCAGTAGTTAGCAGAAAGGAGAGGCGCAGCTGTTTACCTTTTATTTGTACGATATGACGGGGATGAAACACACCCAACACAGCAAGCACACCCTCACTGAGCCCCTGAGGATCCACCAACAGAAGGAGCAGTTCCAGAGTTTACCAAGTCACCATTTGAGTAAAGTGGATCTTCCCTACACTGGAATCACTGGACGATGTGTAGCCACATCTTTAGCAGATCAGAGATGGGATCTTCAGTTAGGTATACACATGGTAATATTTCAGGCAATTGAGTCAAAATGTCAGTAGTATTTTTTGGGCTGCGATATATACTTACCTATTGGAATTTGTACACTAGGATACCAATTTCCAGCGCACTAGAGTACTATTATCATATCGGGACTATTTGATGTTGCCTTTTGACCCAGGGCCATTTTTAAGCATAGGCCACCTAGGCAAAGTGCTAGGGTGCCTATGTTAAACCATGCCTGCCCAGTGTTCTCCCTAGCATTTGCCTGTCAGCTTTTACTTGCTGTGTTTCAACTGCTCTCCTTGTTCTGCTGCTGTAATTTGTAACATTGTATTAAGTAGAGAATCTGGACTCTGTTCACTCTACTTGGAAATTATGTTGCAAATCATCTGAAGATGAAGGAAGGAGGGGGAGGATGAGCTCAGTTAATTCTAAAATGCCAGGTAAAAGCTTCTGCAGACTTTATAACAGTGGTCCCTGTGACTAGCAGCCATGAGATCCCTATCCCTGCCTCTTTCTTCCTTCACTCCTCATCCACACTAAGTTCTAATTGGAGAGTTGGATGGAACAATTCAATGGAGGAGACATGGAAAGCAGATACATACTGTGTATTATGTCAATGTTGGCAGCTGAAAGGGTTAAAGATAACATGCAATTATTTGTGCAACATTGAACTTATAAAAAGTTCTTTCTTCAAGCATGGAGTTAAAGGGCATGTCCGCCCTAAAATAAATTTGTTTATATAAGATTCCCCCTGCCAGCCCAGCCTCAACCGCTATATTTATATGTTTAGAAAGCTCCCCAAACTCTACTTACCTCCCCTCTTTCCTCCGCCGCGCTCCCGGCCCTCTGCTTGCGAGAAAATGCAAGCAAAAGGGCGGGACCAGCAGTCGCGTCTGTGATTGGCTGAGCGGCTGCCAATCACGGATGCGGCTCCCGGCAGCTCATTTCGGCGGAGGAAAGAGGAGAGGTAAGTAAAGTTTGGGGAGCTTTCTAAACATAAATATAGCGGTTGGTGCTGGGGGGACAGGGGCAATACTATATATTAAGGGATTTACGCTAGGGGGAGGGAATCCTGAGAGGGAGGGAGAGGGAGGGGGAGAAGGGCTGCAGTACACATGCCAAAATTCTCCCGGAGGCCAGGTAGGAGGCAGAGTCCTATATGGACTCTGCTATCCTCCTGGTGGGCAGTTTTTGGGACTTTGGGGGGGGGACTACAGGAGAACCATATGGAGCTGGGATGTGAGGTAAGGATTAAACTACACTACATGATGGGGCCAGTAGTTGGGGGGATTATAGTTTTGGGGGTGGACATGCCCTTCAAAGTTAATATTCTGCTGGCCCTGGAAGTGTTAATAGCAATTCTCTGGGAAAGTGCTGGCACTGAAATTATTATTAAGAGAGTCTTCTGGCACTGAAGGGTTAATGGTAATACTCTGCTGGCACTCAAAGTGGTAATCACAATATTCTGGGGAAATCTGCTGGCACTGAAGGGTTAATGTCAATACTCTGGGAAAGTTCTGGCTCTGAAAGTGTTGAGTCCAATACTTTTGGAGGGCTAGGCCACACTATTGCAATTTTAAGAGCGATGGTCACGCGTGATCTGATCACGCTAGGGCACCAAGATGGCTAGAAATGGCACTGTTTTGACATCTAATACTATTATTATATGAGGACTAATGGAGGTATTTTGTTGGCATTTCCATTTTTTATTACACCCTTGGTCATTCATTTTTAAATTAATCGCAATGGTTTTTAGATCAGGGACAACCGAACGATTGTTAATTTCCGATCATTTTAACAGCTGTTAATTTACGATTGTTATGATCATAAATTACCGCATGGTATTCCACAGCTGAACGTTCGTTAAAGGGTATCTCGATCTCCACTGGTTAAAATTAAATTTTTACAGGGGGTAAAGGAGCTGTGTCTTACCTCCCGTATCTTCAATTACCGAAGGTAAGGTACTTACCCGATCGCTCGCTCCTTCGCTGTGTAATCTGACAGGTCTCGATGGACTCTGTATTCTATGCACATCGCACTATTTTCTAACTTAAATGTTGTATAGTAGTTTGCCTCTAGCACCACCTGTTATAGGGTACATATAGGTCTTTCTAATTATTTCAGGGGTGCCTAGATTATTTCATTTACATGGCGATTGTAAATGCTATCGCCGTATTTAATTCTTAATCTTCAATTCTTTTAAATATGCTATTTATTAACTCCATAAATTACATATTTAAAAAAAAAATAAGGGGTACAAATGTCAAATAGAGAAAGCATGAAGTAGATTATTTTATGACTGTGTGACATTCGCATTTACAATTGCTGCATAATTGAGGTAATATTGGTATTTTACGTTACCAAAGTTTTATAAATAACTCCCATAATGTGTAACCTTGCTGCATATGTTGCTTCACACTGCCCCCTCCTGGATAAACTTTTTTTGTTCAATTCTAAAGTGATCAAGGTATTTGCACTTAAGTTTGGTACCATACAATAATTCGGCCCGACCAACGTTTCGGTCGGTTGGGCCGAATTATTGTATGGCCACGACCGACAGTCCTTCCTCCTAGCCGACCGGTCAAAAGTCTTGAACGGTCGGTCAGGAGGAAGAATTGCAACGTGTGTTTACAGAGAAATCAAATTGTTTGATGGAATTATTTGTAACTCAAATAATTATTGTAATTATTGTACATAAATGTGAGAGGTGGATAATTCCCCTGAAATGCAGAATGGGGGCCCTACTCATTCATAAGCTGTAAATAAGATGGATTTAGAGATACTAACAGGGAGATTCAATAAAAGTTCTAATCGTTAAATATGGTGCTAATTTTGCCACAACCAATCAGATGTTAGCTTTCAAATGTTAAATTAGATCTGATTGGTTGGGGCAAAATTAGCACCATATTTAATAAGAACTTTATTGAATCTCCCCGTTTATGTATTAATGGAAATCAGGTACTATAAATATCAGTCCTGGGACAGTATTTATAAAGGTTTATGCTGAAGCCAGTGGCGCTGTAAGGGGGAACATCACTCAGAGTGACAAGACCCCCTGAATGCACTCACAAGTATGAGCGCATGCTGTCATTGAATTACATTGCCATCACCCTGACCAGTTGCTGACTGCTGACAGTGATTCGGTCGATGGGGCCGACATATTGGATGCTTTCCAGGGCTGGTCACGACCAGCCAATGACACACGGCCGATTGTGCGGTCCTCAATAGTCCGCATGCTCGATCACAGTGAACTGTCGACCCCAGCTACTTTTGCCAAGACCGTCGGTAGTTAGTCATGGCTTACCGGTTGGAAATGCTGAACGGTGGGTCAGGAGGAAGGATCTGACCATGTGTACCCAGCTTTAAACTGTGTCCACACTATAAAATGCAATAAGCAGGATTTTCTCAAAATAAAGCAGTAGAATTAAATTAAAAAAATTAAATAAAATAGTAGAATTTAATATAGTTGATGGTGTTGATAAGGATCGATATCCGTAATGGTAGACCATAATATCAGTCAGTTGGGCTAAATTATCAGCTTGTGTGTACCTAGAATAAGTGCCCTTGCTGCTCCATCCTGGATGTCAATGCCCATTGCCATTGGTTCATCCTATGCACTGCCAATGGGAGAACACATATATATTTCTGCTGCAAAGGAAAAAATATTTAAATGATACTATATATTATTCAGTATCTATCAGTCCATCTTAACAAACAAGTCCCCTCTACAACACTCCCCAGGCAGCCATTTCCAGACCCAGTCAGTATGTAACATTGTGATGTGATTCCTTGGCATCTAAATCACTATTATACCCTAGGCACACTCCAGACATGTCCTGCCCTTTCTATTAGCCTGTGTGCACTGTGCCTCATGTCACTCACAAGAAATCTGCCCTGATCTCTATGTTTCTATAGCAGATGGAATCTTTTGTCTGGATCACAAAAGTGTGAAATGCTGACTAATGGTGGCACAAACACAATGGCTAGACCAAGTCTCCTGAACCTGACTGGAATTTAACCCTTTAACAGTTAAGCTTAGTTACACACATGAAAACTACACTACACAGTCCCGATGCTTTACATACGGAGAATGTTTGGGACTGCTCATTTCCTTCAGCTGTGGCCGACTCCCTATATACTTTTAGTGAAGGGAGACAACCCTGGCTGAGGGAAATTTTCATGCAGTTCCGCTCTGGGAACACTAGGAACTGTGTAATGCAGATTAGCGATAAAGAACCAATCCCGTCGGTATAGACAGGACCGTCCCTTTATCGCACAGGTGTATCCAGCTTTAGAGCGGACCAAAAATAAAAATTAGTGTACGCTAATACACTGGAACGCTGGAATCTAGTACAAATGATGGTAGAGTTCCTAAAAATTCTCTCAAACAGACACCAACAAACTTACTAGCTCCCTCTGATGGACCATTAATACCTGCCACTATTGGGCATCCAGGGGGGGGTATTTTTTTATGATTAATCACACCTGATTCTTTGGCTTTGCCCACAAGTTCTATGAGATCCCTTTGCACCCACTGAATCGGATTTTGAGATAGTTCCTCATATTGTCCCCTTTCTTTTAGAAGACAGCCTACCTATTTCAAGTAGAGAGTCTTATCCAAGATTACAATGTTACCTCCCTTGTCGGCCATTTTTATGATGACCCCTTTACTTTCTTTCAGATCTCTTACAGCAGTTCTTTCTTTTTTTGATAAATTATGTTAGACCTATTGGATCCTTAAAATCAGCAATTTCTTTCTCAATAAATTAAAGAAAGAGTTTGATATTAGGGAAGTTGTTCCCTAATAATAATAAAAGCCTAACAACTTTGTCCGTGCTGCCATCTGTGTGTGTGTCACTGCAGTTCCCATGGACTCACCACTAGAGGGAGAAACATAAGAAACACACACAGATAAGTTGAACAGAGAACAACAGCAGATAAGTTGATTAGGTAGATTCCTTTGGTACAAAGAGGGGGGGACTCTGCCACAGAAGGAGGACTCTGAGCTTCTAGCATAATGTCTAGTTAGAATATAAGGATATTAAAGGAATAGTTCACTGGAAAAGTGAACTATTCCTTTATTGCATTGATTAAAGACCAGAGGGTAAGGAGCTATGTCTTACCTTCTGTTCTTCAATCAATGCCTATGAAGCCAGGAATGAAGATAGCAGAAACTTACCTTTCTCGCGATCCTCCTTAACTATAGTGCGCATTATTGTGCATGCGCGCTATGGCTAATCAGAACCAGGAAGCGGTTGGCACCTGTCAGTGTGACAGCAGAGGGTCACATGAAAGGTAATGCTATCCTTATTCCTGTCTCCATAGGCATTGATTGAAAAACAGAAGGAAAAGCATAGCTCCTTAACCTCCCAGTCTTCAATCAATGCATTATAGTTTTCTAGTGAATTACTCATTTAAGTCAAGGGAACTCCCCTGTATCGTAATGTTCTTATAATACATAAGGCTCTCACCCTCCCTGTATTAGTTATTTATATAGAAAACCCTGTTTATTGTTGACAGATGATGTTCGACCCTTCTATCCCTTTTCAATAGGAACGGTAATAAACTATACACTTAACAGGGATTCCTAAACAAATGACTAATACAGGTAGGGGGAGAGGCAATGGTAGGATAGGGGGAGAGTATGTCTGTACTGTTTTTTTGTTTTTGGCTGGCCTTATGTATTATAAGAAATAATACACTACCTACAGAATAATATACAGATATTACTTCACCTCAGAGTTCCCTGCTCTGTATAAAAACATAAGGCCTATATGGTCATAGACCTCCTTGGTGGCATAATATGTATGCATGTATTTTATTTCTTATATATGCTTGTATATATGCTTATATTACACTAATTTACACTGTAATATATATGCTTATATTACACTGTAGGTAGCATATTATCCTTCATTTATTACACTGTAAGGGGCGCAATACCCCTTATGTCTTGGACACATGAATGGAAAAGTGGATGCACTTTTACCGTTTATTCAAACGGTTTACATCTTTCCGGGAATCAGCGGAAACATAGTGTTATATAACTATATAAAGTCAGAAAGTCACTGAGGAGCTCCCTGACCATATAAGGAACAGGGCAGGGAATTCCGGGGTGACTTTATATCCTTATATTATAGTTGTTCTAAATACTGTCTTACCCTGAATATACTACCCAGTGTTTCCCTGCTAGCCATCCAGTACATGGGGGCTGCCCATGGCTGAGATAGGACGGAGGCCCCCAGATAACCCATACCATATAACTTCTTCCACACCTCCCACCTAGCTGTATGCTTTTTTATTATATCCTCTTAGCACCCTCCCTCTTTCCCTTACCCTTTAACGACACAGGAGACATGACTTGCAGCAAAAGGGGTCACAGCTTTATTTGTTACAATACAACTATTTGTCAATATAAAAACACCTTTTACCATATTAAACGATATTTAAAGTAACAGATACACACATTTTAACTCTAAAGGCTTGTACACACGTGCACAATGTCTACGAACGAACGTTTCAGCTGATAATCGGCCCCTGTGTAGGCACTTTATCGGCCGTCATTCGTTCGGAGATCTGACAAGTTGGTCTTTCAACGATCCCCGAACGAATGTTTCGGCCGGTAAAGCGCCTACACACAGGCTGATTATAGGCCAAAACATTTGTTCGTACACATCGTGCGTCGTGGGTCAGGACTGAGCGTTTACAGTGTGTACGAGCCTTTACAGTGTGTTCCTATCAGCATAATTGTATTAACTCCCCTGCTGATGGTTCACTGGAAGCTACAGTGGAATTTCTGCTCATCAGTCATAGAAGCACTGACTCAATTAGCGCCTGTTATCATAACTGTACCATATGGGCCCACTACCGAAAACCGAACCTGTGCCTCCACATGTGACACCAGCCATCTTCCAGTGACCCAACGCTCCTTGCTGTGCCATAATGTAGAGACCTGTAATAACAAAATTAAACACAAATAAACTCTGCCTGTGTCTACGCTTGCATCACTTTTTATACCCTATTCTTATTTCCACCTGCAAAATTGTTGGTTTCTCTCTCCAATCCCTCCAATTCCCTTCAATTTCAAAATCCCTACTTGCTGCTTCTGTTCTCCCCTCAGCCGAGTGTCCTTCAGCCCTATTGCTCTGGACTTCTTTCCTTTCTGTTGATTCATTGTTCCACAATAAATACAATCCATAAATAAAGGGATGTAATGTAAGGGGAAGCACTATTGGGTGGCCAGTGTGGAGGCACAATATGGTAATTACTCACTCCTACAGTGTAGGATCAAACCCATGCCTCCATCCCTTTTCAGGCTAATGTTATCCAGTTCTGCAGGTCTTCATCCAGTCACATGTATCTCAATCCATTCCACCTCAATATGCCAAAGAAATCTAACCATATATGGCCAGCCTAAGCCCTTGATTACAGGAATAGTAAAGCAGATAAACAGGCAGAGGAGGGTATTATGCCATTAGTACAAGCAGCAGTATTGGAGAGGACACTATGGGTTCAGCCCAATGAACACTGGATCTTCTTATACATAAGAATCATTAAAACTAGGAAGCACATCAGTAGCAGTGTGTACACAGGTCGGATCTGCATAATAGAATTACTGTATTGTAAGTTATGCCAATCTAACGTCAAAGAACCATATTAATTATATATATATATATATATATATATATATATATATATATATAATCCAAACGAATATCCTTACCTTGCACCGACAACTTCCATTGATTTCAGCATGAATGGATATTGCTGATCAGTATAACGAAAAACAGGAAAAGCGTCTTTGATAATCTGATCAATATCGATGTTGTGTATGCCTACCTTTAGGAGCTATGCCTTACCTCCCGTTCTTCAATCAATGCAAGAGCCAGGAATGAACTTAGAGCAAACTTAACTGTTACGCGAAATTCCCAACCTGGGTTCTGTTTGACTATAGCGTGCATCATCGTGCATGCGCGCTATAGTTGTAAAGAACCCGGAAGCGGACGGGACCTGTCAGTGCTGCTGCTACGGATCACGTAACAGTTAATGTATGTATATATGTTCATAAAATAAAGTTTTATAGCCCAGTGATGATATTAGGACATTCTTTAGCAAGTCTATTGTTTTCAGTGGTGCTATAATACACATATACTTTTAGTTATCATCAGATCGTGCTTCCTAAAAATGATTCTCAATTGAGTAAAAGCTTATGAGTTTGGTTTATTTACTGGTGTTACTGGCCCTTTAATTTGTAGAACATTCTGTCACATGTTTTCCCAGGTCTTTAATTAATGACTTTTTATATTATTTCCCTTTCTTCTTCACCAGCATCTGGTGGGACCAAGGCTGACAGCTGTTGTTCCTTTGCCAGACGGGGGCACAGCCCCAATCCCTTGGCCCTTTGTATGTGAGAGGATACTCCGAGAATTAATGAACACGTGCTGGGAAAGGAGCAGGGCAGTACAGAACTGGGAAAATGATTTGGTCTCTAGCAAGGCCCTTTCAGGGAGATTCAATACAAGTTCTTAATGTTAAAAATGGTGCTTATTGTTTTTAGCTTTCAAATGTTAAATAAGATCTGATTGGTTGGGGCAAAATTAGGACCATTTTTAACGATAAGAACTTTTATTGAATCTCCCTGTATATTAGCTGGGATATGTGGAAAACGAGATACTAAGGGTTAGGCGTTCGCGCCCACGATTTCCGCTAACATGGAAATCGTGGGAACGCGAACGGTCCTGCGATTTCCGATGCGCATGCAATTGCGTGTCCATTCGCGTTTTGCGGCAAGCATTTTTTGCTCAATCGCTTGCGTTATCACTTTAAAGATAGCGAAAACGCGATAATAACGTGCGCTAACGCACAGAAAGCGAAAGGGTGCGCGCTAGGTGCATTGTAGTGTGGCCTCAGCCTAATTCAGATTATCCACAGCAATGCATTATTGGTATGCGTCTGCGGACTTCCTGTAATGAGTTTCTTGCATATAAATGATTATAGCACATTAAAGGGGAAGTTCAGTGCAAATACATATGCTTTAAGAAAAAGAGCAGTAATTTTCAATCCCATGACCTTAATATGCCAATTCAACATTTTGTCTGTGTAAAAATAAATGCAACCGAAATACTGACTTCCTGTGTGTAGGACCTAATAGAGACCGTTATCGTCTTGCCCATGACCCAGTGCCTGGGTTAATTGACCCATCCAACAGCCAATCATTAGAAATTACTCTTAGGAACATTCCAAGGAAGTGATGCATCCTTGGAAGAAGGACCACCCTGAAATGGCAGTTTAGTCAAAAGCAGGGAACAGCTAGATTTTTCAAAATGGGAGAGAATCTGAAGAATAGCTAGCTATGCATAATACAAACCAAGAATTTTTAAAATATTGATATTCCATTGAACTTTCCCTTTAATATCCTTCCAAATACTAAGATCCTGACTTTATATTAGTTTTTATGACACTGACCCTGTGTATAGTCAGTGATGTGTCCTGTTTGAGAACTGCATTGGATATTTATAACACAGTGATGGAATAAAGCTCTGTTAGAAATATTCTGTATACCATTCCATGAACAACTCCATAGTATACTGCAGGTAGTGGAAATATGGTTCCACATTATTCCTTATTATTCATAACTTCCTTGGGATGTCACACTTAATATAACAGTAGACACTGTATACCCAACTAAATATAACAAAGTTATTAGCCAAAGATACACCCGGCTGAAATATGTTAAATCTTCCACTACAGCAAAAATCCCACAGTTGCATTCACTCTCAGGCTTAGGCCACACTTGACTGGAGGGTAACACGTATGACCATTGGCGCATGTTTCCCGTTACCATCTGTTTGTGCAAAATTCAGAAATCGGAGCACATACAATTCCTAAAAAATGGTGATCGCAAAGTAGCACATGCAACGAAGTCCCCTACATTGATATGCACTCACACAATGTTGTCCTAGGACCTGGCTTGGCACCACTTGTGGTGCCAAGCCAGGTCCGTAGGACAACATTGTGTGAGTATTTGATGGGGGCGTGGACTAGCCCCGGGCAGTGAGCACACTTCCGAGGATTTCTGATTTTGACTGCAGATGATGAGGCAAACCACGTTCCGGTACGCTGGGGAGAGAGAGACCAGCCTTGGAGTGGGTGAGAAGCGGGGAACAGGGGAGGTTTTGAGCCACTGACTGTCTGTTGCATTGATATGCACTGCCATGCGTTTCTCATGCGCTAAATACGATCGTAAGCGCAAGCGTGGCCTAACGCTCACTCATCCTTTCCTTAGCACAGAGAGATACATAGGGCTGTATTTATAAAGCCACGGTATCACTTTTTAACGATACCGCGGGTTCGTTAATTTACGCTCGCGATCGGATATTTACGACCGAATGCTCGGTAATTAATGAACGTTCGGTTGTAGAATACCATGCAGTAGTAAACTACCGTAATGGTATTCTATGGGGATCGCAAATCTACGATAATGAAATATAACGAATCGGTAAATTTACAATAACTATCGTTAAGCTGATAGTAAATTAACAATAGTTTTTTACCGATCGTTAAAGGCGCGGCATCGCTAAAAAGCAATACTGCGCCTTTATAAATACAGTCCATAACAGCTCATTAGACAGCTCCCATCTTTCCCTAGGTTAAGCCCTGTACACACATTAGCCGTTTGTTGTTTAGGGCTGGTCACATAAAATCATCTCACTGATTTGAGACAAAAATACGTGTCTGGTGGCTTGCAACAGTATCATTGATCCGACAGGACAGATCACAAAATATATGGATCATGTGATAAAAATATGTATATATTATCTTGCATTATCATGACAGCCAATACAGATATCCCCTTTACTTTTGTTATAAAGTATATTCATAAAAACTGGCAGTGGTGTAACTATCGCCCCCCTGACAGTAGTAGGGGCCCGCCACAAGCCCACCATCTCTGCAGTGACCAGACATTTTTAAACAGTTGATCATGCATGAAAGTTCAGAGCCAGTCTTATAAACAGCTGAAAGCTGGGTACACAGGAACAATTCTTTTGCTAAACACACCGAAATTTCTGTCAGGACAAAAAAATCAGAGGTGATTTTGGTGGCAGTAACCATTGTCAGTTGCCTGTTCGCTTGGAATGGAATGGCCGATCGGAACATGCCGGTAAATTATGGTGATTGTGCAGTCCATAGGAGTCATTCGCAGCGACCAACAGTGCTCCGCCACAGCCCACCGCTCGGTATCGGCTAATAGTCAGGACTAAAGTTCTGTTTTATTGGGATATGCACATCTGCATTACATAACCATTAGTGTCTTTCAAAGTCAGGGCTGTGACACTGACAGCAGATCTGACAGAATTTGCTGAATATTGTCCATATTGCGCAAGATGGAAAATTTACTGGTTCCCTTTACTACATTATCAGGAACTGATAACATTGGACCATGTATGGGCACATTGAACGATCATTCTTTATAAAGTATATACGAAACAATCACTTCTGTGTGTATATAATATATATATATCATACAATGTTGACAGTCAGCTATACAACCACCTCCAGGATTTCCTAATGTCCCTCCTACTGCTCACTAACTCCATCACAGTGCAGTAGGTACAGGAAGTACTGCATATAAACCCAGTCTCAGCAATCACCTCAGGCAGCTGCAGGGTTAATGTTGATACAGATCTCTATGCTGCTGTCAATTTCAAGCAGACTGGATACATGTTTGAAATAAATAATTCAGCATCTCACTCAGGGCTCAATATACACAATCTATGTAACAATCTATGGGCACCAGGAGAAATAGAACAGCAGACTGCACTGAGCAGGCAGAAAGGGGGGGTTCCAGGCACCTGGAATCCCCCCTAAACATGCCCCTGATGTAAGATTGTTGGCTGAGTCAGTCAGGCTTTGAACTATCAGCAACTGCTTTGGCCAGCAGAATCTCATGTGTGTAGGCTTAGAAACACTGAGCATGTCTGGTTTGGGAAGGAGATATTAGCAAGGGCCTGTGTTCACACAGATATATCTGAGTAGGTATTAGGCACTTGATATATTTTAATCAGAGGTTTTGTTGCTACAAGGCATAGAAAATGTGTAAATTAAAAAAAACATTACCTTTTGAGGAAAACAAATTGTAACTAAAACATCAATCCAACATCCTGTAGCCCTGCATTGTTCTTCTTAAAGGGAAACTGTGGTCCAAAAATGACTTTAGGTAAATTGATAGGAATTGCTCCCCTGAGAATTTTTGCACTATATTTCCATTGTTTATTTTGCATCGTTTTGAAGATATTTACATTTTTGTGTGTGATATGGCAGCAGCATCACCAGGTCCCCTGCACTTCTTACTTCCTGCTCTGAAACTGTCAGTCAATCTGTCCTATGTGTCCTCCCCTTTGCAGCCCCCCTGGTCCCTCCCACTCATGGACCCCATGGTCCCTCCAGTTGCAGGCCCGCCATGGCCTATTTTCTTACAGCCCAATGTGGCCTCGGACACTTGCGGGTGTCGTGGCCCCGCCCACTCAGGGCGTTGTGGCTCCGCCCACTAGCTGTTGCCGTGGCCCCGCCCACTCGCGGGTGCCATGGGTTACTCAGACACCCCCCCTTACAGAAAATTCTGTGGAAACAGCCTTTTCAGGTAGAGTGAGAATTCTGCCTGAAAAGGCTGTTTTCACACAGTGAAAGAGAAGGGCTGTAGATTCCTTTACCTTCTCTGTCAGGACTTCACACAGCAGAGAGGAGGAGGGACTTCCTGTCTCCCTCATACACTGAGGGAGTCTGAGGCTGTGTTTGCTGGTGGCACTGTGCAAGAGAAGCCTCAGGAATGAATGTCACAAGTCAGCCTCCCACCCATTAACTTTCTGGTCAGTCATTTCTGTATATCTTTGGTTGTGGAGCACGTAGAGAGGTGGTTTATGGCTAGTTTTAAAGGTAGTAAACTGGCCTTTCATTTAACCTTAACTTGTTTGGAGACCACAGTTCCCCTTTAAAGTGCTACTTTGTGTCATGCTTCTGCTCAGGCAGCATTTCCATAGCGGTTACCAGTCATTTTCTGAGCAATCATTGTTATGTGTAGTGTATTTCACCTTGATCCACTCAGAAATTGTTTCAATACAGTTTGTGGGAAATTAGCCTAAGGTTGGGTACACACCATACAATATTTATGGTCGACCGATTGATAGAACCATTTATTGGTCAGTCGTAAATATTGTATGGTATATTTACAGTCTATGGTATGGATGGGGGTGACCACAAACAACGTATATTGGTAAATCATGGCCTATGGCTCCCTATGGGACCGCATGATCGATTGCGGCAAACTGCCAGCTGTGGCTACTTTTGCCGTGACCAACAGTAATTTGTCCTGGCCAAGCCTTCACTAGAGGCAAACGGTGGGTCGAGACCTGTGTGTACCCAGCCTAAGAGCTAGCCCACTGTCATGTTTCAGATCATCATTTTGTGATCCAATTGTTTTTTACATTCCGCAAGCCAATGGCCTGCACTGCGTTTCTGTCTTATATTGGAATACATGCAGTTACTATTTTCGGTGCAGATCGCATGTGTTTCGGTATTAGGACCAATGTTGGAAATGCAAGTGTGGGTTAAAAGACACATGAGAACACTCAAAGTAGCCCAAATGCAGTGGCATAACTAGAAATCCCTGGGAACCCCAGCAAAACTATGATGGGGCCCTTCTACCTGCTTCATCTACAGTGGTTTCTGGGTGGAGGTTGTATCTTTCATGGGGGAAATAAGAAGATGGGGGGGCCCCTGTCTCCTGAGCCTACATGCGGTTGCTCCCATTGCTCCCCGGATAGTTACTACCCTGCCTAAATGTTTGTTTTTTTTAAAACGACTTTGACTTAAGATGAGGCTGGAAAACCACCATGACCCATGGTGCCCCCCTTCTGACTTTATTTACCTAGTGCACTGTGCATTAAACTGATAATTGTTAATAAAAAGCTGCAACAAATTCCAACGAGTTCCACAAATCTCCCATAGATTTCAGCTGCAGTGGCTCTCAGTAACCCCCATGTTACTTTCCAATCTATTGGGAAGAAACCCCCCAAAATGTAAAAATAATAGAAAACCAATGGTCTATGAGAAAAAAAATAACACAAATTCTAGACCGAAGACAGAAGGAATTTGGACCAGATACATTTTTTAAGTTACCCATTCATGGGAGTCTTTCTCCCTGGCATCCAGGGGTTACACTGTGCAGGGGGTGTGCCCTACAGGGTGGTACTTAGCAATCCAAGCTGGACATCTGCACTGCAATGAAAAGAAAAGGGAAAGGGCAACTATTCACATGCTAATAGCAACTTGTATAAATAAGTAGAGCGGGAAAAGGAGAGTCAGAGAGAGAGAAAGAGCAGCAAAGGGAGAAATAAAAACACCAGATACATTCACATAGACTGATAGAAATAACCATAGAGCTAGGACTAGAAGGACCGACCAGGGGAGAGAAAACACACAGGGCAACTGGGATCTAACGAGTCACCATGTCTGGGGCAGCCAGGAGCCAACTTAAACTCTGCACTGCCAAAGAAGAAAGGAAGGTAAGATTGGTTATATTGGCAAAGCTCACCACAAGTATGGCACAGCGGGTACCAAACCTGCACAGACAGTCTGGCCCTAGCACACACACACAGCCCAGCATTATTCACCATGCGGTTTGGGGAAGATCATTTCATAAGCTTGGATTCACCAGTACAGAGCTGCCCAGTCACTTGCTAACTAACAGGCACCACGTGCTCAGGTCTCTGCCACATGTCAATCATCTATCTTTAAGGTAATTTACACACCATGGGGAAACAAAGACAGAAATTGATATTTAAAGTATCTACAAAAACAATACTAGTCTGTTGTATAAATTTTGTAACCTTACTTTGTGTTTACAAAATGACATTCAGGTAAAACAATCATAGGAGTCCCTGCTACCAACTATTAACGTTTAGTGGTGTGGGGCTGGGAGTCTTTAATAACTGGCAATAAGGTCAGCTATACAGCAAGGAAAGGATATTATTATTTAGCACCAAATGTTTATCATACAATCATCACTCGCTTATCATACTGATAAATTACTATTCTAAAATGTACTCACCTCACTGACCCATACATGTTTATATCAGAAAAGCATCATCATCCTTTGCTTCTACCTTAAGTAAGCAATTAAGCCAACATTGACTTATGGCCAGGCCACACTGGCACAATTCTCAAAGGCTTCACATTGTGTTTTATAATTTGTTAGCACTTGAGAATGGCATGCCAGTGCATTCTAAGGTGACAGGCCACACTGTGTACACTGCAATTCATTTCAGAGCGCATGCAAACACCATAACAGATTATTAGGAAAATGTTGTCATCATCATTATGTCATTAATACCAATTGAAACGTTGAGTGCTAGTGTATGGCCAGCATCAGACTTTAGATCCCCATAGAGGAAATCTTTACCTTCTGACATCAGTCTTTAGCAAGCCATGCATCAAATTTCGCCAAAATATTCTCCAACAGGTCCGATAGCCTTCTGCTTAATAAATTGCATTCAAAATGATTAGTAAAAAAAAAAAAAATAGGCCTAGCTTCATTTATGTAATCAAAATCAGAATACCAACTCTGGTCCAAGCATGCTCAGAATTTAGCTTAGTGTTTCACAGATAAGCAGAATAACAAACACCCATTTATTTCAACGTATTTAGAGCTACAGCAGATTCGGCTTCCCAGCTAACCGTTCGCCACAAGCAAATTTTCAGGCTGACCGACCGATACAAAGAAATACCAGTCTGCCAGCCCAAAAGATCTGCTTGTGTGTACCCAGCATAACAGTAGCATGACAAGTGCTCCCTCGCAAGAAATTCCCCAGGCCCCCTTTGACCCCTGGTATTTATGTTAAGGGTAAGTAACAATCCAATTTCACCTTGCAGATTGCTCTGAGGGCGTTATTTAAAAACCTAAACCAACACAGCAGGTTTTCGTAAAAGTATGACCGTTGCCGTAAATGTACATAAATTTTTGGCAACGATCATAATTGTACGAGTGCCCATTAATACAATACCATAAGGTAGTAAGAGTATGGGCGATAGTACAATTACAGTGCAACAAATAGAACACTTTGGGATACTGTTCCACTGCTATAAGGACGACTCAGATAGTTATATCAAAATTATGTTTACACATACACACATGGTTGTGAGGGGGGGGACACGGCTTGACGTGTTTCGCGGATATTTCCGCTTCCTCGAAAGCCTACAGACTGAGGATTACGCCTGCAGAGGACACCTGTATTGATAGACGATCCTGATCCTAAGTGCTAGTCTGTAGTTGTTCTCTAAAGCCTGGTACACACGTTTCAATTTTTCCTCCTGACCGACCGTTCAAGACTTTTGACCAGTCTGCCAGGAGAAGGAGCTGTCGGTCGGTGTCCGACAGTTACCGTGACCGATCGAGCGGTCCATAGAGGGCTGCATGAATCGTCATGGTTTTCCGACTAGTCCGATCGTGCTTATGTCCGATTCGGGTGAAGGAACAGTGGACGGTCGATCAGAGCCGCCATACAATAATTCGGCCCGACTGAACAAAACACTGAAATGTTGGTCGGTCAGGCTGAATTATTGTATGGTGTGTACCCACCTTTATAGTTGATTGTAAATGATTGAGCGCAGTAATGATGATTAAAGGCAAGTTATCGCACCTTTGTAAATACGTCCCTGAAAGTGGCATTAAATCTGCTTCCCAAAGACAAGGGTGGAGGTGGGGATTCCCAAAGCTTATAATGACAATCTTTCCATACATGTATCTACTGAATCAGATCACACAGAGGCAAAATTTATACATTGTAATCAATTATTTTTGCTCTTTCATTTAAAGGACATGTTCACCCCTCAAAAAAAAAAAAAATCTACAATGGTAAATTCCCCAGGAAAACTACTGCAGAAAGCTGACAGATATAGTAATATCCTGTTATGCAGTGAAATGTTTTTGTCCCCCTATCCTCTGCCTTCTCAAGCCCTCTACAAGCATTTACTTGCTCATAGGAGGCAGCTAGGGAAATAGCATTTATCTATTGGTTACGAATGATATCATCTGTTAGATCTGACTGACAGCTGGACTAGGATGCAGAAAGAGAGGAGACAGAACATCAGGCAGCATTTCAGGTTAGACTTAGGCTACGTTCACACAAGAAACGGACAGTAACGCACAGCATGTGTTTCTGTCAGTTTGTATCCATTTTTTTCATACATTTGTATCCATTTTTTCACAGTGTGTATTCCATAGATTGCTATAGAAAATGCGTGAAAAAACAGACAGAAATGCTGCATGCAGTGTGTTTTTTTAAACGGACTGGAACGGAACGGATTATAACGCAGCAGGTGTGAACGATATTATGTAATCCTATGGGATGTTACTGTCCATTTTTATAAACGCACCTGGGTTTAACAAACGGATACAAACTGATGTAGTGTGAACGAGCCCTTAATACAGTACATCCCTCAGCTTTCTAACTATTGAAATTTTGGGATTTGGAGGCAGGGATTGATTTACTTAAAGGAGAAGTACACCATAAAAAAATTTGTAAGATATTATTTTAAATACAATCACGCGCGTCAGTGCACGCGTGGGTAACATAATCGTTGCACAATCAAAACATGCACCCACACATGCATGGTTGCACCTACACCCATGACGTCATTGCGCAGAAATAAAGCTGGAAGACCCAAGAAGCTGGAGGAAGCAGTACATTTCATTGGGGCGGAGCTGCAGATAACTTTATCCAGGAGGAGAAAACCAGCAAGTCTCTAGCATAAAAGGTTCTGGCTCTGGGGGGAGAGATAAAAAATGCTTTAGCCAACTTTAGTTTTAAAACTACATCTTGCAAATAACTTTTTTATGGTGTACTTATCCTTTAATATTAATATTATTTTTCATTTAAGTTGTGGACTTAATTATTAAGATTATTGTTGTTTATAGCGAAATAATAACCAGCTAGCTAAGGATAGCCTAGTCATTTTTATTACACATATATTGGGTTATCAAGCTCACAAGAATGTTTACAGTTCACACTAATGGTCGAAATTTATAAAACATCATTGTCGGTGTTTACACAGTTTTACTTTTAAAGCTAGTCTTTTGCTTTACACATAATTTACTTTCACACTGTACAACCACACACCCCCCCCCCCCCCCCCCACACACACACACACACAATCCATCTGAAATGTCTGGTTGTAAACAGGTTGTTGAGTACAAAGACATTGGTGATTCCTTTGTATGTCTCACACAATTGTCATGTCTCTCTCTGCATTGCCCCAATAGTTCTCCCTTTCTATCCCATACACAGCTCAGGAAGCCTCTCATTGAACGTAAGAGAAGAGAGAGAATCAATTCCTGTTTGGAGCAGCTGAAAGAAACTGTGGTCAAGGCGTTCCATCTGGATGTAAGGAATGGGCACAGGGTGGGTTGGTAGGGCAAGTGCAGGACAACGGAAAGGACAAACAATGGGAGCCAATAGAAATAGGGGATCACAATTTTTTCCCTAATAATATATTCCCTAATATATCATTTGCCAAACCCTCCAATGTAATGTTTGTTTTCGCTAACCCTCGAATGTAGCCATCAACTTTCAGTAACCCTCTAATAAATCGGTTCTTTCACTAACCCTAGAGTGTAGCCTTCGACTTTTGGTAACCCTCTAATGTATTGTTCAATTTTGAGAACCCTTGAATCTATAGCTCTATTTTCGGTAGCCTTCGAATGTAGCATTTGGTAACCCTCGAATGTAGCTTGCATAAACCCCACAATTGCCTGATCATGAAGAAATAAGTCTTTATTTCTTAAAGGTTTTGGTGACAGGTACATGTTCCCCAGATACCACAGCCATTTACAGTAAGTTACCATTGCTAGTTTATCTGCTATTGATCTGAACCTTTTGAACTATTAGCTCCCCATAGACTTTAATGGGTTTTATTCCGAACATTTACTGAAGTTCGGAAAGGAATCAAACTTAAGTAGGTTCGGCAAACTCTGTCAATGTTAAGGAACAATTATTATATATGTATTCTATATTTACTGTAGATGGAATATGTCCTCTAACTACCACCAATAACATTGGCCTTTATTCAATAAATGATTAATATGTTAACTATCAATTCACTGTATTTACAGCAGTCCAAGCTGGAGAAAGCAGACATCCTTGAAATGACAGTTAAACATCTACAGAATATCCAGGGAAGCAGGGGCCCAGGTACGCAGAGCAGCAAGACTGACCAGGCTTGTTTACTGGATGATATTCATTGGAATCAGTGTTCTGGGAACATGAGACTAGAAACGAGAATTTAAAATGCATTTAAGTAGAACTATACCCAACCTAAATACCAATATCCAAATACCATATTAAGTGCCTTCCTTTAAAGGGAAAGTTCAATGGAAAATATTATTTTTTAAATTCTTAGTTTATATTATGCATACCTAGTTATTTTACATGTTCTCTTTCAGTTTGAAAAATCAGTTGAATTTATTCCCATTGCTATTCTCTGCTGTTGGTTTTAGTGAGCTGACAATTCAGGTTCTGTAATAGTCCTTTTTCTACCCAGAATGCACACTACTTGGAATGTTCCTAACAGTAATTTCTACTGATTGGCTGTTGGATGTTGATGGGTCAAACATGCTCAGATCTCTACTGAGCAACTGAATTAACCAGGTGCTGGGTCAAGGGCAAGACCATAATGGTCTGTATTAGAGGTCCTGCAAACATGAAGTCAGTATTTTGGAAGGATTTATTTATACGCAGACAAAATACTGAATGGGCAGGTAAGGTCATTAGGATGGTGAAATACTGATCTTTTTTCTTAAAGGGTCACTATACTGACTCAAATTTTACGTTATCTGAAACTACAATTTAAAAGAAGTAAAATAGTGGTACTAACATATTTATCTGTGCTTGCTTTGTCATTAAATTGTTAATGACACCTATAATTTCTGCACAGCCTCCATAAACAGCTTTGCTTACACATCTCTCCCCTCCTTTTTCTCAGCTGATTCCCTTAATTGTTGCAGAATGTGTGCTGGCAGGCAGCCAAAGATCCTAGTAAGAGGTCAGAAATGGGTCACATATTATAATTTCTACTTCTGGAGTGACAGGTCTTTTCCTAAATGCTGTGATTTCAAATGATGATTTCTCAGAATCTACAGTAGTTGGAGTAGCTGTATCCAAATGTACACTTTTTGATGATTTGAATATAGTATAGATACCCATTAATAAAAGTATATGTATTTGCACTGAACTTTCCCTTTAATACGAAACACAAAATCAGTAAGCCGATTTCCATTAAAGGACAATTATACTTACCATTTCCCCGATCCATTCCTGCAAAGTACCTAGGGTGAGGACCTAAAACGCTAAGTCCTCACCTCTGGGTACTTTACAAAAGTCCTGCACTACTTACTTGTAATCTCCCTTGTCGCTACGGTCCGATCCTCCCCACTGGCACTGTCAGTGACAGTCCGGGAGGCAGCCAATGGGAAGACACGCCTCCTTGCAGAGCGCGTCTTCCCATTGGCTGCCTCATGACCTGTCACTCAAAGTGCCAGTGGGGAGGATCGGACCGGAGCGACAAGGGAGATTTCAAGTAAGTAGTGCAGGGCTTTTGTAAAGTACTCAGAGGTGAGGACTTAGCATTTTAGGTCCTCACCCTGGGTACTTTGCAGGAGTGGGGGGAAAGGAACGAGGGGGAGGTGAGTATAATTGTCCTTTAATAGCATGATGCACACTGGATTGGTTTCAGTGTAGTCATGCAGCAACTAGGTGATGGGGGATGATGCACATGTTCCAACCTTTTCTTTGCAAGTACTTAGAATTATTTCTGTAACGTTTCTGCAGGGAATGCTACAGTCAGTTTACTAATGGTGATCCCCTGCGTTACTAATCTCGCATGATGCACACGCACCAGAACATGGAGAGGGCACCCATGTGATGTGCATGAAGGAGAAAAGCCAGAAGATACCAGAACACTGACAGTGCTACATGCAAAAACTTGATAACAGTAAAATGAAAAGAAGGAATCTTTGCACTTGCCTTTAATTATAGATTTTACACACTTGATATTTTTGGGTATAGTTCTCCTTTAAAGGAGAATCCTATTCTATACTGTCTTCCTAAGTGACGCAATTGCAAATACCTAAATGGCTTAGGCAAGGTACATACAGGCAGATATTTTGGTCCGATTGACCCAAATGAAATATCGATGGTATTTATTTGCCCGATGTTGACTGATGTTTGTCGTTTTGGCAAATCAGATGAAAGGATGTGTTGGTAAATCATGGGTGATCGTATGGCCTCCAATTGACTGTACCATCGTTGCGCTGAAATGTCACCACAGAGACTTGCTACGACCTACACTATTTTGGGCCAGCTGAATTCGAGATGAAATATCGATTTGCACCTATTTTTTTTTCTCTTGACAAAGAAAAATGCTGGCATTAGCCTGTGTGCACCTATCCTTACAATCAGGGTAACATGCCATTGGCAGACTTATTCATTCTGAATCCCTTTTAAATCATGACGGGTACATCTGCGGTTCATTAAAGTTTAAATCCTAATTGTACAGCAACATCTGTTACATATGGTAACATTTAGCCATATATGCGCAAGGTTCAAAGGCCAAATGGATACTTCCTGATGTATAGTCTATGCTGATTGTCTTTTTGTGAGTGTATAGTTAGACTTGTATATTACTGTAAGTTACATACTGTACATAAATGGGGAATAGGCCATTGATTTTGTAAATACACGCCCTGTTAGCGCTGTACCAACCTAAATTGCCTTGAACTGTTGTCAGCCTATTCCCTTTTGCAGGATACATAACCCTATGTTAACCTTCTTTCCTTCCAATAACATCTATAATTTCTAATAGGTGAAGCATCCCAGGGTGTGGATGCTCAGCAGAGATTCAGCACAGGATATATCCAGTGTATGCATGAATTACACAGTCTGCTGATAACGTGTGATTGGATGGACCCAGCTCTCGGAGCCCGACTACTCAACCACCTTCTTAGGTCTCTCCCCAGGACAGAGAGTGAAACTCTAGACTCTATGCGCGATAAGGCGAATCCTGGCGTAACCTCACCACCAGTTTTACACGTGGATAGTGAAGCTGAGAATACCTCTGCACAGCTAAACAGTGAAGTACATACACAGACACACTGCTCCTTCCTGACCTCATTACCAATGTGGAGACCCTGGTAACATGTTAGTAACCCTGGGGTGGTACACATATTAACAAGACTCTGTGTCTTTCTTTCTTTCTTCCCCATTCTGTATGCCATCATCTTGCTTAGTCTCTCAGACCACTTTTCCTATCCAGGCTGAGGGGACTTATAAAGCTTCCATTCTGAAGAGAGTTTACCCATGTGATTAGACTGAGGATAAAAGCAGAGAGCAGACCTGCTATCAGTCATAGATGTTCATTTATAATATATTGATATATAAATATGTATCTTATAGATATGACATGCTTTGTATAACACTTTTGGGACCACTGGCCCATTAGGTGTACTAAACATCAGGTACTTCAGGCTGGAGTACCAAGTTTGTAGCCTGCATTGTAGAAGGCCTGCCCTACCCACTATTTATTGCAGATATTTACTAATATAACTATTCTATCTATTCTGTCAGATTATTTACATCTCTTTATTCAATAAAAATGTAAAATCTTTTTGTCTCCTTTTGTGTTCTGTAGACATGTTACTGGGAGAATATGAGGGATTCTAAAGGTTTTGTTAAAGGGACAGTTCAGTGGAAATTATCAACATTTGTTAAATTGTTAGTTTGTGTAATGCCTTCTTAGTTATTCTACATATTCTCTCCCATTTTGAAAAATCGGTTGATTTCATACCTTTTGCTGTTCCCTGCTGTTAACATTAGTGAGCTGCCATTTCAGGTTCTAACAGTCCTTCTTCTTCCCAGGATGCACCACTTCCTTGGAATGTTCCTAACAGTTATTTCTACTGATTGGCTGTTGGATGGGTCAAAGATGCTCAGATCTCTACTGAGCAACTGAATCAACCCAGGCGCTGGGTCATGGGAAAGACCATAACGGTCTCTATTAGGGGTCCTGCAAACAGGAAGTCAGTATTTCAGTTGCATTTATTTATACACAGACAAAATGCTGAATTGGCAGATGTAGGTCATTGGGATGAAAAAATACTGCTCTTTTTTCTGAAAAGTACATGTATTTGCACTGAACTTCCCCTTTAAGCTGTCAAGTGAAAGCTGACAAAAAATTACATTTTCTATTAAAAAAATAATGGTAAACAAAAGATGGGCTTTATGTTGATTATTTTGTGCATGTCACAAAAAAGACTTTTGGTGTGATTATGATATTGTTGTCTTTTGAAAACAGACTCCTATTTTACTTACTCTCAGCATATCTAGGAGTCCAGTAGCAGGTGTCTGTACCTTATGGAAGGCGTATTGTACTTTTACGATATCCAACAGTATCGTGAATTTGTGATACAGCAGGTTATCAAAAAAATACAATGGTGGCCGTAAATGTACGAATGAAACAATGGCATGCGTTATCAAAATAACGTAATGGTATTGTATGGAAAATCAAGTCAACAATCAAAGTCATAAATCTATGATCGTAAATTTACGGCTGCAATGATAGATTTACTACGTATGGTACTGTATGGCCGAGCAATAGTAAATGTACAGATGCAGCTGTAAATGTACAGGTATTTAAATATGGCCCTGTGGGCCATTTATATAAAGGTGCAGTATAACTTTTAGCAATACCACACCTTTAAGGGGCATGTCCACCCCCAAAATGAAAATGTAACCCCATAGTTGCCACACTGTGTAATGTTTAAAAATCCTCACCTTACAGCTCTGCTCCTTATGGCTCAGGTTTAGATTTTTAGTCATAAGTAGACCCAGACCGGATAACTGACTGACAGTTCCTATTCTCCACTTTCCTTAACTTTGAACAGGCACTGACTGACAGTTCCTACTCTCCACAAACTGTCAGTCAGTTATCCGGTCTGGGTCTACTTATGACTAAAAAACTAAAAATCTAAACCTGAGCCATGCTGAAAGGCTAGTTAATATTTCCAGTAGACACATGACACAGGATGCATTGATTTTTACTGTAGCCTACAGATTTCATCTAATAAACAGGTCATTAGCTTTGCAGCATGTAGATTTCAACACTATTATATGACCAGGATGTAAGGGGAACATGGCGAAACTTCAGAATTTATGCACTAGAAATATTTTCACCACTAAACTACATTTTTGTTATGTTGTACTTGACAATAACATTTGAAAGCAAACAATGCAGTACAAATTTTCATTAGATTATATCAGTGGTTTTGAGTTAGATCAGCTGGACTGGAAGATGTTTTGTTAGTAATCCAACTGGTTTTCTCAATTCAGAATGGCTTGTGCAAGAAACTGAAATTTACGATTGTGGCAATGATCATTACAACATTGACACCGCACCTTTAGAAATATGGCATAAAGAGCATAAAATATGGGTAGGAAAAATATGTAACATTTCTTTAGCAAGTAGGATTACGGGCAGTACGGTGGCTCAGTGGTTAGCACTGCAGCGCTGAAGTCCAGAGTTCAATTCCACAAATGTAAATAGGATGGCACTTGCCTTTTAAAAAACTTTTACTTTATTTCCATCATCATTAAAATAAAGGCTCTTTTCGGCCCAACACGCTCATCATGGCAAAATGTACAAACTGGCAGGTGTGATGTTTCGGGTCACGTGACCCTTTTCAAAAGGATTAGAGTTTGTTAAATTTGATCAAATCAGCTGAAAAATCTATGTGTGGCATCCGTTCGATAGGCTGTCAATATGAAAAAGACATTTGATTGGGCCATCTTGATCAGCTGCAACATCCTTCAGCCATCTAAATGGCATGGGCTGCTTTAGATTTAGAAATAATAGTTCAGGTTCTTACTTAACTCATAGAGATTCCTGAACGACGATTGTCAGTCTGGTGTTTGTTGCTTCCCTCCTTTCAAAGTTCAGATATCAGCCATTAATGACTGCTGCTACAAGAAAGATGTAGGATTCAGAATAGCTTGTGCAAAAAATTGTTAGCAATAAATACCCTGCAATGTGTCCCTGAATAAAATGTGTTGATTGTATTTTTGGCCAGGGTTCTGGCGGCGCTCGGGCAGGAAGGAACAGGTGGAGCATTGGCAAGGTGGGGCAGAGAGTGGGTGGGATGGAGAGGTGGGGTTAGGGGCGTTTCAGGGCATGGCTTACACGGTTGTTTCTAGGACGAGATATCACTCCATGATGGCAGGAATAGGGATTTTGTGCCTACAGTTGGGATAATCCCATCTAAATAGGGATGCCAGGCAATACTGATTGTGGCTAAAACTTCCTAGGGTAAGGGGTCAAAACAGCATTGAACACGGCATTGGTTATAATAAAATGTGCTTACTATATACACTGAAAAGGGCCAAATTTGTAAAGTACGAACGCAGCGTAAATGTACATCTGCAATCTTCCATTTATAATCGACTTTCGTTCATACAATGCCATATGTTAGTAAAACCACGCAATGGTACTCTATGGGTGATCGTAGAACTACAATCATAAATCTGCAATCGTAATTGTTCGGCTGCGATTGTAAATTTATGACCGCAATCACAGATCTGTCTGCAACCATAAATTTGCCTAGGATATTTAACCAGGACACCCTAAATCTTCTGCTCGATCATTGCTGGATCTTGCCTTCTTCCAAGAAGCAAAACTTTGTTCTTGAATATGAGCTGGATGTATCTTACAATCAAACTGAATTTTGAGGCAAACGAGGCATAATTAGATAAATTCCAGACTTTAGGGCTGAATTTAAAAAAGTTAAGATACAGCGGGTTTTTGTAAACCCTATACTACCATAATGGTATTGTATTGACGATTATAATTGTACAATAGCGGGCGTTAAAATTTTTTTCTTAATTAAACCTTTATAAATATGGATCTCAGTTCCCATTTAATTAACAGGAGAGATGGCCCATAAAAATGTGACATGGCCTATAAGTGAACAAACATTAACTGACCAGTTTTTAATCCTAACGTACTTTATTCAACATATGGGGCCATATTTATAAAGCGCGGTACTGCAATTTAGCAATACCGTGCAATATTGGTAATGTATGACAGCGGACGTAAATGTAATTAACAAATGTTCGGTAGTAGAATACTATTGCGGTAGTAAACTACCGCAATGGTATTCTATGAAGATCATAAATCTACGATTGCGTTATGGTAGATTTAAAATAGTTATTGGTAATATACGATCACTATCGTTAATTTACGATAGCGATTGTAAATTAATGATCATCAAACCGATTGTAAATTAATGACCGTTAAACCGATTGTTAAAGGCGTGATAACGCTAAAAAGCAATCCTGCGCCTTTGTAAATATGGCCCATGGAAACAATTTAAATTCACATCAACTAAGTGAGCATCATGTTTTAAAATTAAGCGCCATCTGCTGGGCTTTTTTGGATAAGCACTTTTTCCTAAAGACTCAACCTTCGGATGTTGGCTACATTTAAGCCGGCCATATACGGCGAGATGTTCTTCCAATCAGATTTTCCTATTAAGTGTAACGATCAGAAATCTAATCGGAAGAACTACTCAAAACCTTCCCAGCTTGAGGCTCTGACCTTTCCTCAGATTACCACTTAAAATCTGAGGAGAGATGGGGGTCAGCAGAAAAATGTCCACATGGCCTGATATTTATTTTTCCGATATACCAATCAACACTGATGAGTGGTCGATAAAAAAAAATGAAAACAGGTTTCCACTTTTTGAGCGATCCAATAAATTTGCAAAAATTATTTTCAACAGATTCTGATTAACAGTCGTTAATTTATGATTAACAGGGAGATGGCACTTTAAATCGAGCTGGGTTAGGGTTATGTGCATGTGAGTAGAATATATTTATTACTTTCTTGTTATATTGTCTTTATTCTGCAAGTGGGATTCTTTAGTGTTTAGTAACAACAGAGGGAAAGATTAATAAAGGGACATATTTAAGTGTGGTATCGGAAATTTAACAATGTCATCCCTCTTTTGCTACCATGCAGTACCAGTCATAGATGGCCATTGTGGTATTTATCAACTGTGATAATATTTTATGTTACAGTTGGAAATTTGGGACCCCAACCGCAAAACAAGTAGATACTATTCTATGATGCAGCTGTAAAAACCTGTTGTAATAGTTACCATTGATGCAGGTTTGTAAATATGGGCCAAAATCCCCAAGATAATTCTTTTCTTTTTGATTTGACAGTGACAAGTGGGTGACCTGTTTGAAGCAGGAAATGCTTCAACGTGTCTGACTAGTTGCGAGTTGAGTGAAGGAAAGCGGGCACAGGTAACGTTTTGTGGGTCGGGAGAAGAATTATACCCGAGCAAGACTCTAGAGATCATATCAGACTATAATCGTCTCTGTCTGTGTGTGTCTGTTCAATTGGTCCGCTGGTTGGACCACCAATGATGTCTGACCTAATGCCACATGACTGAATTATTACAGGTTTGTAGCCTACTTGTTTGTTAGCAGCCATGTACAAGATGTCACATGTGTCAACCCATAAGTATTGTGGTCCTGGGGTGTGGGAATGGTAAGTATATATGGGGGTGGACATGCCTTTTCATTGTTCTTTAAGGCCAAAAGTCTACATATAATTTTTCAACACAAAATGAGTCCATACAAAGGAATTAGAACTTAGTTTGCTTAAAACTCATCTTAATTGGTTATTCATGAACAGTATTTTGATGGATCAGTGATGGGTTTCATTAATTGTCTTTATAAGCAATTCCTAAGATATACCCAAGTTAAATATGTATCATTGTCATCTTATATACTAAGATATGTGCACCATAGCATGTCACAATAAAAATGCAATAATATGAAAGAGTGCGTTTCTCAACTATATTTTATAGGAATAAGCATCAACTGAAGGTGGTTGGCAGTTGGAGGGAAACAGCACCATCAAAGAAAAGCACCAGGAGTGCGTGTGAAAATATAAAAATAATCATCTTATATACTAACCTAGGGCTGTAAATATGCAGAGATGCCGGATGCATTTGCTCGAGCGCCACATCATTTAACTGCCTCCCACAATCTGTGTGTGCCACCGCCGTTACCATAGTGAAATATTGGAGGTGCGCGCACAGGGGGAGCACGCGGAGGTGGGTGGGGGTATGCGTGCACTGCAGGGTTTGCTAGTCCTAACTAAGTGATATTAATGTGATTGAAAAAGGATTGTTAAGGTGGGTACACACTTAACTAACAATATCATCACCCCTTTATCATCAAAGTGTGTGGTGAAGAATCAAACGTTCATGAGGTTGACAAACATCATCGGGATCGATTGGAACTGGCCGAATATTTCCCTCAGCCGAGATCGGCCCCCTGTATAGAGTCAGCCACAGCTGAAGGAAATGTGGTGATCCCTGAACATTCTCCTGATACTTTACATAGGGAGAATACTCGGGACTGTGCGTAGCCTGATCTTTGAAAAATTACAAACAGAATCTTAAAGATTCTGTCTGTCATCTTTTAATGATATTTAGTGTGTACCCAGTTTTAGTATACATCACTGTTCTGTTGGACAGGTCACCAAAGTAACTGAATAGCTGGGCTGAATTATGCAGTAAGACTGGGTACACACCAGCAGATATTTTCGGCCTAGCGAATGATCCACGGCACTATCCATGCAGCGAACGCTCGATCGGGACAAATAATAGCCCCGTGTGTACCCAGCCTAATTGTATTCGTCAACAACAGATCTCTAGGCGTGTAATAGATAATTTCCCTGCAGTAAAAAAAAAAAAGCCAGTGTGGCTATACAAAGCTCATATTATGTGTTTGATGAAGGTGTACAATATCAAGAGAATTTGAACTGCAGCTGAGGGAAAGTCTGGCATAGATAAGAAGAAAAGCAAGCAATGAGCTGTCTGGCACAGATGAGGAGAAAGGCAGGGAAGCAAAGAAATGCAGAACAATGCAGCACAATTTACTGGCTGCACAACAATCCTGAGCAGTAGAGGTTCCGGCAGATGGGTGAGAGCTAACAGATGGCTTAGCTGATACACAGTATAACAGTCTCACCATATTTATGAGGGAAGGGTCTACAGGCCATTTCTTATAAATGTGCCAAATTGAATATGGATGTCTATAGAGCATTATGTGATTGAGAGCAATCTGCATGTGCAGAACAATGTGTATAGAGAGCCCTGTCAATAACTTCAGAAAGGCACATGTGTTTTCTGGGATAGAATTATCTTCGTGTGAAGCCCTGTGATAGGCAGAGATAGATCTGTAGATTCTGGCACATACTCAACGGATGGGATGCAGAGTTAGGATGTTTATACTGAGGAAAAACATATTTGGTTTGTTTGTATATCATACTAAGGCTGGGTACATGCAGAGGGATTTTTCATCCCAAATGACCGTTTGACACTAGCAAGCAGTTGGCCAGGACAAATCACTTTTGGACGCGGGTGACAGATTGCATGGCCCATAAGAGTCTGCACGATCAGCAGTGACCAGAAATATTTAAATTAAAGGGCATGTGAATCTTCAAATCAATATTTTAATCATAGGTTATGCAGCCCCCAAACACCTTTTATAAACACCGTTATACTAACTTATTACAAAGATGCTACTTGAAGGACTTAACAACCTAACCCCTTGCCGACGCTTTCCCTTCTGTCCTGCTGCATCCAAGCATTGGTTGACAGTCAATTGGCATACCGAAGCAGGTACTTCTGGTGCTGTACACACTTGTGAATAAGTTCTGGCTAAGGGTCTACAAGTTCTTTCAGGAGTGTCTTTAGAATAGGTAAGTATTATGAAAATGGGGTTTGGGGTACTGCTTAACCTGTATATAAAATATTAATTTGATGGTGGGTATGCCCTTTACTAAATAAGCAAAAAAATAAAATGAGTTGAAACCATGCCCATGATGCATTTTCCCACCATTGCTCTTAAAGGGGAGGTTTAACTAGTGGATGAGAATTGATAGGTTATGTAGGGGGTATTAACCAAGTAGCTTCCTATCAGTAAAACAAACAAACAAATGGGGCAACTGTAACAGGAGCTCTCCGTTTCTTTACATTTGTGTGACATTATATTTAACATGCAATCGCACAAGGTGTGTACGAGCGGCCGTTTCAGACAATATTAGGCCCGTGTATGGGCACTCCGCCCAGCGGATCGGGCAGCGTTCCCCGAACGAATGGCCATTTCGGCTGATAAAGTGCCCATACACGGGCCGATTATGGGGGCCGACCCTCAATCCCATATGTGTACAGGCCATAACCCTCCGTACGATTTTGTTTGTTTAAAATAAGTTGCAATGCCGAATCATACTACAAACTAATCAATTTCCTACAATCATACCAGAAGGCATGATTAAAAAAAACAAAACAACAAATACCAGGTAAACAATATATCAATAACATATCTGTTTATGAATATGGAACTGGCTATCTTAATATTTTGATTGGCTCCTACAGTTGTCTAATGTCAAAAATAATTGTTCTACACCCAACTATTAGCAATGTTCGTGTAGATTAACTGTACGACTGACTGCAATATTGGAAGAAACGGAAAATCTGACGTATTGGTAAATCTTAGACAATTTCATCTCATTAGTTAATTGATAGTCTGTTGGTTGTAATTAAAGTGACAGCCAATATTACAGACCAACTTATCATGCAGACCAAAATAGCAGCCTGGATGATTGATGATTGATCAGGTTTAAGTATAAACATGTGTACCAGCCCTACAATGTAAGAAATTTTCTTTAATGGAGAAATGAGCTACTCATGCCAGTAACACTTTTGTCTAACACCTGCAGCATGCTGGGAATAAATCCAAAGGTTTTCAATATCCTTTTGCCTCCTGGGTTTCCAAGGATTAGTACAACCAAACAATACTCCATTTGTTATTCTTCAATTGTGGCTTAATATTTTGATCTTGCCATTGCATTGCAGAGTAGAAGCACATAACGCCCTCTCAAACCTTGCTACACTGCATCTGGCACATTCAGTATTTATGGGAAGTGTTTTTTGTTTTTTTTAAACTGTATTATGTGTTGAGTCTGTCCAACTGTACAGATTCTAAATTAGTAAATAGGACAAAGGTGTAACAAATTATGCATTTTTCATACACGTGATCTTTTGTAGGTCTAGCATAGCATCTCTACTTGGGGGTCTTGTTCAATCGTTTGTATCACCACCCCCACCCCTTTCAGTAAGGAAGCAGCCCGAACACCTGTCACAGCCCTGGGATACAGACTGTCCTTTATTGTGGGAGGCAGCTGCCAACTGCCATCAGCATCAAATTACATGCACAAAGGCCTTCCCTTCATTCCTCTGATTCTAAGACACTTTAGCCAGGGAGGAAGGGAGTAAATTGTAGTTGGAATATATTATGTGCCAATTACCAGATCACATGTTAACCAGTTATCAGAGAACATATCAGAATACAACCAGGTGGCACATTAGGAAAACAAAAGCTATACCACTTGCAGAATGAACTTCATTTGAAGATCAAATCATTCTTCAAATGATCTTCATTTGAAGAATAATGCAACATAATTCAGTCTAATGCATATTTTTTTTGATGTTTGGTCCAGGTAGAGCTAGATGATAATTGTCATGGATTACCTGCAGTATAGGTTACATGTGTTAACCATAAATAAACGTATTTTATAGTCTACACACTTTGTTGCATTAAAAGACTTGATAACAATTTATCCTAAATCCTATAATGTAAATGTGTTCACCACAGGAGATTACTTGGCAATCTTATTTACCAGCTTAAACCAAAAATAAAATGCAGAAACATTAAATTTATATTGGTCTGACTGGGGTTCCCCACACCCAAACCCCCATGTCAGTATAGCTACTTATCTCCCCTTACTCCCTGAAGCCCATAATACTTACCCTACTCTTACAGTAAAGAAAAAAAAAGCTTTATAGGCTTCAAAGATGGCAGGGAAGTGAGTAACTATAGCAATCTCAGGGTTTGGGATGGTGGGGGACGGTAACAATAGGTTGGACATGCCCTTTAAACCAATGGCATTACTAGGATTCCTAGCTAAATATACCTGTGTGAAATCATTAAAGTGTGAGGAACTAAAGATTTAGAGCAGACATTGCAATAATACCACCTACCACAACCACTAACCGCTCGTTTACTTAGGTCAAAAACAGACTACACCAGCCTGTTGCCTGCAAAAACTTCATCATTAGAGTCATAAATAATCCCTGAGCTAGGCCTATCTTGTTGCTCCAAATTATAACAGTCTGGCTAATATTAATACTTTCTGGACCATTTATTTTGCAATCACAATGCGGTTATCAGAACATTGGTAGCTATGTCTTAAATGGTATGGTCAGCTTTAGCAAGCTGTTTCCACCACTAGATGTATATAGCATTGTCTTAGTTTGTATGACTTTACAATAACAAATGTTATTGCACTATTGCCATGTGCTTTTATGTCCAGAAAATGCACATCAGTCTTAGGTGCAAAGTCAGATTTATTGTGACGTTTCGGGATCACATGCGGTCCCTTCTTCAGACAAACATAAATAAATCTGACTTTGCACCTAAGACTGGTGTGCCCGGTGATTATCTATATTGCATATATGGACTGTTGGCTACAGTAACTGGAGCACCCAGCATGTAAACATTTGCAGTGCTTGACTGCATATACTGGTTGAGGAGTGCAGGGTCCGACCCTACACAGAAAATGCACATCGGTGCATGTGATTAGGGGGTCATCAACCTCACTCTACCCTAGCCAAAGACCTTGGAAATGAGCAAGGTACTATGGGGCTCCTTGGCCAGAATACCTGGCATACCCTTCCAAACTTGTAGCCCCAGTGGCCAACAGAGAGCTTCGGGGAGAGGGAATCCAAATGGGTAAGACCAGGCAATTATACTTACTGTGTGCCAATAAATGATGTTAAAGGACAACATTGAATTAGAAGACAGATCTCCTTGTTATAAAAACAGTAATCAGTGTCCCACTTCTCATTTTAATATGGTTGTTGAGAAATTTAACTTTCTAACATGAGGTTTGTGGCTTATTTCCCAGTGTTCCGGTATCGCACAGTGTGGTCCCTGACCATTATGTTCTTTACACATGCTCAGTCCTAAGATACTACAGGAACTTGTTACATTTGGTCACACCCACTAGTATCCAATCCTTTTACAGGACAGAATAAACAAGGGAGCATGTGACTGAGATCAGGGGTGCGGCCAGTCACTGTCCATAGACACAGGTATTTCACCCAGTTCTTCAAGTGGTAAAATTTAGTTTACTGCTATTTAATGTATTGCTATTTTACAGTTTATTGGTGTTTTTAAAGGGTATATGTTCAGATTCAGGAGTGTAAAAAATTGGGTTTAGTTCTTCTTTAACTGAAATTCAGTGTGAGGCTAAACTAAGGCTAGGCCTTTTGGGCAGGGGTAAAACATAATGTTGCCATTGTAAATATGTCAGAAAGTGCATTTGAAATACCTACCAATTCTCAGACATTTTTCAGTGGTTAGCACTGATGTCTTGCAGCGCTGAGGTCCTGAGTTCGATTCCAACCTTGGACACATCTGCAAGGAGTTTGTATGTTCTCCCCGTGCTTGTGGGGGTTTTCTCCGGGCACTCTGGTTTCCCCCACAATAATTAAGACATACTGATAGGTTGTATGTGTCAAATAAATGTGCTTAGATTGTAAGCTCTTTGGGGCAGGGCCTGATGTGAATGTATACATGTAATTGTAAAGCGCTACGGAAGATGTTGGTGCTATATCTGTTGTATTCAATTAGATCAACCGGACTTGAAGTTTAGTTCTTGAAGACGTTTCGCTAGTCATCCGACTGGCTTACTCAATTCTGAATTGAGAAAGCCAGTCGGATGACTAGCGAAACGCCTTCACAAGCATGTTGGTGCTGTATAAATCCACAATAATAATAATACCTCTCAGCCATCAACCCAGGGTTATCACCTCCCAGGCCACAGATACCATACTGGTAGGTGTGGGCAGGGCTTAACACTTTATTCATTATATTGGAGACTAGACAATCCTTTTTATTTTTTGGTTGAATGGCTTGGCAAGTATAATACGAATTGACAACCCTACATCAACAAAAAATGCAGATACTACACAATGTTAGTAAAAAGGGAAAGAAATAGTATAGTATAGTATTTGAGGTTGAATAAAGACATATGTCCATCCAGTCCAACCCATATAGCAATATCCTCATTTCCTGCCTAACCGTTGAGCCAGAGGAAGGCAAACAAAACCCACCAAATTTAAAGGGGAACTGTGGTCTCCAAACATGTTGGGTTTAAATGAAAGACCAGTTTCCTACCTTTAAAACTAGCCATCAACCACCTCTCTACGTGCTCCACAGCCCAAGATATAAAGAAATGAATGACCAGAAAGTTAATGGGTAGGAGGCTGACATGTGACATTCCTGAGGCTTCTCCTGCACAGTGCCGCCGGCGAGCACAGTGGGAGGCACCAGGGGGGCTGCAAAGGGGAGGAGACACAAGGCAGATTGACTGACAGGTTTTAGAGCAGGAAGTGCAGGGGACCTGGTGAAGCTGCTGCCATATCACACACAAAAATGTAAATATCTTCAAAACTATGCAAAATAAACAATGGAAATACATTGCAAAAACTATCAGTAGAGCAATTCCTATCAATTTACCTAGTCATTTTTGGACCACAGTTCCTCTTTAAGAAGGGGAAAAAAAATCCTTCCTTCCTTCCTGAATCGGAAATTTCCCTGGATCAACTCTACTTTATGAATCAATACCAGTAACTTGCAACATTCCTTGTTTGCAGAAACTCATCCAGCTTTTTTTTTTTTTTTAAACTGACCAGTGAACCTGCCATAACAACGTCCACTGGAAGACAATTCCATAGCTTTACCGTTCTCGCAGTGAAAAACCCTTTCCGAACTTGAAGCCTATTTTTTTAACCTTTTTTCTTCAAGTCTTAAAGGACAATTATACTCACCTCCCCCTCGTTCCTTTCCCCCCACTCCTGCAGAGTACCCAGGGTGAGGACCTAAAACGCTAAGTCCTCACCTCTGGCTACTTTACAAATGTTCTGTACTACTTACTTGTAATCCCCCTCATCGCTCCGGTTCGATCCTCCCCACTGGCACTTTGTGACAGGTCGCGAGGCAGCCAATGGGAAGACACGCTCTGCAAGGAGGCGTATCTTCCCATTGGCTGCCTTCCGGACTGTCACTGACAGTGCCAGTGGGAAGGATCGGACTGGAGAGACGAGGGAGATTACAAGTAGTGCAGGACTTTTGTAAAGTACCCAGAGGTGAGGACTAAGCGTTTTAGGTCCTCACCCTAGGTACTTTGCAGGAATGGATAGGGGAAATGGTAAGTATAATTGTCCTTTAAGGGATGTCTTCGTGTCCTCTGACATGTTCTATTGGTGAACAATGCCCCAGATAGTTTATTTAGTTTATTTATATGGCCTGTTAATGTATTTATACACAGTAATTATATCCCCATGCAAGCGCCTTTTCTCCAGCGTACATAATTGTAACTTTTCCAGTTTCTCTTCATACTCAAGCTCCCCCAATCCCCTTATTAATTTAGTTGCCCTTCTCTGAACCCTTTCCATTTCAAAGTTGTCCTTTTTGTACACAGGATTCCAAAATTACACTGCATTCCAAATGAGGCCTTACCAATGCTTTGTAAAGAGGGAGAATAACATTTTCCTCCCTTGAATCCATACCTCTCTTTATACAAGACAATACCATGCTGGCTCTTGCTGTTGCCACCTGACACTGCTTGCTTCCTTTAAGTTTGTTATCCATCAATACTCCAAGATCCCTTTCCAACAGGGATTAATTTAACATAGAGCCATTTATAGTATAAGTAGCACAAGGATTTTTAAGTCCAAAATGCATCACCTTACATTTATCAACATTGAATCTCATCTGCCACTTAGCAGCCCAATGTGACAATCTATCTAGATCCCCCTGCAACGATTGCACATCCTCTGAAGTTTTAAATGGTCGACAAAGTTTTGTGTCCTCAGCAAACACAGAAACCTTGCTGACAATACCCACTTCCAAATCATTTATAAATAGATTAAATAGAAGCGGCCCCAAGAAAGAACCCTGTGGCACCCCACTTAGCACTTTAGTCCATAATGATGAAGTCCCATTAACAATTATTCTCTGCATCCTATTCATTAACCAATTTTCTATCCAAAGGGCATGTTCTATAGTAAAGGGCATGTCCACCCCCAAAACATTTTGTATAAGAAATGTTTTGAGGGTGGCCATGCCATTTACTACTTGCTATTTCCCACAAGCCTATAAGTGCAGACACTGAACAGCTGGGGAAAAAAACACCAAAACCTTCACATCTGGTCCTGCCCCAAAGAGTTCACTTTATCTCACAATCAGAAGCTTTTAGTATGTCTTTCACGGTTTCCCCTGGGATAGACCTGGTTTTAAGGGTGGAGCCCCGGTAATGCAGAGAAAATACCGCAGTAGGTGGGGCAAGGCTGTGACATGGGGGGGGGGGGGGCTAGCCATTTACATCATTGGTAGGCCCGGAAAAGTTGGAAGGTATAGGGGTTTGAACCCAGGATTTCAGCTCAGGCCTAGATCAGCACAAGTTCTCTACTCTGCTCATTCCCCATACTAAAAATGTACCGTACCACATGATCTACTACATACTGCACCTCCAACCATTTCTCTTTTGCTTTCAAAAGCCAGCACAACCGCATCAAAGAGCTGTATCAGAAGCCTGCACCACCTCAGCAGAGACTACTTTTTTGGTGAAGCTTAATGCCTCTCTTTACCTCACAGACTCTTTAAAGCTCAGTCATGCAAAGGGCCCTGTGCATGGGGAATCCTTTTACGAAGGGATACACAGGAACTTTGTGCTTAGGTGGTTCAGGCACTTGATTTTGTTTTGGAAATTGAGTGGGGAGCGGTTAGGGCTGTGCAATAAGAACGGGAGAAGGTGTCGTTCTGCCCTAAAACCCAAAGGGAGGAACAAAGCTGAAAACTGAACAGTATAAAAACCTATTTAAAGGACACATTCGTCCTCCCACAATAAATTTTACACATGACCCCCCCAAATCCAACAATCCCAATACTTACCTTGGTCCCCGGCATTCCTGAAAAGAGATATTCAGCTCTAACTCTGCTGATCACTGTTTCAAAGGATAAGTGCACTGTAAAATTAAGTTATGTTAAGTTGGAAGCTCTATTTCTCCTGCTTGAGCCTCAAATAATAATGCTGTGAGTTCTGTGCACTCTCCTGCTTGAGCCTGAAACAGTAATGCCTGCGAGTTCCGTGCACTCTCCTGCTTGAGCCTCAAACAGTAATGCCTGTGAGTTCCGTGCACTCTCCTGCTTGAGCCTCAAACAGTATGCGTGTGCACGGAACTCACAGGCATTACCGATTGAGGCTCAAGCAGGAGAAAGCAGAGGAAATCTCAGAGGTGCGAAACTTAACATTCAGCAAACCAGTAACAAGACGTCAGCAACTTTCAAGGCACACAGGTAGGCTCTGGAGGGGCATAGGGAAAAAAATATGGCAACAGTATTTTTAAAGCTGCAGCTTCCAAATGAACATAACTTGATTTTACAGTGCACTTATCCTTTAAATGTTTCTGCCTCCACTGATGGTGGGAAACAGACGTAAGTCAGTGGCCTTATGGGTCATACAAACGTACGATGTTGAACCCAACGAACGACCACAACACACACAGGCAACGAGTTGGGTGTCATTCGTTGATCCTCCACCAATGTTTGTCGCTGGTGTGCACGTATAAATTAAGGTTTTTAAACCTTAAAAAACAAATTTGTACATGAATAGAGAATTGTTTGATAAAATGCGTACAGAGAGTAATTAATGGGGCTTTGTCAATGCAGACTAAATATTTAAGTGGAGTGCCATGGGGTCTGTACTGGAATAATTTCTATTTAATCTGTTTATAAACTATTTAGAAGGGGGTATTAAACACAAGGTCTCTGTATATGCTGATGACACAAAACTGTCTAGGTCCACAGTACTCTCCCACAGTATAGGGCAATTCACTTGTATCAGATGGGATTTTCCCTATATTGTTAATGTGTACGGGCACCATTAGCTGTACCACAGAGACAGGCAGCAAAAACTAGAGCCAGTTTTGTAGAAAGAGTACAGACTTTAGGGAGAAAATGTATATTCTCCCTTGTTACAAAGCATTGATAAGGGCTTATTTGGAATCTGCAGTGCAATTTTGGAATCCTGAATATACAAAGGACATCTTAAAAATGAAGAGTTAAGGGAAGCACAACTAAATTTACAAGGGGAATGTAGGAGCTTAACTATGGAGACTGATTAGATCAATGGTGCCTAACTTGGCTCATACAGTCCTTCTTGATCCAGGGATCCTATCCAATTGCCATTTACAGTCAGGAAGGATTACCTACCCCTTTCCGCCACCCTTTGGATCTACTACTAGGCAGAGATCATGGGTAGGCTTAAAAGGATAGACTAGATGAAAGCATAACTTTATTAAACCTTAAGTACTACTAAGGTCTCTGTATATGCTGATGACACAAAACTGTCTAGGTCCACAGTACTCTCCCACAGTATAGGGCAATTCGCTTGTATCAGATGGGATTTTCCCTATATTGTTAATGTGTACGGGCACCATTAGCTGTACCACAGAGACAGGCAGCAAAAACTAGAGCCAGCAAGATATTGTCTTGTATAAAGAGTACAGACTTTAGGGAGAAAATTTATATTCTCCCTTGTTACAAAGCATTGATAAGGGCTTATTTGGAATCTGCAGTGCAATTTTGGAATCCTGAATATACAAAGGATCTTAAAAAATGAAGAGTTAGGGAAGCTACCACTAAATTTACAAGGGGAATGTAGGAGCTTAACTATGGAGACTGATTAGCTCAATGGTGCCTAACTTGGCTCATACACTCCTTCTTGATCCAGGGATCCTATCCAATTGCCATTTACAGTCAGGAAGGATTACCTACCCCTTTCCGCCACCCTTTGGATCTACTACTAGGCAGAGATCATGGGTAGGCTTAAAAGGATAGACTAGATGAAAGCATAACTTTATTAAACCTTAAATACTATGTCACGGTGGCCTTTAAGGGTGACGCCACACTGCACCGCACTCCCGGAGCGCAAGAGCCCAATGTATCGGAAATGGATTGCATGCAATTGCGCAAAAAAATGCGGATCGCATGCGCTCCCATTAACGGATCGCATACGCAGAGCACAGTAAAGCACTAGTGTGGCCACACCAACTTTTAAAAGCATGATTGAATCGCAAATAAAAGCACATCAGTTTGGCCTAGCCCTAAGTAAGGAGCATGTTTAATTCCTGTGGGTTGTTACTGTCCAGACTTACTATACAGACATAAATCACTAAGCATTACTGATAGTTTGTAGGTGGCTTAAATATCCTCAATCTCCACAACATATTTAGATTTGAATTTGAACATTAATAAGTTAAAATGTGTCAAAATTGCACAATTGATTCCATTTATTATTAAAGGGCAACTATAGTGCCCAAATAAATTTGTCCCATCTTCTCCCCCTAAAAGTACATCTCCCAGGAAGGTAGGTAACTGTACTCTTACCTCCTGTTTTGTTGTCCAGCATAACAGCTCTTCTGCATCAGTCCAACCCTACACTCTCTAATGAATGTATGTCTAGAGAAGGGGGTAATGCTGGCCATACACCTGTCCAAAGTTACACTGATTCGACCTGAATGTTGAATCAATCGTAATGTTGTGCCCTCTACTAGTTTCTCTCATTGAGATATTCCCAGATGGACAATGCTTTACAACAGACATTATGCATGCATTGGAAGTCAGTCACAGAAAATGTCAGAGGTCAGAAAAACTGCCTAGCACGATTTATTTTGCAGTTAACTTCCGATCGCAAAATGAATGGGCCGACCAGGAAATATTGCAGAAAAGTCTGAAGGTAAAACAGCTCATAAGTTTAGTTAATCTTTCAATATTTAGTAGAATTGTTGATTGAACATCAAATCTATTACATTTGTAATCAGTCTATTTACAGCATTATGTAATAAGAGGTTTAAAACTTGCCAATCTAGAGCAATAATCAGATTCTAGCTTTTTATACTGACCGACCATACACTTGCTTGAAATGTATGTAGGAAAAAATATATTTATATAGCGCCACTTCGGGTTGCAGCATGCACCATTTGCCACTATCAATTTCACTTAGATTGTAAGCTCTTCGGGGCAGGGATCTTATTCCTAATGTGTCAAGGCATGCTGCACTTATATCAATTTATCCATTATTTATATAATAATATACTATACACAGAGAGTTGATAGCACTCGTGGGTCTTTTTCTTCAGTAAAACTTTTTATTGAATACATCAATGCATTTTGGCTAAGGCACTAGCCGTCCTGAGCTGTGTATAGTACACAGCTAGCTAGTGTATACCTAGCAGTGTATAGTGTTGATTGGTTTTTGAAGCACAGGGGCATATTATGGCAACAGCGTGAGTGCGAGACAGATGGATGACTAATATATATATATATATATATATATATATATATATATATACATGTATTGATGGTCATTTAAATGGTAATAGTGAGATAGTACACACATACATGACATGTACACCTTTCCTATATGTAATATCCTATACCCCCACCTCATTGATAGCTCCTAAAAACTCAATGCAATCTCCTATGAAGGTATAAATATATTTATTTAATATAAGGGATATGTGTGATCTTAACCTATGTATGAAATTGTATTTCATTTTTATCTTTCTGTATAATGGCTTGCACTTATCCCCTTGTTTGTATACTCTGTATTTTATAATGAACAGCGCTGCGTACCCAAGTGGCGCTTTATAAACACATACATCACCTGGTCGGCTGGGTCGCAATAAATGTAGGACACTCCACAATCGCCCCTGCTTTACCGACATATCCGATCGTCCTTTTAACCTACATAAGTTGCCCGGCATGTGGGGAATTACCACAGATATTTCGGGCCGACCAACCAAATGACGTAATTGCTCGGTCGACCCAAAGTATCTGCTCATGTGTCCCCAAACATAAAAGCACACGAAACACTTTTTACCTCTAATTTCACAAGCCCCATCAGCACTGGTTTTCCAATAGCACTGACACCCACACCAGGAAGGAAGGAACTCCGCGCCGACCTGTGAAATGTAACATCGTAAACTCTTCTCGGGATTCAGTGCGGGCGGCGCCTCACAACATAATAAAATGTTTCCCTTTCCGAACCCTCAGAGCCCTATCAAGCAGCTGCCGAAGGCTGGGATACAATGCGCCCTGTTCCTATTGGCCGGCTGGTGACGACACGTCACCAGCGGCCGACTATTCACATGGAAATGAGGCGCGATATATGGAGGCTGCGGGCGGCCGCGTAGTGACGTCACAAAGAGACCAGTGGGGAAACGTCCAGTAACGTTCACATGGAGCGCAGGGAGAGGCAGGTGAGAGACAGAGATTAGCGCACACGGTCCCGGGTAGTAGTGTTAGTCAGTGTTTGTGTCTACATGGAGCGAGGGGACAGACAGGTGAGACTGAACAGCCTTTAAACCTTCATTGCCGGATTATAACCCCGCAGGCCCGGGGGGTAGATAGAAGGGAGAGGCGGACGAGCCTGTTCTATGGAATGCGGGTCACTGTCTGCAGTGCAGAAGTCTCGAGCAGCCCGTCCCTAGTCTGCAGCATTGACTACGGGTAGACTCGATCAGTCATGTGACCTTCGGGCCCAGATGTATTGGAAACTACAGCTCCCTGCATGACTTAATCGCAGAATTCAACTAACGCATGCTGGGAGTTGTAGTTTCCAAAACAACTGGAGATCCAAGGGTCGCGTCCCCGAGCTCAGGTTTTCCCATAGGCCTGTGTGTGTGTTCTCTCCATGTCTCATTGTATGGCCATTGTGTCATGTCTTATAATGTTACTGTTTATTGAATGGATATTCTCTTACTCTTATCCTGGTTGTATTAGATGAGGAAGCCTCTTGTAGAAAAGAGGAGAAGAGCAAGAATCAATGAGAGCCTGCAGGAACTGAGGGGGATTCTCTCTGATACTGAGGTATGTATAGTCTGACCTAGACATGATCACTGTGGATGTATGGGGATTTGCCATTGTGTGGAATAATCCTGAGGTTAATTCAGAAAGTGCTTTTCCATGTAGTCAGGGCTGCTGCACACTGGGGGATAGTATTAACTACATCACTGACATATATTTAAAGGGGAATTCCTTCCTGATTCCAAATTGCAGTCAGAAAGCATCCCTGGATCAACCAGAACTACAGTAAATATATTGTCAATATTATTTAGTTTTAGAAAGGTATACCCAACTAGCATTTTACTCAATGTTAAGTCTTTAGTTATTGTATGCTACTCTTATTTATATATATATATATATATATATATATATATATATATATATATATATATATATATATATACTCTTTAAAAAAAAATTTTTTTTAAATCTAGTTTCAATCTAAAATGGAGAATGCAGAGGTTCTTGAGCTAACAGTGAAACGAGTAGAGCATATCCTTCAGAACCGATCAGCTGGTAAGTTTTCAGCAGACTTTTGCATAGTCAATTTTTATTTGAGTTTGTGTCATTTTTAAACAAGCTAATAATTTGCAGAGCAGTTTTTAGATTTTCTTAAAGCACCAGTATTTTCTGCCTAAAGTTTATGTTCTGCATCCTTTTAACCTTTTATGTTAAAAGGTTTTTTATGTCAGAGTATTAATGGTAATTTTTCTTCTCTTCTCTAGAGACTGATCGGCTGCAGCGTGAGGCCAGTGAACGTTTTGCAGCAGGATACATACAGTGTATGCATGAAGTTCATACTTTTGTTTCCAGCTGTCCTGGTATCGATGCCAGTCTGGCTGCTGAGCTGCTTAATCACTTGCTGGAGTCTATGCCACTGAGTGAAGGCAGCTTACAAGACTTGGTGATGGATGTCCTTCTTGATTCATCTTCATCTGATGATGGATGTGGCATGGCGATGTTAGGATCTTCATCTGAGGACAGCAGCTGCTCTGATGTGGAGGAGTCTGAGATGGGCAAGATTGGATTGGATTCAGTTCAGGACAATGATAGGACCCCTGAAATCCAGCCCCCTACTTCTTCAATGTGGAGACCATGGTGACCATAGGAGGAAGAAAGAGCATGGGGACCCATGCTCAGATACATAAATATATTCATGTTCATAATCTATGGCAAAGCAAACATATGTCAGTCCTATGTGTTTGGATCCCTCATAATAGGAACTTGACAAATTTCAACACCTACAAATGACTGTGCTGTTAAAGATTGACCATTAAAGGTCTGTGGTTTTCACAGCTGCTGCCTTCTGGATGACGCTTCACACTCGCTGATATTGGAGGAACACAATGCTGGATTACTGCAGGAATCCATTCTTTTGTAGATATTTCCCATTACACTGTGGTGTAGTGTTACAGGCTAGAATTATTCAGATATTCCATGTTACACTGTGCAGCATGTTCATTATTGTGTATTAATACTAATAACTGTACCACGCAGCAAGCTTTTAATCAGTACAAAAACATTCCCCCATTCTATACTGCTCTGAATCTGCCTACTGTGGGGGAAAAAAAAAGTATTTTGATGCTTTTTCTTAACCCATTACTACCAGAGATATCTCGTGCTCAGTTTGCTGGAGCAAAGTGATATTATTGTAATTTAGTTCCTTCAGCACTTTAAAGACCACCAACTCTTGTAAGTAAGAATGCAAGATGTTTTATATAAAGAGCTGGAAGGTTATAGGCTCCCCAATACATGTAGTTAGTACTTTAAGGCTGCGTACACATAGTGTTAGTGCATAAAGATTTTGTCCCTAGCAGGGATTTTTAGTCTTTGGATAACCTGAGGTTCTACCTTCAGTGAAGGACACTAGAGATTTGTTCGGATACCGATTTGAAGGGTGCTATAGGAAACAAATGCTTTTGAATTTGCAGGAATTTGTGTATATTAGGAAAGTACTGTGTGTTTTTGTTTTTCTACCCCCCCCCCATTTTTTTTTGTATATAGCTACTGATAGACAAATGCGTGATTTAAGATGGTTTGGCACAGGCGCCCATTCATTTAAAGTGTGCCTGTAATAGTTTAAAATAGATTCCTAAACAGCACTTACTTTTTTTCATCTTAGAACTCCTCCCACTCTATACTAAATTGTACTAGTGTGTTTCTCGAAAAAGATTCCATCAATCACTGAATAAATTAATAATTTTGTTTTGGTGAATAAACATATGGCAGTCTCTTTATTTGGATGCTGTTATTGTTAAAATGAACATTGAAGAGATTGGATGCTTTATTTGACTGAAAAGAAAATTAAATTTTTTTAAGAGAAAAGGGGGGGCAATAAAATATCTATTTAATTCTTTTCACCCTGTTTGAGTAAAATAATACATGATAAAGGTTATAGCAAATGAATATACCGTCTAGGAAAATATTCCTTTTTTTTTTTTTTTTTATCCTTGTAATTCAATTTTGTAGTTTAGACAGGGCACTCTTTACAATCTTACCTAAATTTAGTAAAGTAAAGCTATGTACAGACCGTTAGATTGCCATCTGACAAGTGATTGACTTACTGCTTCAGTTAGTGATCTGTCAATACAGGCACCCACAGACATGTCTGGTGCCAACAGGATTTATAGAGTATCAGCAGTGGGTAGGGCCTTAAACGACGGATTGCAATGCCGATGACAGTAGGTCAGGAAATACGGAAAATTTGTGATCTGCCGGCAAAATACAATATTAATCGCATGAGTATGGCCACCTCATATCCTGTCAAATTTAGAAATAATCTGATAAATGTTTCCCCACATGGGCATGGTACAATATAGTTGTAATTTTCAACCTTTGAATTTGTGGAAAGTAACATAGTATAAAGATACAGAGGGTTTCATTTTACTTTTTGTTTACCCATTGTAAATTACCAATTTTTTGTGGCTAGGCATATTCTGGGAGCAATAAAATTAACTGACCGTCTAGGTTCTATAACTTGCTTGGGGGGCACTGAGGGAGGACTGCGATCGTGCGCGATTCAGTTTGTGTGCGATATGCCTTTCCGATATTCAGCCCTATTGGAGCGCATGCGATACGCACAAAAAAATTGCATGCGATACGATAGCGCACAGAAGTGCAGCGCATGTTGAACCCTACAGGACCGGCCTCACTACATCCACTAGCACGGATTGCAAATTGGATCTGAAACTTCGGATTCCAACATCTAGCCCCGAGAGTAACAGTGTGTGTGTTTTAAAGGTACAGCTTTGCAATGGACTGAACTTTGATTTACAGTTCATTACCTTTAAAGTATACGGTGTTGGCTGCGGCTGAAGGAAAGCTGCAGTCTTGAGTGTTCTCCCTATACTTTACATAGGGAGAACACTTGAGGCTGTATGTAGAGGGATCTTAAGAAGATCTAGCTTAAAATATTCTCAGGGCTATTCAATAAAAGTTCTTATGGTTAAAAATGGTGCTAATTTTGCCCCAACCAATCAGATGTTAGCTTTCAATGTTAAATAATATCTGATCTGGTTGACACAAAATTAGCACCATTTTTAACGATAAGAACTTTTATTAAATCTCCCTGTCTGTCTGTTATCTTTTAAAGATCTGTAGTGTGTGTACCTAGTATTTGTGTAGCTTTAAAATAAATTGTTAGCATTGTGACTCTCAATGCATTGTTATGTTTATTCCTGTTTGTTATTAGCGGAGTAGATAATCAAGACTCTTGCTTTACCATAGACACACATTTACAATACAGCTGCATTCATGACTTGCAGCAACCAGGTAACCAAGGTTCATCTTGTCAGCTTTTATGAAAAGCAAAAGGTGCAAATGGCTTCTAAATCCATAATTGGATTATGCATATCTTATTGATGAAATGTAAGTAGTTTAACAAGCTTTTTTAACATTTGCCTCAACATAAATGTTAAATCAATACGAATCTAAGCAGATCCACAGTGTTTTTGTGATATTTAGGGACATATTTACAAAGGCGTGCTATCTGCAATGTCTGATAGCACTCTTTTTTTACTGCTTATAAACAATACCACTAGTCTTAGTACTGATTTTGCTGTTTTCATTTTTGGCCAAGGTATAAATTATCGCCTGGTATCGGCCCATAGAAGTCAATTTGGGTACTGTCAATGGATGTCTGCGTTACGGGTGCAGAATCAAAAATATTTAGGGGGTGATGCAATATATAGGCGCAGTTGCCCAAATGAGTGTAAAATCTATTATACCCACTATGTAACATCTTATTAGCATAGTTTAAACACTCACTTTGTATTCTTGTGCTATTATCAAAACATTCTAGAGAAAGGAAATCGCACCTGGTGCAATATAGTATTGTATTTGAGGTTGAGGTATTTGTTCATCCAGTCCAACTTACTCAGCAATATCCACATTTCCTGCCTAACTGTTGATCCAGAGCAAGGCAAAGAAAACTCCACCAGAATTATGAAGTGGAAAAAAATTCCTTCCTGACTCAGGTGGCAATCGTAAATATCCCTGGATCAACTCCAACTTTATGTATCAATACCAGTAACTTGCAATATTCCTTGTTTACAGAAATCATCCAGCTTTCTTTTGAAACTATCCAATGAACCTGCCATAACAACGTCCACTGGAAGACCGTTCCATATTTTTACCGTTCTCACAGTGAAAAACCCTTTCCGAACTTGAAGACTAAACTTCTTTTCTTCAAGTCTTAAGGGATGGCCACGTGTCTTCTGACATCTTCAGATAGTTAATTGTATGGCCTGTTAATGTATTTATACAAAGTAATAAATATAATCTATATCAATATTCTTTTAAGTTTTGTGCAAAATTCCAATGGGCCGTAAAAAACACACAAATAACTGCGCTTACCACTCTCCCATGATACAGTAGCTTTGATTATGAAATTTCTGGTTATTGAAATTAATTACTGCAACGCAGATGTGTTTTATGTTAACAAGTGCTTTCAAAGAATATTGCATTACCCTGTTGCTTCTGTAATGTCTGAGACTATAAAAAATGACTCACCAGAGAGAGAATTGAAGAATCTTTGGGGATGAGGTAATAAAACTCGCTGGGCACTCCACTCTTAAGTGCAACACAATTTTATTTGTGACGTTTCGGAACCAGTGTGGTTCCTTCCTCAGTTGCTTGTCTGAGGAAGGAACCACACTGGTTCCGAAACATCACAAATAAAATTGTGTTGCACTTAAGACTGGAGTGCCCAGCGAGTTTGCTTACTTTCTGGAGATTTATTTCTTCTGTTGGCTACAGATGCCGGAGCACCCGGCACTTGAACACTTGATACTTTATGGTTTAGGTGTGCAGGATGCTGTCTAAGGATGGGTACACAACATCTTAAATTGGTGTATTTGCGGACAGCCGCATCTGACGAACATACATTCAGGTATGTCAGAAAACCACGTAGTACCCTGTGGACCACACGATCGGTCACGGAGGACTATCACCTGCAGAAACCCAGTAAAGCGTTAACATCTGATTGGTTGTTGCAGATAGTTAGCACTGGCAAACTTTCACACCTCCCATGAGTCCCATTGCGATACTGTGCGTTTAAATACCATTGTAAACTAACATATCAGACCTTTCTGATAAATGCTACCCAGTTACACACAAGACCTAAAAACAAAAATTGTGGCTACTCACACGTTATTTACTTATTCACTATATGGTTTCAATCCCACTCCACTCCGTCTTACGTGGAAATGACACTTCACCAACAAATACAAATGTGGGAGAACCAAACGCAGGGATTATACTGCAAACGTGGTTTATTCAATGCGACATGTTTCGGAGCTAGTGTGCTCCGAAATGCTTGATAAAGGAGCACCCTAGCTCCGAAACCTGTTGCATTGAATAAACTACGTTTGCAGTATGATCCCTGCGTTTGGTTCTCCCACATTTGTATTTCTTGGTGAATACACACAAGACCTACAGAACAGTAAACAGTGGGGCATGGTAAAGTGCTAATGTTATAAACGTTTATTGTAGCATTAATGTCTTTTTATATATAAAAATATATATGCTAAAAATAGAAAACTATTAAAGAAAACAGTTAAAATACACATTTTTTCAACAATCTTTTCAAAAATGGTGATGGCTGGTCACTAAAATTAGCTCAACACTGAAAAAAAAATGTACACAAAAGAATAAGATAATTTTCATTGAAAACTATTTTGAGGCTCCTCCATATAGCTGAACATTGGGAGAGCGTTATTGAGGGTAAATTAAAATGAAAAGAAACTAAACTATTTAATATCTTAAAAAGTCATTTAGGTAAAACTTATATAACACAGACCATCTTGTGATTGAGATATGCTTCATAATATATACTTACAGGGAGATTCAATAAAAGTTCTTATCGTTTAAAATGGTGCTAATTTTGCCCCAACCAATCAGAACTTATTTAACATTTGAAAGCTAACATCTGATTGGTTGGGGCAAAATTAGCACCATTTTAAAAGATAAGAACTTTTATTGAATAACCCTGTTAATAAATGTTTAAAAAGAAGATTGGTTTTACCTCCTGACATTCCTGCAATGTTCCCTGTCCTGGCCCAATCATTTTGAGATTGAATGTAGACTAAAAAAGGATCATGCAAGGCAGTTGCAAGTTTGGAGTGTATGGCCATCTTAATGCAGCTCAATACATAAGAAAGCAAGCAGCTTGCAGCGCACTACAAATATTGGAAGTTATGTTATTATTGATGGTAGCATACGGTGTCCCAATATTTAATCCATGTTGTTAACCTGTTAGGAATAAGAAATCAAATTTTTGTGTTAAAAAATCTTCAGATTTTTTAGTCTTTGTTGTTTGAAATATCAATTTAACCAGAGTATAAACTCTTATTTAACCATGTTTATGTCTGTTTGCTCTGAGACATAGATTGTTAAAGAACTTTTCTTAGGACATGTTTCCTGTAATTACAGCTCTGTTTGTACTACAGCCAGGTTCACAGGCTGGAGTACTAGACAGAAGACCACAGGAAAGGTGCCTTCTGCTTTTCAAGTTGTCCATTTGATGTGTTAATTAAGACCTGTTCTGCTGTAATTGTGAACTGTACATCAAAAGCCTAAGAAGTGGAGTTTGACCTAGGAGCAGTAAAACCCCATTTCTGGCAGGAAGCACATCATTCTCATAGGAAGCATTTGAGGATCATACTATGGGGAACAAACATTATGAAAAATTCCCACTTAAAATCTGGTATGTGACAAAGTAAGGCTAGCCATAGATGGGCCGACCGTTTTCTGATTGGATTTTCGGCCTAAACGATCGAAAATCCTATCAGAAGAATCAGTCAGGTGAGATTGGAGGTCGGGCCCCAGATCACCCCGGTTTAAAGACCGGACCCGAACTTCCAAACCTGAACAGCTGATCGTGCGTATGTTTCCTTTATACGCCTGAACAGCTATTTAAAAAGAGCTGATCGCAGAGGTTTTGTGGCCTCTTACCATCCAGGGGGGTGGCGGGGGCAGAAGTTATGCCACTGGAACGAATTGTAAGGGCAAGGAAACACTAAACGCGAGTGTTGCGTGCACGCTTTGTATGTGTTGGTGGCCACTTGTGCTGCGATTCCTGTCATTGTCGGGGATCAGAGTGCATGTGAATTGCACTTAAAATGGTGAACGCATGCGCTCTGATCGACGGATCACATCGCAAAGGGCCACAACACACCACTCCAATGGGGCAACACTGGTGTGCGCTTTTAAAAGCGTGATCGTATTGCACTTAAAAGCGCAGTAGTGTAGCCTGGCCCTTAACCTCACCTTGCGTTGCCAATTTTCTGCAGATTTTAGCTTGAAAAGATTAGCTTTTTATATCACATAAAATAATCCGTTTTCTAATATTTGCCAAATTACATTGTTACAACTCAAAGGTCACCATGGGTCAATTTTTTCGTCTGATTCTTTTGTATCAATCATAAAGGCCAATAAAAAAACAACCCATGTATGCCTGTACAGATATTACATAGGGTAGAATGTTTTTTTCATTAATTTGGGCAATAACAAACTTTAAAGCATCACCATGGAATAAAACAAAATAGATGCTCAGCTATTGATAAGCAACCTATCTGTATAGATCATTTTAGATAAAAGCTTTTGGAACTGTTCCAATAAACTGGTCCTAACAACAATAAATAGATGCGTTTACCTGTTTTAAAGAGTTCTAAACACTTCTCTGTTTAGGATGATTTCCCAGTGGAAGCATTTTTAACTAAGGTGAATAGCAAGAAAACGTATTCACTGCTCATTATCGTGTTGGCTTCCTTCTGTGAAAGACATTTTTTAAACGACACTACAGTGTACAGCCTACATTCAATATGCATTCTTGATTAGCAAATGCATCAATGCACATTGAAAAAAGGGTTAGAAAAAAGGCATTACTATACATCAGTAAGGAAAGTAATATCTGTTGTATGCAATTAGATCAAATGGACTTGAAGTTTAGTTCTTGAAGACTTTTCGCTAGTCATCCGACTGGCTTTCTCAATTCATTATGACTTGTACAAGGATCTGTCATCTGTGGCAATTCTGAATTGAGAAAGCCAGTCGGATGACTAGCGAAACGTCTTCAAGAACTAAACTTCAAGTCCAGTTGATCTAATTGAATACAACAGATATACTATGACCTGGATGAATGAGAACCTTCACAAGCATAAGGAAAGTAATGTATACAGGGAAGAATCTGCTATTCACTAAGGGCTAGGCCACACTGACGTGTTTTTAGCGCGTTTGCGAACACGATTGCACATGCAATTTTAGTGGAAAGTGCATGAATGCAAAAATTCCGGTGATTTGCATGCACCATTGCTTTAAAGGACAACTAAAGCCTCAGAACAACACAGAACCAGAAGGCAGAACACCTTGATATATAACTAGTAATCTGTATCTTACCTCTCATTTTGATACAGGCGCTGGGAAATTTACCTAAATAACATATGGTTTGCGCTTTACTTCACAGCATTCTAAAATCACACAGTTTGGTCAACGACTATTCTGTTCTGCACATGCTCAGTCCTTAGCTATGGCAGAAACTTGTTACAGTTGGTCACACCCGTTAATAATCTCTAGCCAATACTTTTACAGGACAGATAAAGCAAGAAAGCATGTGACTGAGGTAAGGAGGTGTGGCCTGGCACTGCACAAACACACAGATACTTCATCCAGTTCTTAACAGGCTTACATTTACTATAATACAATTTACTGAAATGGTATTTTATACCTTATTGATGTTTTTAGGGCGGGTTATTTTCAGATTCTGGAGTATAGAAAATTGGGTTTAGTTTTCTATTAAGCGCAAACACGGAACAATGCACAGAAACCTCGTGCGATAACGCTCGCGATTTTGTGCGCAATTTGGTGCGTTGTAGTGGGGTCTCAGCCTAAGTGTAGAAGTTTCATTGACAAACTTATTAATAGAGATACAAGAGATGACTGAAACAGGTGGGTTATTCACACATCAGCCTAGGCTCCTACATTGGGAAAAGAAAACTACAGGGGGCCCAGTTAATGCCATAGAAGATAAATTTGTTCTGCTCAGTGTTTCTTTAACGTACATCCTTTTAATAAAATAGCTTAAGCACACACCAAAATCTCCCTTAAAAATGACTTGCAGCAGCTGCTATTTTACTTATTGTAAGGGATTCATATAAGGTTTTTATTGTAAACTGCTAGACAGTATTTATTAATATTAAATATGTTTGTTTTTTAATGTTATTTTCTTATTTTATTCATGCATTACTTACATATGAAGAAGAAAAAATACAGATAATCAATGCTATGTCTGTTGGGCCATTGGTGAACAATTGTTGTTTCAAATGATTGTTTCAAATGACAATAATCTACCATCTGTACATAGATTTAATATTGTGAACACCTGTAAACTATGCCCCATACTCTACTGACCAGTGAAAAAATAACACATAAACCATGCCTATAGTAGAATGAAAGGTATGTCTCGATTGTAGTCTGTGTGAACAAAGAGATTGTATCTCCAACCAAAGGTATTTTGTCTCTCCCTTTGGCCAGGCCAAGAATCTGTGTGAATACAGAGAGACAGGGATACTGAGCTGAACTCTAGGAAGTTCAGACAGAGATGTGAAACTCTCATTAACATGAGATAAAAGGCCCTCTGCTGAAGAAGACTAGTCCCTTCCCCACACATTGAGCTAATGATCTTCACACTTCCACCAGGAAACACATTATCCTCAGTATGTCACTCAGCAGATCCCTGCTGGGAAGGTTGATAATCTCAAGATAAGAAGACAGACAGGTCCCACCCAGACTGCCCCTTTCATGTATCAAATGGAACATTATTAGCACTTACCCAGTGTAACTCTAATTTGGTACACAGGGGCTTAGAAATTTACTTTTAGATAACATCAAAGAACTAGAACTTGTGCTCACAGGGTGAGCAAACAATGTTCCTGTATCAAATTTATTATTCTTGGACCAAGTCATTAATAACAGTGATTTATTTCAACTCTATAATCAAAGAGTTATTAATTTTGCAGCTTAATATTGATCATAAAATGATTGCCCATAGTAATTCTCGGCCTATTAAGGGAACAGCGATGTGCATGTAGACTAGAATATGGGATAAAAAATATATACAAAATATATACAATAGAAACATAAAATTTAGGCTGTGCACACTCAATGCAAATTTTTGGCATGATCAACCATTAGTTCAGTGTATTGGTCGATTGGGCTAAAAACATTGCATGGGTTTCAGCTGGACGCAACCAAATGGTTGATTATGTGATTATGTGTCCCTTTTTCTGGGAATGACAGTCCTTTGTCCTGTACAACTGGACGGAAGTCGGGCCGAAGTATTGCAAGGTGTGTACCCAACTAAAGCAGTAAAAGACAAATGATATATTAGTAATAAATATATTATATTAATGAACAAAAAATCTTGAAACCATAAGACACAAAGATAGAGGAACTTACAATTTAGATTATTGATCAGGTTTTTGGCCAACCTAGAAATGTACAACATTTTTTGCCACTTGGTGTCTGTGGGAAAGTAAGGCAAAATTAGCACCATTTTAAACGATAAGAACTTTTATTAAATCTCCCTGATTGATCTCTAAAGTTTTACAGCCAGATGTAATAAAAGTTCTTATCATTAAAAATTATGGTAATTTTGCCCAAACCAATCAGATGTTAGCTTTCAAATGGTAAATAACATCTGATTGGTTGGGGTAAATTAGCACCATTTTAATAAGAACTTTTATTTCATCTCCCTGCATATGTCTGCGCTCAGGCCTTAAGGTACCCTTAAGATGGGCATACACGGGATTGATATTTTGATCGATTCAAAATAATTCGAATCGATCAGATTATCAATGACACTTTTCCGGGTTTTCGGTAGACCGATCGGCGATATTGAACGGTCTATCTAAAAAAACCTGATTGGGCAAGATAGAAAACTTTCCATTGACCCCATCTACCAGAACCATACCTTCTGTAGTTTTCAAGCTAAAATGTACGGAAGATTGCTGGTGCAAGGTAGGGATATTCAATGGATTCTTCTATTGCAAATCCGATCGGAAGAATATTGGACCATGTATGCCAACATTTACACTGCATTTGTGCGATGTACAAAGAACAAAATGGACAGGAAAGACCTATCTCTTTAACAATTGTTGCCAAACCTATCTATTGTCTGTACTCTGTATGGAACATAAACTGTAGTACTAAATGGATGCAGCAGTCATCAAAGTATTGTAACAGATTGCAGTCATAATCACATGTGTATGCTGCCTTTAGTTATTAAGGTATAGACTATAGCCAACCAAATGGTTTAAATGTTTTTTGCCCTTAGTTCAGTACAGTGCCTCCCTCCTCATGGTGTATTTCAGTTTGTGAACCTTAGGCTGGGTACACATGGGGCTATAATTTGATCCGACCGAGCGTTCGCTGAGAGCAAACGCTCAGCCGGGACAAATGATGGTTGGTGTGTAGCCAGCCTTAAATCTAATACATTGCCAGCCCTCTGCAGGAGGGTTTTATTAGCTTTCATTTTCCCCAAAACAAAAAGACAGAACAGAGGAAGAAATGAACTGTACAATATATAAATAAAAAAGGTAAATAATCAAATATAAAACCTAAAATCAAACTGATAGAATATACAGAAAATCACATTTATATGTACCGTATATGTATATAAAATATCCAACAAAGTTGCCGCGCTCAAGGATATACCAATTCAATAGTACTGCTGCAGCAGACGTTTGGAATACGATATTCTGTATTTTTCATATAGTGTGAATACAGAAATTTAAATGAAAAAATAAAAATCACATTTAAAATTTAAATAACCAAATTCATAATCAAGTTCAAATCTCAAAATCAGATATACAAAAAAATTCAATTTCAGAAATGACTATATATAGCATTGCTACTGCAGAAGCTTGGAATTTATTTTTTTATATATCTGGTACTGTCACGAACTTACCTGCCGCTCCGGTCCCGCGCCGCTCTGCACTTCTGGGTGGGCGGCGTCGACGTCGTGACGTCGGCGCAAAATTTGAAAAGCCGGTGTCCTCCTGGACCCGGTGCCCGATTGTAGCTTTTGCTACCTCCTGGCTCAGTACTCACCTGCCTTGGTTCCTGGTCCTGCCTACCAGCATACTTACCTGTTGTTCCAGTACCAGCATTCCAGCATACTTACCTGTTGTTCCAGTACCAGCATACCAGCATACTTACCTGTTGTTCCAGTACCAGCATACCAGCATACTTACCTGTTGTTCCAGTACCAGCATACTTACCTGTTGTTCCAGTACCAGCATACTTACCTGTTGTTCCAGTACCAGCATACCAACCAGTTCTTCCAGTAACTTACCTTGCCTGCATCCAATCTCCAGTTACTCACCTTGTTCCAGCATCCAGCCTACATCTCCCAGCAGCCCCTGTGTCCTGCCATTTCCCGGACTATACGCCTCCTCCTAAAGCGTACTTGTAAGTACCCGGCCTCCGGCCATTTATTACAATTTCATATACTCACCGCAGTAAATTCACTAATAGTCCAAAAATGAAAAACATCCAAAGTACCTACAATAAAAGAAACACAAATTATACTATCTACAAACATGCATTACGGAAAAACGTTTTACATCTCACAAAACAACTTTGAAGGATTCTATAAAAAATGGGAATGGTGGAATACAGATCCTCTATCAATGACTTAGTAAACAACCAAACCTGAAAAATAAGAAGACACTGCTAAAAGAAAAAGAAGGAAGAAAAGAAAAACAAGAAGAAGCAAAATATACCCAAAGTCTGAAACAGCTCAATAATTGTTGAGAAACAATCAAAAAATCTGCTCCCCCCCCCACACACACAATGGATAAACCTTTTGTCCCACATACCCCCCCTCCCCATTAATTTATTAAGATTGATAGATACGAAATGTATAGGAATGTACAATTATACATGTATGTATGTATTTATATACTTGAAACTAAAAACAAATAAACACTAATGTAAAAAAAAAAAAAAGGTTGAATAAAGACATACGTCCATCAAGTCCAACCTATTCACTTTTTTTTTAACCCTACCTAACAGTTAATCCAGAGGAAGGCAAAAAACCCAGCTAAAAAGGGGGGAAAAATTCCTTCCTGACTCCAAACGACAATTGGAAAGTATCCCTGGATCAACCAGATCTATATGTATTAATACCAGTAATTCTCAATATTATATAATATCCCTGTACCAACCAGAACTACAGTATATGTATTAATACCAGTAATTCTCAATATTATTTAGTATCCCTGTACTAACCAGAACTACAGTATATGTATTAATACCAGTAATTCTCAATATTATATAGTATCCCTGTACCAACCAGAACTACAGTATGTGTATTAATACCAGTAATTCTCAATATTATATAGTATCCCTGTACCACAATGGATCGGAAATGATGCATGCCAGCGCAAAAAAAATGCGGATCGCATGCGCTCCATTAAAGGATCGCATACGCAGAGCACAAAGTAAGCACTAGTGTGGCCCACACCAACTTTTAAAAGCATGATTGAATCGCAAATAAAAGCACATCAGTTTGGCTAGCCCTAAGTAAGGAGCATGTTTAATTCCTGTGGGTTGTTACTGTCCAGACTTTATACAGACATAAATCACTAAGCATTAATGATAGTTTTGTAGTGGGCTTAAATATCCTCATCTCCACAACATATTTAGATTTGAATTTGAACATTAATAAGTTAAAATGTGTCAAAATTGCACATTGATTCCATTTATTATTAAAGGGCAACTATAGTGCCCAAATAAATTTGCCCATCTTCTCCCCATAAAGTAATCTCCAGGAAGGTAGGTAAACTGTACTCTTACCCTGTTTTGTGTCCAGCATAACGCTTTTCTGCTCACGTCCAACCCTACACTCTCAAATGAATGTATGTCTAGAGAAGGGGGTAATGGGCCATACACCTGTCCAAAGTTACCTGATTCGACCTGAATGTTGAATCAATCGTAATGTGTGCCCTCTACTAGTTTCTCTCATTGAGATATTCCCAGATGGACAATGCTTACAACAGACATTATGCATGCATTGGAAGCAGTCACAGAAAATGTCAGAGGTCAGAAAAACTGCTAGCACGATTTATTTTGCAGTTAACTTCCGATCGCAAATGAATGGGCGACCAGGAAATATTGCAGAAAAGTCTGAAGGTAAAACAGCTCATAAGTTTAGTTAATCTTTCAATATTTAGTAGAATTGTTGATTGAACATCAAATCTATTACATTTGTAATCAGTCTATTTACAGCATTATGTAATAAGAGGTTTAAAAACTTGCCAATCTAGAGCAATAATCAGATTCTAGCTTTTATACTGACCGACATACACTTGCTTGAAATGTATGTAGGAAAAAATATATTTATAGCGCCACTTCGGGTTGCAGCATGCACCATTTGCCACTATCAATTTCACTTAGATTGTAAGCTCTTCGGGGCAGGGATCTTATTCCTAATGTGTCAAGGCATGCTGCACTTATATCAATTTATCCATTATTTATAAATAATATACTATACACAGAGGTTGATAGCACTCGTGGGTCTTTTCTTCAGTAAAACTTTTTATTGAATACATCAATGCATTTTGGCTAAGGCACTAGCCGTCTGAGCTGTGTAAGTACACAGCTAGTAGTGGTATACCTAGCAGTGTATAGTGTGATTGGTTTTTGAAGCACAGGGGCATATTATGGCACAGCGTGAGTGCGAGACAGATGGATGACTAATATTATATATATATATATATATATATAATATATATACATGTATTGATGGTCATTTAAATGGTAATAATAGTGAGATAGTACACACATACATGACATGTACACCTTTCCTATATGTAATAATTCCTATACCCCACCTCATTGATAGCTCCTAAAAACTCAATGCAATCTCCATGAAGGTATAAATATATTATTTAATATAAGGGATATGTGTGATCTAACCTATGTATGAAATTGTATTTCATTTTTATCTTTCGTATAATGGCTTGCCCATTATCCCCTTGTTTGTATACTCTGTATTTTATAATGAACAGCGCTGCGTACCCAAGTGGCGCTTTATAAACACATACATCACCTGGTCGGCGGTCGCAATAAATGTAGGACACTCCACAATCGCCCCTGCTTTACACGACATATCCGATCGTCTTTTAACCACAATAAGTTGCCCGGCATGTGGGGAATTACACAGATATTTCGGGCCGACCAACCAAATGACGTAATTGCTCGGTCGACCCAAAGTATCTGCTCATGTGTCCCCAAACATAAAAGCACACGAAACACTTTTTACTCTCATTCACAAGCCCATCAGCACTGGTTTTCCAATAGCACTGACACCCACACCAGGAAGGAAGGAACTCCGCGCCGACCTGTGAAATGTAACATCGTAAACTCTTCTCGGGATTCAGTGCGCGGCGGCGCCTCACAACAAATAAAATGTTTCCCTTTCCGAACCCCAGAGCCCTATCACAGCTGCCGAAGGCTGGGATACAATGCGCCCTGTTCCTATTGGCCGGCTGGTGACGAACCGTCACCAGCGGCCGACTATTCACATGGAAATGAGGCGCGATATATGGAGGCTGCGGGCGGCCCGCGTAGTGACGTCACAAAGAGACCAGTGGGGAAACGTCCAGTAACGTTCACATGGAGCGCAGGGAGAGGCAGGTGAGAGACAGAGATTAGCGCACACGGTCCGGGTAGTAGTGTTAGTCAGTGTTTGTGTCTACATGGAGCGAGGGGACAGACAGGTGAGACTGAACAGCCTTTAAACCTTCATTGCGGATTATAACCCCGCAGGCCCGGGGGGTAGATAGAAGGGAGAGGCGGACGAGCCCGTTCTATGGAATGCGGGTCACTGTCTGCAGTGCAGAAGTCTGAGCAGCCCGTCCCTAGTCTGCAGCATTGACTACGGGTAGACTCGATCAGTCATGTGACCTTGGGCCCAGATGTATTGGAAACTACAGCTCCCTGCATGACTTAATCGCAGAATTCAACTAACGCATGCTGGGAGTTGTAGTTTCCAAAACAACTGGAGATCACGGGTCGCGTCCCGAGCTCAGGTTCCCATAGGCCTGGTTGTGTGTTTCTCTCCATGTCTCATTGGATGGCCATTGTGTCATGTTTTATAATGTTACTGTTATTGAATGGATATTCTCTTACTCTTATCTGGTTGTATTAGATGAGGAGCCTCTTGTAGAAAAGAGGAGAAGAGCAAGAATCAATGAGGGCCTGCAGGAACTGAGGGGGATTCTCTCTGATACGAGGTATGTATAGTCTGACCTAGACATGATCACTGTGGATGTATGGGGATTTGCCATTGTTGTGGAATAATCTGAGGTTAATTCAGAAAGTGCTTTTCCATGTAGTAGGGCTGCTGCACACTGGGGGATAGTATTACTACATCACTGACATATATTTAAAGGGGAATTCCTTCCTGATGTCCAAATTGCAGTCAGAAAGCATCCCTGGATCAACCAGAACTACAGTAAATATATTGTCAATATTATTTAGTTTTAGAAAGGTATACCCAACTAGCATTTTACTCAAGTTAAGTCGTTAGTTATTGTATGCTACTCTATTTATATATAATATATATATATATATATAATAATATAATATATATATATATATAAAATATATATAATCTAAAAAAAATTTTTTTAAATCTAGTTTCAATCTAAATGGAGAATGCAGAGGTTCTGAGCTAACAGTGAAACGAGTAGAGCATATCCTTCAGAAACCGATCAGCTGGTAAGTTTCAGCAGACTTTTGCATAGTCAATTTTTATTTGAGTTGTGTCATTTAAACAAGCTAATAATTTGCAGAGCAGTTTTTAGATTTTTTAAAGCAAGTATTTTCTGCCTAAAGTTTATGTTCTGCATCCTTTTAACCTTTATGTTAAAGGTTTTTTATGTCAGAGTATTAATGGTAATTTTTCTTCTCTTCTTAGGACTGATCGTGCTGCAGCGTGAGGCCAGTGAACGTTTTGCAGCAGGATACATACAGTGTAGCATGAAGTTCATACTTTTGTTTCCAGCGTCCTGGGATCGATGCCAGTCTGGCTGCTGGTGCTTAATCACTTGCTGGAGTCTATGCCACTGAGTGAAGGCAGCTTACAAGACTTGGTGATGGATGTCCTTCTTGATCATCTTCATTGATGATGGATGTGGCATGGCGATGTTAGGTCTCATCTGAGGACAGCAGCTGTCTGATGTGGAGGAGTCTGAGATGGGCAAGATTGGATTGGATCACGTTCAGGACAATGATAGGACCCTGAAATCCAGCCCCCTACTTCTTCAATGTGGAGACCATGGTGACCATAGGAGAAGAAAGAGCATGGGGACCCATGCTCAGATACATAAATATATTCATGTTCATAATCTATAGGCAAAGCAAACATATGTCAGTCCTATGTGTTTGGATCCCTCATAATAGGAACTTGACAAATTTCAACACCTACAATGACTGTGCGTGTTAAAGATTGACCATTAAGTCTGTGGTTTCACAGCTTGCTGCTTCTGGATGACGCTTCACACTCGCTGATATTGGAGGAACACAATGCTGGATTACTGCAGGAACCATTCTTTGTAGATATTTCCCATTACACTGTGGTGTAGTGTTACAGGCTAGAATTATTCAGATATTCCATGTTACACTGTGCAGCATGTTCATTAGTGTGATTAATACTAAAACGTACCACGCAGCAAGCTTTTAATCAGTACAAAAAACTTCCCCCATTCTATACTGCTCTGAATCTGCCTACTGTGGGGGAAAAAAAAAGTATTTTGATGCTTTCTTAACCCATTACTACCAGAGATATCTCGTGCTCAGGTTTGCTGGAGCAAAGTGATAATTGTAATTTAGTTCCTTCAGACTTTAAAGACCACCAAATCTTGTAAGTAAGAATGCAAGATGTTTTATATAAAGAGCTGGAAGGTTATAGGCTCCCAATACAGTAGTTAGTATTTAAGGCTGCGTACACATAGTGTTAGTGCATAAAGATTTTGTCCCTAGCAGGGATTTTAGTCTTTGGATAACTGAGGTTCTACCTTCAGTGAAGGACACTAGAGATTTGTTCGGATACCGATTTGAAGGGTGCTATAGGAAACAAATGCTTTTGAATTGCAGGAATTTGTGTATATTAGGAGTACTGTGTGTTTTGTTTTTCACCCCCCCCCCATTTTTTTTTGTAATAGCTACTGATAGACAAAAGCGTGATTAAGATGGTTTGGCACAGGCGCCCATTCATTTAAAGTGTGCCTGTAATAGTTTAAAATAGATTCCTAACAGCACTTACTTTTTTTCATCTTAGAACTCCTCCACTCTATACTAAATTGTACTAGTGTGTTCTCGAAAAAGATTCCATCAATCACTGAATAAATTAATAATTTTGTTTTGGTGAATAACAATATGGCAGTCTCTTTATTGGATGCTGTGTTATTGTTAAAATGAAACATTGAAGAGATTGGATGCTTATTTGACTGAAAGAGAAATTAAATTTTTTTAAGAGAAAAGGCAGGGGGGCAATAAAATATCTATTTAATTCTTTTCACCCTGTTTGAGTAAAATAATACATGATAAAGGTTATAGCAAATGAATATACCGTCTAGGAAAATATTCCTTTTTTTTTTTTTATACCTTGTAATTCAATTTTGTAGTTTAGACAGGGCACCTTTTTACACATCTTACCTAAATTTAGTAAAGTAAAGCTATGTACAGACCGTTAGATTGCCATCTGACAAGTGATTGACTTACTGCTTCAGTTAGTGATCTGTCAATACAGGCACCCACAGACATGTCTGGTGCCAACAGGATTTATAGAGTATCAGCAGTGGGTAGGGCCTTAAACGACGGATTGCAATGCCGATGACAGAGTAGGTAGGAAATACGGAAAATTTGTGATCTGCCGGCAAATACCATATTAACGCATGAGTATGGCCACCTCATATCCTGTCAAATTTAGAAATAATCTGATAAATGTTCCCACATGGGCATGGTACAATATAGTTGTATTTTCAACCTTTGAATTTGTGGAAAGTAACATAGTATAAAGATAAGAGGGTTTCATTTTACTTTTTGTTTACCCATTGTAAATTACCAATTTTGTGGCAGGCAATTCTGGGAGCAATAAAATTAACTGACCGTCTAGGTTCTATAACTTGCTTGGGGGGCACTGAGGGAGGACTGCGATCGTGCGCGATTCAGTTTGTGTGCGATATGCCTTTCCGATATTCAGCCCTATTGGAGCGCATGCGATACGCCCCAAAAAAATGCATGCGATACGATAGCGCACAGAAGTGCAGCGCTGTTAACCCTACAGGACGCCCTACATACATCCAATAGCACGGATTGCAAATTGGATCTGAAACTTCGGATTCCAACATCTAGCCCCGAGAGTAACAGTGTGGTGTGTTTTAAAGGTACAGCTTTGCAATGGACTGAACTTTGATTTACAGTTCATTACCTTTAAAGTATACGGTGTTGGCTGCGGCTGAAGGAAAGCTGCAGTCTTGAGTGTTTCTCCCTATACTTTACATAGGAGAAACACTTGAGGCTGTATGTAGAGGGATCCTAAGAAGATCTAGCTTAAAATATTCTCAGGGCTATCAATAAAAGTTCTTATGGTTAAAATGGTGCTAATTTTGCCCAACAATCAGATGTTGCTTTCAATGTTAAATAATATCTGATCTGGTTGACACAAAATTAGCACCATTTTTAACGATAAGAACTTTTATTAAATCTCCCTGTGTCTGTTATCTTTTAAAGATCTGTAGTGTGTGTACCTAGTATTTGTGTATGCTTTAAAATAAATTGTTAGCATTGTGACTCTCAATGCATTGTTATGTTATTCCTGTTGTTATTAGCGGAGTAGATAATCAGACTCTTGCTTTACCATAGACACACATTTACAATACAGCTGCATCATTGACTTGAGCAACCAGGTAACCAAGGTTCATCTTGTCAGCTTTTAGAAAAGCAAAAGGTGCAAATGGCTTTCTAAATCCATAATGGATTATGCATATCTTATTGATGAAATGTAAGTAGTTTAACAAGCTTTTTTAACATTTGCCTCAACATAAATGTTAAATCAATACGAATCTAAGCAGATCCACAGTGTTTTTGTGATATTTAGGGACATATTTACAAAGGCGTGCTATCTGCAATGTCTGATAGCACTCTTTTTTTACTGCTTATAAACAATACCACTAGTCTTAGTAATGATTTGTGTGTTCATTTTTGGCCAAGGTATAAATTATCGCTGGTATCGGCCCATAGAAAGTCAATTTGGGTACTGTCAGATTGTCTGCGTTACGGGTGCAGAATCAAAAATATTTAGGGGGTGATGCAATATATAGGCGCAGTTGCCCAAATGAGTGTAAAATCTATTATACCCACTATGTAACATCTTATTAGCATAGTTTAAACACTCACTTTGTATTCTTGTGCATTATCAAAACATTCTAGAGAAAGGAAATCGCACCTGGTGCAATATAGTATTGTATGAGGTTGAGTATTTGTTCATCAGTCCAACTTACTCAGCAATATCCACATTTCCTGCCTAAACTGTTGATCCAGAGCAAGGCAAAGAAAACTCCACCAGAATTATGAAGTGGAAAAAAATTCCTTCTGATCAGGTGGCAATCGTAAATATCCCTGGATCAACTCCAACTTTATGTATCAATACCAGTAACTTGCAAATTCCTTGTTTAAGAAATATCCAGCTTTCTTTTGAAACTATCCAATGAAACTGCCATAACAACGTCCACTGGAAGACGTTCCATATTTTTACCGTTCTCACAGTGAAAAAACCCTTTCCGAACTTGAAGACTAAACTTCTTTTCTTCAAGTCTTAAGGGATGGCACGTGTCTTCTGACATCTTCAGATAGTTAATTGTATGGCCTGTTAATGTATTTATACAAAGTAATAAATAATCTATATCAATATTCTTTTAAGTTTTGTGCAAAATTCCAATGGGCCGTATAAAAACACACAAATAACTGCGCTACCACTCTCCCATGATACAGTAGCTTTGATTATGAATTTCTGGTTATTGAAATTAATTACTGCAACGCAGATGTGTTTATGTAACAAGTGCTTTCAAAGAATATTGCATTACCCTGTGCTTCTGTAATGTCTGAGAATATAAAAAATGACTACACGAGAGAGAATTGAAGAATCTTTGGGGTGAGGTAATAAAACTCGCTGGGCACTCCACTCTTAAGTGCAACACAATTTTATTTGTGACGTTTCGGAACCAGTGTGGTTCCTTCCTCAGTTGCTTGTCTGAGGAAGGAACCACACTGGTTCCGAAACATCACAATAAAATTGTGTGCACTAAGACTGGAGTGCCAGCGAGTTTGCTACTTTCTGGAGATTTATTCTTCTGTTGGCTACAGATGCCGGAGCACCCGGCACTTGAACACTTGATACTTATGGTTTAGGTGTGCAGGATGCTGTCTAAGGATGGGGTACACACATCTTAAATTGTTGTGTGTATTTGCGGACAGCCGCATTGACGAACCATACATTCAGGTATGTCAGAAAACCACGTAGTACCCTGTGGACCACACGATCGGTCACGGAGGACTATCACCTGCAGAAACCCAGTAAAGCGTTAACATCTGATTGGTTGTTGCAGATAGTTAGCACTGGCAAACTTTCACACCTCCCATGAGTCCCATTGCGATACTGTGCGTTTAAATACCATTGTAAACTAACATATCAGACCTTTCTGATAAATGCTACCCAGTTACACAAAGACCTAAAAACAAAAAATTGTGGCTACTCACACGTTATACTATTCACTATATGGTTTCAATCCCACTCCACCCGTCTTACGTGGAAATGACACTTCACCAACAAATACAAATGTGGGAGAACCAAACGCAGGGATTATACTGCAAACGTGGTTTATTCAATGCGACATGTTTGGAGCTAGTGTGCTCCGAAATGCTTGAGAAAAGGAGCACCCTAGCTCCGAAACCTGTTGCATTGAATAAACTACGTTTGCAGTATGATCCCTGCGTTTGGTTCTCCCACATTTGTATTTCTTGGTGAATACACACAAGACCTACAGAACAGGAAACAGTGGGGCATGGTAAAGTGTAATGTTAAAAACGTTTATTGTAGCATTAATGTCTTTTTAATATAAAAATATATATGCTTAAAAATAGAAAACTATTAAAGAAAACAGTTAAAATACACATTTTTTCAACAATCTTTCAAAAATGGTGGATGGCTGGTCACTAAAATTAGCTCAACACTGAAAAAAAAATGTACACAAAGAATAAGATAATTTTCATGAAAACTATTTTGAGGCTCCTCCATATAGCTGAACATGGGGAGAGCGTTATTGAGGGTAAATTAAATGAAAAGAAACTAAAACTATTTAATATCTTAAAAAGTCATTTAGGTAAAACTTATATAACACAGACCATCTTGTGATTGAGTATGCTTCATAATATATACTTACAGGGAGATTCAATAAAAGTTCTTATCGTTTGTAAAATGGTGCTAATTGCCCCAACCAATCAGAACTTATTAACATTTGAAAGCTAACATCTGATTGGTTGGTGGGGCAAATTAGCACCATTTAAAAGATAAGAACTTTATTGAATAACCCTGTTAATAAATGTTTAAAAAGAAGATTGGTTTTACTCCTGACATTCCTGCAATGTTCCCTGTCCTGGCCCAATCATTTTGAGATTGAAGTAGACTAAAAAGGATCATGCAAGGCAGTTGCAAGTTTGGAGTGTATGGCCATCTAATGCAGCTCAATACATAAGAAAGCAAGCAGCTTGCAGCGCACTACAAATATTGGAAGTTATGTTATTATTGATGGTAGCATACGGTGTCCCAATATTTAATCCATGTTGTTACCTGTTAGGAATAAGAAATCAAATTTTTGTGTTAAAAAATCTTCAGATTTTTTAGTCTTTGTTGTTTGAAATATCAATTTAACCAGAGTATAAACTCTTATTTAACCATGTTTATGTCTGTTTGCTCGAGACATAGATTGTTAAAGAACTTTTCTAGGACATGTTTCCTGTAATTACAGCTCTGTTTGTACTACAGCCAGGTTCACACGGCTGGAGTACTAGACAGAAGACCACAGGAAAGGTGCCTTCTGCTTTTCAAGTTGTCCATTTGATGTGTAATTAAGACCTGTTCTGCTGTAATTGTGAACTGTACATCAAAAGCCTAAGAAGTGGAGTTTGACCTAGGAGCAGTAAAAACCCCATTTCTGGCAGGAAGCACATCATTCTCATAGGAAGCATTTGAGGATCATACTAGGGGAACAAACATTATGAAAAATTCCCACTTAAACTGGTAGTGGAAAAGTAAGGCTAGCCATAGATGGGCCGACCGTTTTCTGATTGGATTTTCGGCCTAAACGATCGAAAATCCTATCAGAAGAATCAGTCAGGTGAGATTGGAGGTCGGGCCAGATCACACCCGGTTTAAAGACCGGACCCGAACTTCCAAACCTGAAACAGTGATCGTGCGTATGTTTCCTTTATACGCTGAACAGCTATTTAAAAAGAGCTGATGCAGAGGTTTTGTGGCCTCTTACCATCCAGGGGGGTGGCGGGGGCAGAAGTTATGCACATGGAACGAATTGTAAGGGCAAGGAAACACTAAACGCGAGTGTTGCGTGCACGCTTTGTATGTGTTGGTGGCCACTTGTGCTGCGATTCCTGTCATTGTCGGGGATCAGAGTGCATGTGAATTGCACTTAAAATGGTGAAGCATGCGCTCTGATCGAGGATCACATCGCAAAGGGCCACAACACACTCCAATGGGGCAACACGGTGTGCGCTTTTAAAAGCGTGATCGTATTGCACTTAAAAGCGCAGTAGTGTAGCCTGGCCCTTAACCTCACCTTGCGTTGCCAATTTTTGCAGATTTTAGCTTGAAAAGATTAGCTTTTTATATCACATAAAATAATCCGTTTTCTAATATTGCCAAATTACATTGTTCAAACTCAAAGGTCACCATGGGTCAATTTTTTGTCTGATTCTTGTATCAATCATAAAGGCCAATAAAAAAACAACATGTATGCCTGTACAGATATACATAGGTAGAATGTTTTTTTCATTAATTTGGGCAATAACAAACTTAAAGCATCACATGGAATAAAACAAAATAGATGCTCAGCTATTGATAAGCAACCTATCTGTATAGATCATTTTAGATAAAAGCTTTGGAACTGTTCCAATAAACTGGTCCTAACAACAATAAATAGATGCGTTTACCTGTTTTAAAGAGTTCTAAACACTTCTCTGTTTAGGATGATTTTCCCAGTGGAAGCATTTTTAACTAGGTGAATAGCAAGAAAACGTATTCACTGCTCATTATCGTGTTGGTTCCTTCTGTGAAAGACATTTTTAAACGACACTACAGTGTACAGCCTACATTCAATATGCATTCTTGATTAGCAAATGCATCAATGCACATTGAAAAAAGGGTTAGAAAAAAGGCATTACTATACATCAGTAAGGGAAGTAATATCTGTTGTATGCAATTAGATCAAATGGACTTGAAGTTTAGTTCTTGAAGACTTTTCGCTAGTCATCCGACTGGCTTTCTCAATTCATTATGACTTGTACAAGGATCTGTCATCTGTGGCAATTCTGAATTGAGAAAGCCAGTCGGATGACTTGCGAAACGTCTTCAAGAACTAAACTTCAAGTCCAGTTGATCTAATGAATACAACAGATATACTATGACCTGGATGAATGAGAACCTTCACAAGCATAAGGAAAGTAAGTATACAGGGAAGAATCTGCTATTCACTAAGGGCTAGGCCACACTGACGTGTTTTTTAGCGCGTTTGCGAACACGATTGCACATGCAATTTTAGTGGAAAGTGCACAGAATGCAAAAATTCCGTGATTTGCATGCACCATTGCTTTAAAGGACAACTAAAGCCTCAGAACAACACAGAACCAGAAGGCAGAACACCTTGATATATAACTAGTAATCTGTATCTACCTCTCATTTGATACAGGCGCTGGGAAATTTACCTAAATAAACATTGGTTTGCGCTTTACTCACAGCATTCTAAAATCACACAGTTTGGTCAACGACTTTCTGTTCTGCACATGCTCAGTCCTTAGCTATGGCAGAAAACTTGTTACAGTTGGTCACACCCGTTAATAATCTCTAGCCAATACTTTTACAGGACAGATAAAGCAAGAAAGCATGTGACTGAGGTAAGGAGGTGGGCCTGGCACTGCACAAACACACAGATCTTCATCCAGTTCTTAACAGGCTTACATTTAATATATACAATTTACTGAAATGGTATTTTATACCTTATTGATGTTTTTAGGGGGGTTATTTTCAGATCTGGAGTATAGAAAATTGGGTTTAGTTTTCTATTAAGCGCAAACAACGGAACAATGCACAGAAAACCTCGTGCGATAACGCTCGCGATTTTGTGCGCAATTTGGTGCGTTGTAGTGGGGTCTCAGCCTAAGTGTAGAAGTTTCATTGACAAACTTATTAATAGAGATACAAGAGATGACTGAAACAGGGGGGTTATTCACACATCAGCCTAGGCTCCACATTGGGAAAAGAAAACTACAGGGGGCCCAGTTAATGCATAGAAGATATTTGTTCTGCTCAGTGTTTCTTTAACGTCATCCTTTTAATAAAATGCTTAAGCACACACCAAATCTCCCTTAAAAATGACTTGCAGCAGTGCTATTTTACTTATTGTAAGGGATTCATATAAGGTTTTTATTGTAAAATGCTAGACAGTTTTATTAATATTAAATATGTTTGTTTTTTAATGTTATTTTCTTATTTTATTCATGCATTACTTACATATGAAGAAGAAAAAATACAGATAATCAATGCTATGTTCTGTGGGCCATGGTGAACAATTGTGTTCAAATGATTGTTTCAAATGACAATAATCTACCATCTGTACATAGATTAAATTGTGAACACCTGTAAACTATGCCCCATACTTACTGACCATGTGAAAAATAACACATAAACCATGCTTAGTAGAATGAAAGGTATGTCTCGATTGTAGTCTGTGTGAACAAAGAGATTGTATCTCCAACCAAAGGTATTTTGTCTCTCCCTTTGGCCAGGCCAAGAATCTGTGTGAATACAGAGAGACAGGGATACTGGCGTGAACTCTAGGAAGTTCAGACAGAGATGTGGAAACTCTCATTAACATGAGATAAAAGGCCCTCTGCTGAAGAAGACTAGTCCCTTCCCCACACATTGAGCTAATGATCTTCACACTTCCACCAGGAAACACATTATCCTCAGTATGTCACTCAGCAGATCCCTGCTGGGAAGGTTGATAATCTCAAGATAAGAAGACAGACAGGTCCCACCCAGACTGCCCCTTTCATGTATCAAATGGAACATATTAGCACTTACCCAGTGTAACTCTAATTTGGTACACAGGGGCTTAGAAATTTACTTTTAGATAACACAAAGAACTAGAACTGTGTCACAGGTGAGCAAACAGTTCCTGTATCAAATTTATTATTCTTGGACCAAGTCATTAATAACAGTGATTATTTCAACTCTATAATCAAAGAGTTATTAATTTTGCAGCTTAATATGATCATAAAATGATTGCCCATAGTAATTCTCGGCCTATTAAGGGAACAGCGATGTGCATGTAGACAGAATATGGGATAAAAAAATAATAAAAAATATACAATAGAAACATAAAATTTGGCTGTGCACACTCAATGCAAATTTTTGGCATGATCAACCATTAGTTCATGTGTATTGGTCGATGTGGGCTAAAAACATTGCATGGGTTTCAGCTGGACGCAACCAAATGGTTGATTATGTGATTATGTGTCCTTTTTCTGGGAATGACAGTCCTTTGTCCTGTACAACTGACGGAAGTGCGGCCGAAGTATTGCAAGGTGTGTACCCAACTAAAGCAGTAAAAGACAAATGATATATAGTAATAAATATATTATATTAATGAACAAAAAATCTTGAAACCATAAGACACAAAGATAGAGGAACTTACAATTTAGATTATTGATCAGGTTTTTGGCCAACCTAGAAATGTACAACATTTTTTGCCACTTGGTGTCTGTGGGAAAGTAAGGCAAAATTAGCACCATTTTAAACGATAAGAACTTTTATAAATCTCCCTGATTGATCTCTAAAGTTTTACAGCCAGATGTAATAAAAGTTCTTATCATTAAAAATTATGGTAATTTTGCCCAAACCAATCAGATGTTAGCTTTCAAATGGTAAAAACATCTGATTGGTTGGGGTAAATTAGCACCATTTTAATAAGAACTTTTATTTCATCTCCCTGCATAGTCTGCGCTCAGGCCTTAAGGTACCCTTAAGATGGGCATACACGGGATTGATATTTTGATCGATTCAAAATAATTCGAATCGATCAGATTATCAATGACACTTTTCCGGGTTTTCGGTAGACCGATCGGCGATATTGAACGGTCTATCTAAAAAAACCTGATTGGGCAAGATAGAAAACTTTCCATTGACCCATCTACCAGAACCTACCTTCTGTAGTTTTCAAGCTAAAATGTAAGGAGATTGCTGGTGCAAGGTAGGGATATTCAATGGATTCTTCTATTGCAATCGATCGGAAGAATATTGGACCATGTATGCCAACATTTACAATGCATTTGTGCGATGTACAAAGAACAAAATGGACAGGAAAGACTATCTCTTTAACAATTGTTGCCAAACCATCTATTGTCTGTACTCTGTATGGAACATAAACGTAGACTAAATGGATGCAGCAGTCATCAAAGTATGTAACAGATTGCAGTCATAATCACATGTGTATGCTGCCTTTAGTTATTAAGGTATAGACTATAGCCAACCAAATGGTTTAAATGTTTTTTGCCCTTAGTTCAGTACAGTGCCTCCCTCCTCATGGTGTATTTCAGTTTGTGAACCTTAGGCTGGGTACACATGGGGCTATAATTTGATCCGACCGAGCGTTCGCTGAGGCAAACGCTCAGCCGGGACAAATGATGGTGGTGTGTAGCCAGCCTTAAATCTAAACATTGCCAGCCCCTGCAGGAGGGTTTTATTAGCTTTCATTTTCCCCAAAACAAAAAGACAGAACAGAGGAAGAAATGAACTATATAAAATAAAATAAAAAGGTAAATAATCAAATATAAAACCAAAATCAAAACTGATAGAATATACGAAAATCACATTTATATGTACCGTATATGTATATAAAATATCCAACAAAGTTGCCGGCTCAAGGATATACCAATTCAATAGTACTGCTGCAGCAGACGTTTGGAATACGAATTCTGTATTTTTAATAGTGTGAATACAGAAATTTAAATGAAAAAAATAAAAATCACATTTAAAATTAAATAACCAAATTCATAATCAAGTTCAAATCTCCAAAATCAGATATACAAAAAAATTCAATTTCAGAAATGACTTATATAGCATTGCTACTGAGAAGCTTGGAATTTATTTTTTTATATATCTGGTACTGTCACGAACTTACTGCCGCTCGGTCCCGCGCCGCTCTGCACTTCTGGGTGGGCGGCGTAGACGTCGTGACGTCGGCGCAAAATTTGAAAAGCGGGTTCCTCTGGACCCGGTGCCCGATTGTAGCTTTTGCTACTCCTGGCTCAGTACTCACCTGCCTTGGTTACTGGTCCTGCCTACCAGCATACTTACCTGTTCGTTACCTTTCCAGTACCAGCATTCCAGCCCATACTTACCTGTTGTTCCAGTACCGCATACCAGCATACTTACTGTTTTTCCAGGACCAGCATACCAGCATACTACCTGTTGTTCCAGTACCAGCATACCATGCATACTTACCTGTTGTTCCAGTACCAGCAACCAGCATACTTACCTGTTGTTCCAGTACACAGCATACAGCAACTTACCTGTTGTTCCAGTACCAGATTCCAGCATACTACCTGTTGTTCCAGTACCAGCATACCAGCATACTTACGTGTGTTCCAGTACCAGCATTACCAGCCTACTTACCTGTTGTTCCAGTACCAGCAACAGCATAATTACCGGTGTTCCAGTACCGCATATTTAGCACGATCCGATGCAAAATGAGATGGTTGAAGTTCAAATTGGATTCGGCATTGATTCATGAATCTACGGCAGGCTTGGGCATCACCATTGAACTGTGAGGGCGGAGGTATGCGGGGGCTCTCTCCGAAGAGAAGGGTCACTGGATCCGAACGTAGAAGGAGGTGGCGTAGACCGGAGCAGAGGCAGAAACTGTGGGTAGCCGGACAGCGAGAGTGTCCATGAACTGAGCCAACTGGCCCTGATGGTGTTCAAACAGGTCCATGCGTTTGGACAAAGCTTGGGAGTTTTACTCACCTCGGCCATAGCCCCCTCAGACATTTTCCATGGCCCGATTGTACTGTATTAAATGGCGGAGGCCAGGTACTTACAAGTACGCTTTAGGAGGAGGCGTATAGTCCGGGAAATGGCAGGACACAGGGACTAGGGGCTGCTGGAGATGTAGGCTGGATGCTGGAACAGGTGAGTAACTGGAGATTGGATGCAGGAAGGTAAGTTACTGGAAGAACTGGTAGGTATGCTGGTATGCTGGTACTGGAACAACAGGTAGTATGCTGGTATGTTGGTACTGGAACAACAGGTAAGTATGCTGGTATGCTGGTAACTGGAACAACAGGTAAGTATGCTGGTATGCTGGTACTGGAACAAAGGTAAGTATGCTGGTATGCAGGTACTGGAACAACAGGTAAGTATGCTGGTATGCTGGTACTGGAACAACAGGTAAGTATGCTGGTATGCTGGTACTGGAACAACAGGTAAGTATGCTGGTATGTCTGGTACTGGAACAACAGGTAAGTATGCTGGTATGCTGGTACGGAACAACAGGTAAGTATGCTGGTATGCTGGTACTGGAACAACAGGTAAGTATGCTGGTATGCTGGTACTGGAACAACAGGTAAGTATGCTGATGCTGGTACTGGAACAACAGGTAAGTATGCTGTATGCTGGTACTGGAACAACAGGTAAGTATGCTGGTATGCTGGTACTGGAACAACAGGTAAGTATGCTGGTATGCTGGTACTGGAACAACAGGTAAGTATGCTGGTATGCTGGTACTGGAACAACAGGTAAGTATGCTGGTATGCTGGTACTGGAACAACAGGTAAGTATGCTGGAATGCTGGTACTGGAACAACAGGTAAGTATGCGGTAGGCAGGACCAGGAACCAAGGCAGGTGAGTACTGAGCCAGGAGGTAGCAAAAGCTACAATCGGGCACCGGGTCCGGAGGACACGGCTTTTCAATTTTGCGCCGACGTCACGACGTCGACGCCGCCCACCCAGAAGTGCAGAGCGGCGCGGGGGACCGGAGCGGCAGGTAAGTTCGTGACAGTACCAGATATATAAAAAAATAAATTCCAAGCTTCTGCAGTAGCAATGCTATATATAGTCATTTCTGAAATTGAATTTTTTTGTATATCTGATTTTGAGATTTGAACTTGATATGAATTTGGTTATTTAAATTTTAAATGTGATTTTTATTTTTTCATTTAAATTTCTGTATTCACACTATATGAAAATACAGAATATCGTATTCCAAACGTTGCTGCAGCAGTACTATTGATTGGTATATCCTTGAGCGCCGGCAACTTTGTTGGATATTTTATATACATATACGGTACATATAAATGTGATTTTCTGATATTCTACAGTTTGATTTTAGGTTTATATTTGATTATTTACCTTTTTATTTATATATGTACAGTTCATTTCTTCCTCTGTTCTGTTTTTTGTTTTGGGGAAAATGAAAGACTAATAAAACCCTCCTGCAGAGGGCTGCAATGTATTAGATTTAAGGCTGGCTACAAACCATCATTTGTCCCGCTGAGCGTTTGCTCTCAGCGAACGCTCGGTCGGATCAAATTATAGCCCCATGTGTACCCAGCCTAAGGTTCACAAACTGAAATACACCATGAGGAGGGAGGCACTGTACTGAACTAAGGGCAAAAAACATTAAACCATTTGGTTGGCTAAGTCTATACTTAATAACTAAGGCAGCATACACATGTGATTATGACTGCAATCTGTTACAATACTTTGAGACTGCTGCATCCATTAGTACTACAGTTTATGTTCCATACAGAGTACAGACAATAGATAGGTTGGCAACAATTGTTAAAGAGATAGGTCTTTCCTGTCCATTTTGTTCTTTGTACATCGCACAAATGCAGTGTAAATGTTGGCATACATGGTCCAATATTCTTCCGATCGGATTTGCAATAGAAGAATCCATTGAATATCCCTACCTTGCACCAGCAATCTTCCGTACATTTTAGCTTGAAAACTACAGAAGGTATGGTTCTGGTAGAGGGGTCAATGGAAAGTTTCTATCTTGCCCAATCAGGTTTTTTTAGATAGAACCGTTCAATATCGCCGATCGGTCTACCGAAAACCCGGAAAAGTGTCATTGATAATCTGATCGATTCGAATTTTTTGAATCGATCAAAATATCAATCCCGTGTATGCCCATCTTAAGGGTACCTTAAGGCCTGAGCGCAGACATATGCAGGGAGATGAAATAAAAGTTCTTATTAAAATGGTGCTAATTTACCCCAACCAATCAGATGTTATTTACCATTTGAAAGCTAACATCTGATTGGTTTGGGCAAAATTACCATAATTTTAATGATAAGAACTTTTTCATCTGGCTGTAAAACTTTAGAGATCAATCAGGGAGATTTAATAAAAGTTCTTATCGTTTAAAATGGTGCTAATTTTGCCTTACTTTCCCACAGACACCAAGTGGCAAAAAATGTTGTACATTTCTAGGTTGGCCAAAAACCTGATCAATAATCAAATTGTAAGTCTCTATTTGTGTCTTATGGTTTCAAGATTTTTTGTTCATTAATATAATATATTTATTACTAATATATCATTGTCTTTACTGCTTTAGTTGGGTACACACCTTGCAATACTTCGGCCCGACTTCGTCCAGTTGTACAGGACAAAGGACTGTCATTCCCAGAAAAGGGACACATAATCACATAATCAACCATTTGGTGGCGTCCAGCTGAACCCATGCAATGTTTTTAGCCCAATCGACCAATACACTGAACTAATGGTTGATCATGCCAAAAATTTGCATTGAGTGTGCACAGCCTAATTTTATGTTTCTATTGTATATATTTTGTATATATTTTTTATCCCATATTCTAGTCTACATGCACATCGCTGTCCCTTAATAGGCCGAGAATTACTATGGGCAATCATTTTATGATCAATATTAAGCTGCAAAATAATAACTCTTTGATTATAGAGTTGAAATAAATCACTGTTATTAATGACTTGGTCCAAGAATAATAAATTTGATACAGGAACATTGTTTGCTCACCTGTGAGCACAAGTTCTCAGTTCTTTGATGTTATCTAAAAGTAAATTTCTAAGCCCCTGTGTACAAATTAGAGTTACACTGGGTAAGTGCTAATATGTTCCATTTGATACATGAAAGGGGCAGTCTGGGTGGGACCTGTCTGTCTTCTTATCTTGAGATTATCAACCTTCCCGCAGGGATCGCTGAGTGACATACTGAGGATAATGTGTTTCCTGGTGGAAGTGTGAAGATCATTAGCTCAATGTGTGGGGAAGGGACTAGTCTTCTTCAGCAGAGGGCCTTTATCTCATGTTAATGAGAGTTTTCACATCTCTGTCTGAACTTCCTAGAGTTAGTCAGTATCCCTGTCTCTCTGTATTCACACAGATTCTTGGCCTGGCCAAAGGGAGAGACAAAATACCTTGGTTGGAGATAAATCTCTTTGTTCACACAGATACAATCGAGACATACCTTTCATTCTACTATAGGCATGGTTTATGTGTTATTTTTCACGGTCAGTAGAGTATGGGGCATAGTTTACAGGTGTTCACAATATTAAATCTATGTACAGATGGTAGATTATGTTCATTTGAACAATCATTTGAAACAACAATTGTTCACCAATGGCCCAACAGACATAGCATTGATTATCTGTATTTTTCTTCTTCATATGTAAGTAATGCATGAATAAAATAAGAAAATAACATTAAAAAACAAACATATTTAATATTAATAAATACTGTCTAGCAGTTTACAATAAAAACCTTATATGAATCCCTTACAATAAGTAAAATAGCAGCTGCTGCAAGTCATTTTTAAGGAGAGTTTGGTGTGTGCTTAAGCTATTTTATTAAAGGATGTACGTTAAAGAAACACTGAGCAGAACAAATTTATTCTATGGCAATATGGGCCCCCTGTAGTTTTCTTTTCCCAATGTAGGAGCCGCTGCTGATGTGTGAATAACCACCTGTTTCAGTCATCTCTGTGTATCTCTATTAATAAGTTTGTCAATGAAACTTCTACACTTAGGCTGAGACCCCACTACAACGCACCAAATTGCGCACAAAATCGCGAGCGTTATCGCACGAGGTTTCTGTGCATTGTTCCGTGTTTGCGCTTAATAGAAAACTAAACCCAATTTTCTATACTCCAGAATCTGAAAATAACCGCCCTAAAAACATCAATAAGGATAAAATACCATTTCAGTAAATTGTATTATAGTAAATGTAAGCCTGTTAGAACTGGATGAAGTATCTGTTGTTTGTGCAGTGCCAGGCACACCTCCTTACCTCAGTCACATGCTTCTTGCTTTATCTGTCCTGAAAAGTATTGGCTAGAGATTATTAACGGGTGTGACCACTGTACAAGTTTCTGCCATAGCTAAGGACTGAGCATGTGCAGAACGAAAGTCGTTGACCAAACTGTGTGATTTTAGAATGCTGTGAAAGTAAAGCGCAAACCATATGTTATTAGGTAAATTTCCCAGCGCCTGTATCAAAATGAGAGGTAAGATACAGATTACTAGTTATATATCAAGGTGTTCTGCCTTCTGGTTCTGTTTGTTCTGAGGCTTTAGTTGTCCTTTAAAGCAATGGTGCATGCAAATCACCGGAATTTTTGCATTCATGCACTTTCCACTAAAATTGCATGTGCAATCGTGTTCGCAAACGCGCTAAAAACACGTCAGTGTGGCCTAGCCCTTAGTGAATAGCAGATTCTTCCCTGTATACATTACTTTCCTTATGCTTGTGAAGGTTCTCATTCATCCAGGTCATAGTATATCTGTGTATTCAATTAGATCAACTGGACTTGAAGTTTAGTTCTGAAGACGTTTCGCTAGTCATCCGACTGGCTTTCTCAATTCAGAATTGCCACAGATGACAGATCCTTGTACAAGTCATAATGAATTGAGAAAGCCAGTCGGATGACTAGCGAAAAGTCTTCAAGAACTAAACTTCAAGTCCATTTGATCTAATTGCATACAACAGATATTACTTCCTTACTGATGTATAGTAATGCCTTTTTTCTAACCCTTTTTTCAATGTGCATTGATGCATTTGCTAATCAAGAATGCATATTGAATGTAGGCTGTACACTGTAGTGTCGTTTAAAAAATGTCTTTCACAGAAGGAAGCCAACACGATAATGAGCAGTGAATACGTTTTTGCTATTCACCTTAGTTAAAAATGCTTCCACTGGGAAATCATCCTAAACAGAGAAGTGTTTAGAACTCTTTAAAACAGGTAAACGCATCTATTTATTGTTGTTGGACCAGTTATTGGAACAGTTCCAAAGCTTTTATCTAAAATGATCTATACAGATAGGTTGCTTATCAATAGTGAGCATCTATTTTGTTTTATTCCATGGTGATGCTTTAAATTTGTATTGCCCAAATTAATGAAAAAAACATTCTAACCCTATGTAATATCTGTACAGGCATACATGGGTTGTTTTTTTATGGCCTTTATGATTGATACAAAAGAATCAGACGACAAAAATTGACCCATGGTGACCTTTGAGTTTGTAACAATGTATTTGGCAATATTAGAAAACGGATTATTATGTGATATAAAAAGCTAATTTTTCAAGCTAAAATCTGCAGAAAATTGGCAACGAAGGTGAGGTTAAGGGCCAGGCTACACTACTGCGCTTTTTAAGTGCAATACGATCACGCTTTTAAAAGCGCACACCAGTGTTGCCCCATTGGAGTGTGGTGTTGTGGCCCTTTGCGATGTGATCCGTCGATCAGAGCGCATGCGTTCACCATTTTAAGTGCAATTCACATGCACTCTGATCCCCGACAATGACAGGAATCGCAGCACAAGGGCCACCAACACATACAAAGCGTGCACGAACACTCGCGTTTAGTGTTTCCTTGCCCTTACAATTCGTTCCAGTGGCATAACTTCTGCCCCCGCCACCCCCCTGGATGGTAAGAGGCCACAAAACCTCTGCGATCAGCTCTTTTTAAATAGCTGTTCAGGCGTATAAAGGAAACATACGCACGATCAGCTGTTCAGGTTTGGAAGTTCGGGTCCGGTCTTTAAACCGGGGTGATCTGGGGCCCGACCTCCAATCTCACCTGACTGATTCTTCTGATAGGATTTTCGATCGTTTAGGCCGAAAATCCAATCAGAAACGGTCGGCCCATCTATGGCTAGCCTTACTGTCACCTACCAGATTTTAAGTGGGAATTTTTCATAATGTTTGTTTCCCCATAGTATGATCCTCAAATGCTTCCTATGAGAATGATGTGCTTCCTGCCAGAAATGGGGTTAATTGCCTCCTAGGTCAAACTCCACTTCTTAGGCTTTTGATGTACAGTTCACCATTACAGCAGAACAGGTCTTAATTAACACATCAAATGGACAACTTGAAAAGCAGAAGGCACCTTCCTGTGGTCTTCTGTCTAGTACTCCAGCCTGTGAACCTGGCTGTAGTACAAACAGAGCTGTAATTACAGGAAACATGTCCTAAGAAAAGTTCTTTAACAATCTATGTCTCAAGCAAACAGACATAACATGGTTAAATAAGAGTTATATCTGGTTAAATTGATATTTCAAACAACAAAGACTAAAAAATCTGAAGATTTTTTAACACAAAAATTTGATTTCTTATTCCTAACAGGTAACAAACAGGATTAAATATTGGGACACCGTAGCTACCATCAATAATAACATAACTTCCAATATTTGTAGTGCGCTGCAAGCTGCTTGCTTTCTTATGTATTGAGCTGCATTAAGATGGCCATACACTCCAAACTTGCAACTGCCTTGCATGATCCTTTTTAGTCTACATTCAATCTCAAAATGATTGGGCCAGGACAGGGAACATTGCAGGAATGTCAGGAGTAAAACCAATCTTCTTTTTAAACATTTATTACAGGGTTATTCATAAAGTTCTTATCTTTTAAAATGGTGCTAATTTTGCCCCAACCAATCAGATGTTAGCTTTCAAATGTTAAATAAGTTCTGATTGGTTGGGGCAAAATTAGCACCATTTTTAAACGATAAGAACTTTTATTGAATCTCCCTGTAAGTTTATTATGAAGCATATCTCAATCACAAGATGGTCTGTGTTATATAAGTTTTACCTAAATGACTTTTTAAGATATTAAATAGTTAGTTTCTTTTCATTTTAATTTACCCTCAATAACGCTCTCCCAATGTTCAGCTATATGAGGAGCCTCAAAATAGTTTTCAATGAAAATTATCTTATCTTTTGTGTACATTTTTTTTTCAGTGTTGAGCTAATTTAGTGACCAGCCATCACCATTTTTGAAAGATTGTTGAAAAAATGTGTATTTTAAACTGTTTTCTTTAATAGTTTTCTATTTTTAGCATATATATTTTATATATAAAAAGACATTAATGCTACAATAAAAGTTTATAACATTAGCACTTTACCATGCCCCACTGTTTACTGTTCTGTAGGTCTTGTGTGTATTCACCAAGAAATACAAATGTGGGAGAACCAAACGCAGGGATCATACTGCAAACGTAGTTTATTCAATGCAACAGGTTTCGGGCTAGGGTGCTCCTTTATCAAGCATTTCGGAGCACACTAGCTCGAAACATGTCGCATTGAATAAACCACGTTTGCAGTATAATCCTGCGTTTGGTTCTCCCACATTGATTGTTGTTGGTGAAGTGTCATTCCACGTAAGACGGAGTGGAGTGGGATTGAAACCTATAGTGAATAAGTAAATAACGTGTGAGTAGCCACAATTTTTTGTTTTAGGTCTGTGTGTAACTGGGTAGCATTTATCAGAAAGGTCTGATATGTTAGTTTACAATGGTATTTAAACGCACAGTATCGCAATGGGACTCTGGGAGGTGTGAAAGTTTGCCAGTGCTAACTATCTGCAACAACCAATCAGAATGTTAACGCTTTACTGGGTTTCTGCAGGTGATAGTCCTCCGTGACCGATCGTGTGGTCCACAGGGTACTACGTGGTTTTCTGACATACCTGAATGTATGTTCGTCAGATGCGGCTGTCCGCAAATACAACCAATTTAAGATGTTGTGTACCCATCCTTAGACAGCATCCTGCACACCTAAACCATAAGTATCAAGTGTTCAAGTGCCGGGTGCTCCGGCATCTGTAGCCAACAGAAGAATAAATCTCCAGAAAGTAAGCAAACTCGCTGGGCACTCCAGTCTTAAGTGCAACACAATTTTATTTGTGATGTTTCGGAACCAGTGTGGTTCCTTCCTCAGACAAGCAACTGAGGAAGGAACCACACTGGTTCCGAAACGTCACAAATAAAATTGTGTTGCACTTAAGAGTGGAGTGCCCAGCGAGTTTTATTACCTCATCCCCAAAGATTCTTCAATTCCTCTCTGGTGAGTCATTTTTTATAGTCTCAGACAACAGAAGCAACAGGGTAATGCAATATTCTTTGAAAGCACTTGTTAACATAAAACAATCTGCGTTGCAGAATTAATTTCAATAACCAGAAATTTCATAATCAAAGCTACTGTATCATGGGAGAGTGGTAAGCGCAGTTATTTGTGTGTTTTTTACGGCCCATTGGAATTTTGCACAAAACTTAAAAGAATATTGATATAGATTATATTTATTACTTTGTATAAATACATAACAGGCCATACAATTAACTATCTGAAGATGTCAGAAGACACGGGCCATCCCTTAAGACTTGAAGAAGAAGTTTAGTCTTCAAGTTGGAAAGGGTTTTTTCACTGTGAGAACGGTAAAAATATGGAACGGTCTTCCAGTGGACGTGTTTATGGCAGGTTCATTGGATAGTTTCAAAAGAAAGCTGGATGATTTCTGTAAACAAGGATATTGCAAGTTACTGGTATTGATACATAAAGTTGGAGTTGATCCAGGGATATTTACGATTGCCACCTGAGTCAGGAAGGAATTTTTTTCCACTTCATATTCTGGTGGAGTTTTCTTGCCTTGCTCTGGATCAACAGTTAGGCAGGAAATGTGGATATTGCTGAGTAAGTTGGACTGGATGAACAAATACCTCAACCTCAAATACAATACATATTGCACCAGGTGCGATTTCTTCTCTAGAATGTTTTGATAATAGCACAAGAATACAAAGTGAGTGTTTAAACTATGCTAATAAGATGTTACATAGTGGGTATAATAGATTTTACACTCATTGGGCAACTGCGCCTATTATTGCATCACCCCCTAATATTTTTGATTCTGCACCCGTAACGCAGACATCCATTGACAGTACCCAAATTGACTTCTATGGGCCGATACCAGGCGATAATTTATACCTTGGCCAAAAATGAAAACAGCAAAATCAGTACTAAGAACTAGTGGTATTGTTTATAAGCAGTAAAAAAAGAGTGCTATCAGACATTGCAGATAGCCACGCCTTGTAAATATGTCCCTAATATCACAAAAACACTGTGGATCTGCCTGAGTTCGTATTGATTTAACATTTATGTTGAGGCAAATGTTAAAAAAGCTTGTTAAACTACTTACATTTCATCAATAAGATATGCATAATCCAATTATGGATTTAGAAGCCATTTGCCACTTTTGCTTTATTAAAGCTGACAAGATGAACCTTGGTTACCTGGTTGCTGCAAGTCATGAATGCAGCTGTATTGTAAATGTGTGTCTATGGTAAAGCAAGAGTCTTGATATCTACTCTAATAACAAAAACAGGATAAACATAACAATGCATTGAGAGTCACAATGCTAACAATTTATTTTAAAGCTACACAAAATACTAGGTCACAACACTACAGATCTTTAAAAGATAACAGAAAGACAGGGAGATTTAATAAAAGTTCTTATCGTTAAAAATGGTGCTAATTTTGTGTCAACCAGATCAGATATTATTTAACATTGAAAGCTAACATCTGATTGGTTGGGGCAAAATTAGCACCATTTAACCATAAGAACTTTTATTGAATAGCCCTGAGAATATTTTAAGCTAGATCTTCTAAGATCCCTCTACATACAGCCTCAAGTGTTCTCCCTATGTAAAGTATAGGGAGGAGAACACTCAAGACTGCAGTTTCCTTCAGCCGCAGCCAACACCGTATACTTTAAAGGTAATGAACTGTAAATCAAAGTTCAGTCCATTGCAAAGCTGTACCTTTAAAACACACACACTGTTACTCTCGGGGCTAGATGTTGGAATCCGAAGTTTCAGATCCAATTTGCAATCCGTGCTAGTGGAGTTTGTAGTGAGGCCGGTCCTGTAGGGTTCAACATGCGCTGCACTTCTGTGCGCTATCGTATCGCATGCATTTTTTTTGGCGTATGCATGCGCTCCAATAGGGCTGAATATCGGAAAGGCATATCGCACACAAACTGAATCGCGCACGATCGCAGTCCTCCCTCAGTGCCCCCCAAGCAAGTTTAGAACCTAGACGGTCAGTTAATTTTATTGCTCCCAGAATATGCCAGCCACAAAAATTGGTAATTACAATGGGTAAACAAAAAGTAAAATGAAACCCTCTGTATCTTTATACTATGTTACTTTCCACAAATTCAAAGGTTGAAAATTACAACTATATTGTAACCATGCCCATGTGGGGAAACATTTATCAGATTATTTCTAAATTTGACAGGAATGAGGTGGCCATAATCATGCGATTAATATTGGATTTTGCCGGCAGATCACAAATTTTCCGTATTTCCTGACCTTACTGTCATCGGCATTGCAATCCGTCGTTTAAGGCCCTACCCACGCTTGATACTCTATAAATCCTGTTGGCACCAGACATGTCTGTGGGTGCTGTATTGACAGATCACTAACTGAGAGCAGTAAGTAATCAATTGTCAGATGGCAATCTAACGGTCGTACATAGCTTTACTTTACTAAATTTAGGTAGAAGATTGTAAAGAGTGCCTGTCTAAACTACAAAATTGAATTACAAGGATAAAAAAAAAAAAAAAAAGGAATATTTTCCTAGACGGTATATTCATTTGCTATAACTTTATCATGTATATTTTACTCAAACAGGGTGAAAAGAATTAAATAGATATTTTTTGCCCCCCCTTTTCTCTTAAAAAAATTTAATTTCTTTTCAGTCAAATAAAGCATCCAATCTCTTCAATGTTCATTTTAACAATAACAGCATCCAAATAAAGAGACTGCCATATGTTATTCACCAAAACAAAATTATTAATTTATTCAGTGATTGATGGAATCTTTTTCGAGAAACACTAGTACAATTGTATAGAGTGGGAGGAGTCTCAGATGAAAAAAAGTAATGCTGTTATGAATCATTTTAAACTATTACAGGCACACTTTAAATGAATGGGCGCCTGTGCCAAACCATCTTAAATCACAGCATTTGTCTATCAGTAGCTATATACAAAAAAAAATGGGGGGGGGGTAGAAAAACAAAACACACCGTACTTTCCTAATATACACAAATTCCTGCAAATTCAAAAGCATTTGTTTCCTATAGCACCCTTCAAATCGGTATCCGAACAATACTCTAGTGTCCTTCACTGAAGGTAGAACCTCAGGTTATCCAAAGACTAAAAATCCCTGCTAGGGACAAAATCTTTATGCACTAACACTATGTGTACGCAGCCTTAAAGTACTAACTACATGTATGGGGAGCCTATAACTTCCCGCTCTTTATATAAAACATCTTGCATTCTTACTTACAGAGTTGGTGGTCTTTAAAGTGCTGAAGGAACTAAATTACAATAAATCACTTTGCTCCAGCAAACTGAGCACGAGATATCTCTGGTAGTAATGGGTTAGAAAAAGCATCAAAATACTTTTTTTTTCCCCACAGTAGGCAGATTCAGAGCAGTATAGAATGGGGGAATGTTTTTGTACTGATTAAAAGCTTGCTGCGTGGTACAGTTATTAGTATTAATACACAATAATGAACATGCTGCACAGGTGTAACATGGAATATCTGAATATTCTAGCCTGTAACACTACACCACAGTGTAATGGGAAATAATCTACAAAGAATGGATTCCTGCAGTAATCCAGCATTGTGTTCCTCCAATATCAGCGAGTGTGAAGCGTCATCCAGAAGGCAGCAGCTGTGAAACCACAGACCTTTAATGGTCAATCTTTAACAGCACAGTCATTTGTAGGTGTTGAAATTTGTCAAGTTCCTATTATGAGGGATCCAAACACATAGGACTGACATATGTTTGCTTTGCCATAGATTATGAACATGAATATATTTATGTATCTGAGCATGGGTCCCCCATGCTCTTTCTCCTCCTCTGGTCACCATGGTCTCCACATTGAAGAAGTAGGGGGCTGGATTTCAGGGTCCTATCATTGTCCTGAACTGAATCCAATCCAATCTTGCCCATCTCAGACTCCTCCACATCAGAGCACTGCTGTCCTCAGATGAGATCCTAACATCGCCATGCCACATCCATCATCAGATGAAGAGAATCAAGAAGGACATCCATCACCAAGTCTTGTAAGCTGCCTTCACTCAGTGGCATAGACTCCAGCAAGTGATTAAGCAGCTCAGCAGCCAGACTGGCATCGATACCGGACAGCTGGAAACAAAAGTATGAACTTCATGCATACACTGTATGTATCCTGGCAAAACGTTCACTGGCCTCACGCTGCAGCCGATCAGTCTCTAGAGAAGAGAAGAAAAATTACCATTAATACTCTGACATAAAAAACCTTTAACATAAAAGGTTAAAAGGATGCAGAACATAAACTTTAGCAGAAAATACTGGTGCTTTAAGAAAATCTAAAAACTGCTCTGCAAATTATTAGCTTGTTTAAAAATGACACAAACTAAATAAAATTGACTATGCAAAAGTCTGCTGAAACTTACCAGCTGATCGGTTCTGAAGGATATGCTCTACTCGTTTCACTGTTAGCTCAGAACCTCTGCATTCTCCATTAGATTGAAACTAGATTAAAAAAAATTTTTTTTAAGATTATATATATATATATATATATATATATATATAATATATATATATATATATATATATATAATATATAATAAGAGTAGCATACAATAACTAAAGACTTAACATTGAGTAAAAGCTAGTTGGGTATACCTTTCTAAAATAAATAATATTGACAATATATTTCTGTAGTTCTGGTTGATCCAGGGATGCTTTCTGACTGCAATTTGGAATCAGGAAGGAATTCCCCTTTAAATATATGTCAGTGATGTAGTTAATACTATCCCCCAGTGTGCAGCAGCCCTGACTACATGGAAAAGCACTTTCTGAATTAACCTCAGGATTATTCCAACAATGGCAAATCCCCATACATCCACAGTGATCATGTCTAGGTCAGACTATACATACCTCAGTATCAGAGAGAATCCCCCTCAGTTCCTGCGGCTCTCATGATTCTTGCTCTCTCTCTTTTCTACAAGAGGTCCTCATTAATACAACCAGGATAGAGTAAGAGAATATCCATTCAATAAACAGTAACATTATAAGACATGACACAATGGCCATACAATGAGACATGGAGAGAAACACACACACAGGCCTATGGGAAAACCTGAGCTCGGGGACGCGACCCTTGGATCTCCAGTTGTTTTGGAAACTACAACCCCCGCATGCGTTAGTTGAATTCTGCGATTAAGTCATGCAGGGAGCTGTAGTTTCCAATACATACTGGGCCCGAAGGTCACATGACTGATCGAGTCTACCGTAGTCAATGCTGCAGACTAGGGACGGGCTGCTCGAGACTTCTGCACTGCAGACAGTGACCCGCATTCCTAGAACAGGCTCGTCCGCCTTCCCTTCTTCTACCCCCCGGGCCTGCGGGGTTATAATCGGCAATGAAGGTTTAAAGGCTGTTCAGTCTCACCTGTCTGGCCCTCGCTCCATGTAGACACAAACACTGACTAACACTACTACCGGGACGTGTGCGCTAATCTCTGTCTCCTCACCTGCCTCTCCCTGCGCTCCATGTGAACGTTACTGGACGTTTCCCCACTGGTCTCTTTGTGACGTCACTACGCGGCGCCCGCAGCCTCCATATATCGCGCCTATTTCCATGTGAATAGTCGGCCGCTGGTGACGTGTCGTCACCAGCCGGCCAATAGGAACAGGGCGCATTGTATCCCAGCCTTCGGCAGCTGCTTGATAGGGCTCTGGGGTTCGGAAAGGGAAACATTTTATTATGTTGTGAGGCGCCGCCGCACTGAATCCCGAGAAGAGTTTACGAGTTACATTTCACAGGTCGGCGCGGAGTTCCTTCCTCCTGGTGTGGGTTCAGTGCTATTGGAAAACCAGTGCGGATGGGCTTGTGAAATTAGAGGTAAAAAGTGTTTCGTGTGCTTTTATGTTTGGGGACACATGAGAGATACTTGGGTCGACCGAGCAATTACGTCATTTGGTTGGTCGGCCCGAAATATCTGTGGTAATTCCCCCACATGCCGGGCAACTTATGTAGGTTAAAGGACGATCGGATATGTCGGTAAAGCAGGGGCGATTGTGGAGTGTCCTACATTTATTGCGACCAGCCCGACCAGGTGATGTATGTGTTTATAAAGCGCCACTTGGGTACGCAGCGCTGTTCATTATAAAATACAGAGATACAAAACAAGGGGATAAGTGAAGCCATTATACAGAAAGAAAAAATGAAATACAATTTCATACTAGGTAAGATCACACATATCCCTTATATTAAAAAAAATAATTTATACTTCATAGGAGATTGCATTGAGTTTTTAGGAGCTATCAATGAGGTGGGGTATAGGATATTACTATAGGAAAGGGTGTACATGTCATGTATGTGTGTACTATCTCACTATTACCATTTAAAGACCATCAATACATGTATATATATATATATATATAATAATATATATAATTAGTCATCCATCTGTCTCGCACTCACGCTGTGCCATAATTGCCCCTGTGCTTCAAAAACCAATCAACACTATACACTGCTAGGTATACACTAGCTAGCTGTGTACTATACACAGCTCAGGACGGCTAGTGCCTTAGCCAAAATGCATTGATGTATTCAATAAAAAGTTTACTGAAGAAAAAGACCCACGAGTGCTATCAACTCTCTGTGTATAGTATATTATTATATAATAATGGATAATTGATATAAGTGCAGCATGCCTTGACAATTAGGAATAAGTCCCTGCCCCGAAGAGCTTACAATCTAAGTGAAATTGATAGTGGCAAATGGTGCATGCTGCAACCCGAAGTGGCGCATATAAATAATTTTTTCCTACATACATTTCAAGCAAGTGTTGGTCGGTCAGTATAAAAAGCTAGAATCTGATTATTGCTCTAGATTGGCAAGTTTTTAAACACTCTTATTACATAATGCTGTAAATAGACTGATTACAAATGAATAGATTTGATGTTCAATCAACAATTCTACTAAATATTGAAAGATAACTAAACTTATGAGTTTTTACTTCAGACTTTTCTGCAATATTTCCTGGTCGGCCCATTCATTTTGCGATCGGAAGTTAATGCAAAATAAATCGTGCTAGGCAGTTTTTCCTGACCTCTGACATTTTCTGTGACTGACTTCCAATGCATGCATAATGTCTGTTGTAAGCATTGTCCATCTGGGAATATCTCAATGAGAGAAACTAGTAGAGGGCAAACATACGATTGATTCAACATTCAGTCGAATCAGTGAACTTTGGACAGGTGTATGGCCAGCATTACCCCCTTCTCTAGACATACATTCATAGAGTGTATGGGTAGGGTTGGACTGATGCAGAAGAGCGTTATGCTGGACAACAAACAGAGGTAAGAGTACAGTTACCTACCTTCCTGGAGATGTACTTTTAGGGGGAGAAGTGGGACAAATATTTGGGCACTATAGTTGCCTTTAATAATAAATGGAATCAATTGTGCAATTTTGACACATTTTAACTTATAATGTTCAAATTCAAATCAATATGTTGTGGAGATTGAGGATATTTAAGCCACCTACAAAACTATCAGTAATGCTGTAGGATTTATGTCTGTATAGTAAAGTCGTGGACAGTAACACCACAGGAATTAAACAGTGCTCCTTACTTAGGGCTAGCCCAACTGAGTGTGCTTTTATTTGCGATTCAATCATGCTTTTAAAAGTTGTGTGTGGCACACTAGTGCTTTACGTGTCTGGTATGCGACCGTTAATGGGAGGCATGGATCCGACATTTTTTGCGCAATTGCATGCAACATTCGATACATTGGCTCTTGCGCTCGGAGTCGGTGCAGTGTGGCGTCACCCTTAAAGGCACCGTGACATAGATTTAAGGTTTAATAAAGTTATGCTTTCATCTAGTCTATCCTTTTAAGCCTACCCATGATCTCTGCCTAGTAGTAGATCCAAAGGGTGGCGGAAAGGGGTAGGTTAATCCTTTCGACTGTAAATGGCAATGGAAGGACCCTGGATCAGAAGGGAGGTATGAGCCAAATTAGGCACCATTGAGCTAATCAGTCTCATAGTTAAGCTCCTACATTCCCCTTGTAAATTTAGTTGTGCTTCCCTAAACTCTTCATTTTTAAGAGTCCTTTGTATATTCAGGATCAAAAATGACATGCAGATTCCAAATAAGACCCTTATCAATGCTTTGTACACAGGGAGAATATAAATTTCTCCTAAAGTCTGTATCTTTATACAAGACAATATCTTGCGGCTTAGTTTTTGTGCCTGTCTCTGGGTACAGCTAATGGTGCCGCTACACATTAACAAATAGGGAAAATCCCATCTGATACAAGCGAATTGCCCTATACTGTGGGAGGAGTACTGGGACCTAGACAGTTTTGTGTCATCAGCATATACAGAGACCTTAGTAGTACTAAGGTTTAATAAAGTTATGTTTATCAGTCTATCCTTTTAAGCACCCATGATCTCTGCCCTAGTAGTAGATCCAAGGGTGGCGGGAAAGGGGTAGGTAATCTTCTGACTGTAAATGGCAATGGATAGGATCCGGATCAAGAAGGACTGTATGAGCCAAGTTAGGCACACATGTCTAATCAGTCCCATGTTAGCTCCTACATTCCCCCTTGTAAATTTAGGTGTGTCCTTAACTCTTATATTTTAAGATGTCCTTTGATATCAGGATTCCAAAATGCAATGAGATTCCAAATAAGCCCTTATCAAGCTTTGTAACAAGGGAATATACATTTTTTTTCCTAAGTATGTATTTCTACAAAACTGGCCTAGTTTTTGTCTGCCTCTCTGTGGTACACTAATGGTCCCACACTTAACATATAGGGAAAATCCCATCTGATACAAGTGAATTTCTATACTGTGGAGGTATGTGGACCTAGCCAGTTTTTGTGTCATCAGCATATTACAGAGCCCTGTGTTAATCCCCTTATCATAGTTTTAAAACAGATTTAAATAGAAAATATTCCAGTAAAGACCATGCTCCAATTAGAATCTTTGTTGCATTGACCATCCATTAATTCCCAGTTGGGTACATCATCGCCTTGTTGGAGGGCAATGCGCTGGCCTGGGCTTCTCCTTTATGGGAAAAAGACGATCCTCTAATCTATAATGTTACCGACTTCCTGAGTATGTTTCGCAAGGTCTTCGATTCCCCAGGAAGAACCTCTGCTGCCTCCTCCCAGTTGATGCAGCCCCGCCAAGGGTCTCGTTCCGTGGGTCAATATGCAATTGAATTTCGTACCCTTGCCGCGGAGACTTCTTGGAACAATGAGGCACTTACAGCAGCTTTTTGGCAGGGACTCTCTGACCGCCTCAAGGATGAATTAGTATCTAGAGAGTTACCTGTCCCTTTGGAAGACTTGATTACACTATGCATCCAGATTGATACCCGCTTCCGTGAACGGCAGGCAGAAAGGTCTGCAGCTCGTTCCAGCTTCCCTCAGAACTTACCTAGGCTTGCGCAGACCTTTCCGCAACCTATATCTTCGGGAGAATTGGCGCCACTCATCTATCCCCCGGGGAAAAATCACGCCGACGTACCAATGGACTTTGTGTGCTGGGCAAGGACACTTTGTAAGAATTTGTCCCCAGAAGTCAGGAAACTCCAGGACCTAGAAGTTAAGGAGGAGCTCCTTCTAGGTAACGTTAAGTCTCCTGCCAAATTTGAACCACTGAAACTATTTCTACCAGCTACTATCACCTGTAATGGTAAAACTTTTTCCTCACAGGCCTTTGTCGATTCTGGTGCCGCTATGCAGCACAATTGGGGCTTCCTCTCCTTCACTTGCAGCAACCTCTTCGAGTTCTGGCTATTGACAATAACCCGTTGGCTTCCGAATTCATCTCCAAATCTATTTCACCAAGAACGTTTATCTTTTCTTGTCATCCAAAGCCCTTCTGCTCCTCTAATTCTCGGACTTCCATGGCTCAGATTACACAACCCTGTTATAGATTGGTCTAACAATGAACTCAAGTCTTGGAGCCCTTTCTGTTTCAAAAATTGCCTTTCTACTCATTGCACTACCATTACCTGTGAAAATAAATCTGAGAAAAACCTCGCTGAATGTTATCATGATTTCTCTGATGTGTTTTGTAAAAAGCGAGCTGAGAAGCTACCACCGCAGCGATCCTACGATTGCCCCATCGATCTTCTCTCTGGTACTATGCCTCCTAGGGGACGCACATACCCACTGTCTCCCTCGGAAACTCTAGCCATGAGAGAGTACATTACTGAACATTTGTCTAGGGGTTTCATACAACCTTCCACTTCCCCTGCTGGAGCAGGGTTGTTTTTTGTTGAAAAGAAAGACGGAGGTTTACGACCCTGCATCGACTACCGTGGGTTAAATAAGATCACAATAAAGAATCGGTATCCTCTCCCTCTCATCTCTGAGCTGTTTGACCAGATAAAAGGGGCTAAAGTATTTACCAAACTGGATCTTCGGGGGCATACAATCTGATCCGTATACGCAAAGGTGACGAGTGGAAGACCGCCTTTAACACTAAGGACGGTCACTACGAATATCTCGTAATGCCCTTTGGCCTTTGTAATGCTCCAGCGGTGTTCCAAGAATTCGTAAATGACATTTTGTTGGGAATCTCTGTAGTAGTATACCTCGATGACATTTTAATCTTTTCTCAAGATCTGCCCTCACACCGCATCCATGTTAAACAGGTGTTACTACGTCTGAGAGAGAATAGCCTATATGCCAAACTGGAAAAGTGTCTGTTTGAGTGTTCGCAGGTACCCTTCCTAGGCTACATCGTATCTGCACAAGGGTTCCAGATGGATCCTGTTAAAGTTTCGGCCATCCAAGATTGGTCTCTTCCTATGGAAACCAAAGCTATTCAAAGGTTCATTGGGTTTGCCAATTACTACAGACAATTCATTCAAGGGTTCTCTTCAATAATTTCTCCGATATTGGCCTCATCAGTAAAGTGGTAAGCCTCATTCATGGACCCCTGCAGCCTTCGAAGCTTCAAACGACTCAAGGAGGCCTTTGCTGATGCTCCTGTTCTAGTACATCCAGATCCTAGTCTTCCCTTCTACATCGAAGTTGATGCCTTGGACTTGGGCGCTGGAGCCGTCCTTTCCCAAAGAAAAGGCCCTAAAAGGAAACTCCATCCCTGTGGTTATTTCTCTAAGAAGTTTCTACCCAACGAGTGAAACTATGATGTTGGAAATAGGGAACTTCTTGCCATCAAGCTGGCCCTCGAGGAGTGGTGTCATCTATTGGAAGGCACCTCTGTACCTATCACCATCCTTACCGACCATAAAAACCTTGAATACATCCAGAATCTTAAAAGGTTAAATCCCCGTCAAGTACGGTGGTCATTATTCTTTTCCCGATTCAACTTTGTTATCACTTACCAACCTGCTCCAAAAACAAGAAAGCTGGTGCCTGTCCAAGATCATTTTGTTCTTCCGACTGCATTAATGAAGATAAAGGCTCCATTATTCCTATCACTAAAATCTTGGCCACTATATCCCCTCAACTTTGTTCCAAGATCCAAGCCGCACAAGACTCTGCTCCTCCTGACACACCCTCTGGCAAAATCTTTGTTCCTGTTTCACTCTGGAAAGCTGTCCTTCTTCATACTCACTGTTCCAAGCAAGCCGGGCATCCCGGTGTTAACAAAACTTTAATATTCTTGCCCGTTCCCTTTGGGTGCCCAAAATGAGAAAAATTCAAAGACTTTTTCAAGTGTGTACCAGCTGTGCTCAATCCAAGTCTTCTAGAACCTTCCCCTGTGGTCTTCTTCAACCCCTCCCCATTCCGTCCAGACCTTGGACCCATCTATCCATGGACTTTATTGTTGAACTTCCACCTTCCAAGAAAAACACGGTTATATGGGTAACAGTAGACCACTTCAGCAAAATGGCCCATTTTGTACCCCTCCCCAAACTACCATCTTCAACGGACTTAGCCCAACTATTTATTTCACATATCTTCCGCTTTCATGGACTCCCTTCTGAAATAGTATCTGACAGAGGTACTCAATTTGTTTCCAAATTTTGGAGAGCACTTTGTAAGTCCATGAACATCAAGTTACAATTTTCCTCGGCTTACCACCCACAGTCCAACGGGGCTACTGAACGCACTAACCAGTCTTTGGAACAATATCTTCATTGTTACATTTCCTATACTCAGGACGATTGGGCTGACCTTCTGCCTTGGGCTGAGTTTGCCCATAACAATTCACCTCATGCTTCTACTGGGAAATCTCTTTTTTATGTGTCTTTGGGACGAATCCTAGATGTTTCCTCAAGATTTCTTTCCACACATGTACCCGCTGCCAATGACTCTACGGCCCAGATGACCGCTATCTGGCATGCTACGGAAATCAGCCTTCAGAAATCTGCTTTGGTACAAAAAAACTGCAGCAGATAGGAGACATAGAGAACCCCCATTTTTGGTTGGAGATAAAGTGTGGCTCTCCTCTGCTCATATTAATCTACGGGTTCCTTCCTCCAAACTGGGACCCAAATTTATTGGTCCTTTTCCTATCCTGGAATTGGTCGGCCCAGTTGCTGTTCGCCTCCAACTTCCTTCCAGCATGCGGATTCCTAACGTGTTTCATATTTCTCTCATCAAACCATTATGCTCTAATCAGTATTCCACGTCTTTACTACCTCCCGTTCCAATTTCAGTTGATGGTCAGCAGGAGTTCGAGGTTGAGAAAATCTTGGACTCTAGATTTTTGAGAAGATCTCTTCAGTATTTGGTCCACTGGAAAGGTTTTGGTCCGGAAGAAAGAGCTTGGATTAAACATTCAGATTTGCATGCTCCTCGTCTAGTCAGAGCTTTTCACAGGAGTTTTCCAGGGAAACCTGGCCCGTTGGGTCCTGTGGCCCCCCGTAAGGGGGGGGTACTGTCACGAACTTACCTGCCGCTCCGGCGCGAAATTTGAAAAGCCGGTGTCCTCCTGGACCCGGTGCCCGATTGTAGCTTTTGCTACCTCCCGGCTCAGTGCTCACCTACCTTGGTTCCTGGTCCTGCCTACCAGTATACTTACCTGTTGTTCCAGTACCAGCATTCCAGCATACTTACATGTTGTTCCAGTACCTGCATACCAGCCTACTTACCTGTTGTTCCAGTACCAGCATACCAGCCTACTTACCTGTTGTTCCAGTACCTGCATACCAGCCTACTTACCTGTTGTTCCAGTACCAGCATACCAGCATACTTACCTGTTGTTCCAGTACCAGCATACCAGCATACTTACCTGTTGTTCCAGTACCAGCATACCAGCATACTTACCTGTTGTTCCAGTACCAGCATACCAGCATACTTACCTGTTGTTCCAGTACCAACATACCTACCAGTTCTTCCAGTAACTTACCTTGCCTGCATCCAATCTCAAGTTACTCACCTTGTTCCAGCATCCAGCCTACATCTCCCAGCAGCCCCTGTGTCCTGCCATTTCCCGGACTATACGCCTCCTCCTAAAGCGTACTTGTATGTACCCGGCCTCCGGCCATTTATTACAGGTACAATGAGGAAATAACAGAAGAGTGAAGAAAATATAGAAAATCAAATTCAAATTGAAATAAAAAAAACATATAGAAATAGAATTTTGATTTTATCTAATCTTGATATGAGGATATGACAGATGGGTAGGCCTGCAGTTCAACACTGTGTGACCTTTGAATCAAGGTCAGAGAAGTTAAGGTCTGTACACATTTGCCATTGTTGTACCATCTTGCAACTAAGTGCATAAGTGAGCCCAGAGTGGCCATTTCAGCCGCCTATTGATCAGTGTTTGGACCCTCGGTCGGGCAAAATGGACATTCCATCAAGTAACGCTAATGATCCAACCCAGCGGATCATCAACAAGGCCTGACAGAGTGCCCATACATTAAACAATAGTCATCAGATATGCTTGTTCGAATTACACTTGTGTGTTGCAGGTTGGTCCCACTGTCTTGTGTTTATAAAGCTTTAGTCTGGCCATACATTGCTCAGATATATGGTCAGGGTTCTGAATAGTGGCACTCTCGTATATAGACATATACATACAGGGTGGATTTATACTTTTTTCTCTCCTATGCCAGCTAACTTGTTGCCAACCCCCCAACAAATAAGATAATGCTAGGGTGGCTGTGCAGTAACTGTAAGAAGTAGACGGCACTCACCTAGACCCCCCCCCGCCTCCTAGCAGTTGTAAAACCCCTAGGCCATGGCCAAGGTGGCCTAATGAAAAATCTGTCCCTGTATACATATATCCAATTTTAACAGCATCTGCACAAATTATATTTATCAGTGCACACAGTGGATAATAACAAATGAAACATGTAAAAGGATGCTGGGAATTACAGTGCAACATACAAAAAGCTGCAAGTAATATGTATTATTTATTTGCTCTGGTGCCCAGGCAGGTGAGAACCTTAAAGTGCCACCCGAATAGAAGGGATACCAAACATATTTGCTGCACATAAGCAGCTGCATTTTTTGCATCCTGGTTAGATTTAAAGCTATGGTAAGGTTTACACTTTATATCCAACAAATGCTGGAAATAGCCTGTAAATTGCAAGCCATAAAGCCATAAAATGCTGTAGGTAACAACAGAATGCTGTAATTTAGTGTGACAGTAGCCATGTAATGTCTGGTGTCAACATAGAATTTGGTTGTAAAAAGACACAGATGGTCCTTATAAAGTACCGATTTAAATACATAATGAATTAGTAAAATTTTGCTTTTTCTCGCACATTGTGTCCTCTAGCTCTGCTAACCACCATATTCTAAGTAAGAGTTATCCCAGGACTACTTTGTACATTGTAGGAACATATAACACGTAACTTTCACATTATACTGTACCCAAATTCAATTTGTGGGAATTCCTTAAAAGACAACTCCACCCTCAAAATAATATCTTTTAAAATGGCCTCTTTAAAATATGTTTATGTATCCTATTTTGCCCTCTGAATTCATTACTGAATGCAGGTTATGCTTCTGGATGCCTCATGGAAACTGAGCAATTTTGTGATCTGCACTGAGCCTGCTCAGAAGAGGCAGCTATGGGATTAGCATTCAGCCACTGGTTTTGATGTAATCTGTGAAATCCATAACTGACAGTTGCTAACTGGAAGAACCAAAAGCAGAAAAAGGAGCAACCAGATATTGTGCAGGATTTTAAGCTAGAAGTATATATTTCACATTTCAAACTATTACAGTTTAGGGCTTTGGGGGGTAATTTTCCTGTATATATTTTTTCATTTGAGGGCTGGACTTGCCCTTTAAGCATACACTCAAAAAACAATTTAGAGTATAAAGTTGGGTATACATATGACTGATTTAAGTCAACTGCCAATTACCGGCTATGTACGTGGTGAAAAATCAGACATTCCTCTTGCCTGCAAATACCAATGTTGGCCATGGTCTGACCAAAAATTTCCATTGGAGCACTTTTTCCTCCCTACATTTACCAAAGGAAGCCGATAGGGATAGTTACACAAACAATCTCATTATACTTGTGCTAAAAAATGACTTTAGGTAAATTGATATGAATTGCTCTCCTGAGAGTTTTTGCAATTTATTTCAATTGTTTATTTTACATAGTTTTGAAGATATTTACATTTTTGTGTGTGATATGGCAGCAGCATCGCCAGGTCCCCTGCACTTCCTGCTCTAAACCCTGTCAGTCAATCTTCCGTGTCTCCTCCCCTTTGCAGCCCCCCTGGTCTCTCCCACTCATGGACCCCATGGTCCCTCCAGTTGCAGGCCCCCCTTGGCCCATTCCCTTACAGCCTCATGTGGCCCCGCCCACCCGCGGGTGCCTAAGCCCCGCCCACCCACGGGTGCCTAAGCCCCGCCCACCCACGGGTGCCTAAACCCCGCCCACCCACGGGCGCCTAAACCCGCCCACTCGCGGATGCCATGGGTTACTCAGACACACACCCCCTTACAGAAAACTGTGGAAACAGCCTTTTCAGGCAGTGCGAGAATTCTGCCTGAAAAGGCTGTTTTCACACAGTGAAAAAGAAGGGCTGTAGATTCCCTTACCTTCTCTGTCAGGACTTCACACAGCAGAGAGAAGGAGGGACTTCCTGTCTCCCTCACACACTGAGGGAGTCTGAGGCTGTGCTTGCCGGCAGCACTGTGCAGGAGAAACCTTAGGAATGTCACGTCAGCCTCCCACCCATTAATTTTCTGGTCAGTCATTTCTTTATATCTTGGGCTGTGGAGCACGTAGAGAGGTGGTTAATGTCTCGTTTTAAAGGTAGGAAGCTGGCCTTTCAAACTCAACTTGTTTGGAAACCACAGTTCCCCTTTAAAGGGCATGTCCATCCCTTCTAAAAACTTTTTACACAATGTAGTGTATACCATCCCACCCCCAACCGCTATATTTACAACTTCAAAATCGCTCTCCTTCTTTACATACACCTCCACGATCCTCCGCCGGAACTGCAAGTAGGGGGCCGGACCGGCAGCCGCGGCTGTGATTGGCTGAGAGGCAGCCAATCACAGCTGCGGCTGCCATTAATGAAAACGGTGCTGGAACAAGGAGGTGTAAGTAAAGAAGGGAAATGAAGTAATAGAGCGGTTGGGGTGGGAGGGTATCCCCTGCATTGTGGCACAAGCTTTTAAAGCTACACTATTGCCAGCCACAGAGGGATCGGGAAGGAGGGAAGGAGAGGGGGGAAAGGGCTCTACTGAGCATGCCTCATACCTTGATAAAGCTAGCCAAGCTACAGAAACAGGATGAGGCACTGACAGCTCCTACCCAGCAGTTTCCTGCACTTTGAAGAGGCAGAACAGGAGAACCACAATGAGCAGGAATGTAAGGTAAGGATTTTTTTTATTTTTTACAGTGGGGCCAGTAGTTGGTAAAATTTTAGTTTGGGGGGTGGACATGCCCTTTAACTTTTATAATAAGGCAGTAATAGAAATTGTTGACTTAATATTTTCCTCTACCCTCAAAATATCCTATCTAAAATCAATTTATATACAGGATATATATCATTAGAAATATACACTTTTTCTTTATTATTTACATGGGTAGTCCTCCTCTACCGCACTTTAAACACAGTAACATGTGCTCAAGCTGATGAATCTGATAATAGGATAAGATCATATGAGCTAGAAAATCATTGGATTGTAATCACTTTTTTGGAGATGATTTTATTTAGGATGCTGTAATCTCAACATTCCCAAACAACCTCTCGCTATCCTAGGATTGGGTGGGTGTTTCTTCTCTGTGTTGCCATCCCATGTAGATTGTTGAATGATATTTAGAAAAGTTTTTAATTTATAAAAATGTACTTATGTACAAGTTGGGAAAAAATTTCAGAAGTGAAATCTCATTCTTTTTTATCAATTGTTAAATAAAAACTTTCCTCTGGACTACTGGGTACAAACCATACAATAATTTAGCTCGACCGATTGAGATTTCAGTGTTTTGGTCAGTTAGGCAGAATTATTGTATGGTTTCTAGCTTCGCCCACGACCAACTGCTCGTTTGTTCGAATCCAACAAATGCACAAACGGACGTGTTGGAAAATCACCGCTGATCGTGCAGTCCTCTATTGTGGCAAACGCGGACGTGGAAAACTGCCGGTCGCTGAGGAAAAAGAATTGTACTATGTGTACCCAGCTTAAAATCGTATTTTACTAAACAGAGGCGTAACTACCAGGGGAGCAGGCCCTGGGGGCCCCATCTTCCCAAAAAGCCTCTTCCCAAAAAAATCACTATAGATGAAGCAGGGATAGGGGCCCATTGATTCCTAGTTACGGCACTGTTAAGCTGGGTACACACCATACAATAATTTGGCTTGACCGACATTTCAGTGTTTCGGTTGGTTGGGCCAAATTATTGTATGTTTTTTTCTTGTAAAGTTGGATGAATGCACGATCGGATGTGTCTGAAAACTTCAGCTGATCATGTAGCCTTCTATTAAAACACATGCTCGGTTGTGGCTGCTTTTGCCGCGACCTACAGTCCTTCCTCCCAGCCGATCGGTCAAAAGCCTTGAATGGTCGGTCAGGAGGAAGGATTGGAACATGTGTACCCAGCTTTACTAACACTATTCTTCTATCCTTTTGGTAATCTTTTTCTATGCAGTACATGCCCCTCTAGTGACAGAAGATAAAATACGAGAGAAATGGAAGTGCTAAATCAGGTAGAGAGTATGTTAACACTCCATCTAGTGGCCATAATAAAATAAAACAATCGCTCTTCATTGAGGTAAATGTTTGTTTTTTTTTTAAAAAATGTTTATTTAAAAAATTCCAAAAGAGAAAAATCCAAAATACATGTACATACATATTTGTAACAATAAGGAATACATGCAAATGTTACCTTGTTTATTTAAAAAAAAAAATCAATCCTATTCCAGTGGAAAATACTATATGTGCACAACACAGCGAGTTAAGAGAGGAGGGGGTATAAATGGGAAGAAGGAAATAAGTGTGTTATCAGTATCACACCTAAAAAAATCTAGACAGGTCCTCTAGCAGAAGGGCCCTTTGGTATGCATAACCGAGGCAAAAAAATGTGGGGGTCCTAGTACCCAATGTTGATGCAATTTACAAAAATCAGGGTTGAGCGTTATAAATAAACATCCTGAGGCCTGGAATACATTGGGATGGTATGTGTGATGGAATGTTATATGTTATAGGGATCAAATAATTGTAAATTTGCCCGGGAATCTAAATAGGACAAATAGTCCTCCCATGTGTACCCAGCCTAAAATTCATCTCAGCTTGGGTAGTGTGTTTGTGACCACCATCTTACAAGCTTTAACGCTAGGTACAGGCATGCAATTTCTGGAATTTGATTTGTTTCTCTCCTAAGGTTCAGAGATTCTGCAGCATGATTTTTAGAAGATTTGTTTGGTATGTTACCTTTTCCAATGCTATCAGACTCAAAACTTTGCTTATTAGGAGTGTCCGCTGTTGATGTATGCAAAATAAAAAAAAAAATTGGAAAGTTAACATGCCAGACAAGTGATCAAGCATCTTGCTGTGGAATCTCTAAACCTAAGCAAATGCCAGAAATCCACCAAGTCCAGACAGCATGTTAAACTAAGGGAGGAGGATATATCATGGGATATAGGGAGTGAGATATACCTGATATAAAGACTATAGAATTAATCTATTTACTTTATCCACGGAATAGATGAATACAAAAATCACTTATGGCTGTATTAGAATATAGACAGGACATCTGCGTTGCAGCTCTTGGTGAATGAGCCAAAAGCCATAGCGGATGTGGCCATGAACGAGTGCATACACGTGTTCGATTATTGTCTAAAACGGCCATTTGTCATGCTTGTATGCTTGCTCAGGGGTCGTCCGAATTATCGAGGCTGTCTTCTCCCTGATTGACTGCTGCTTTCCTTGCTGCCTCCATTGCATATGCTCAAGCTAATAAAAAGTTCATAGCGCAGAGGGAGGAGGTGGATACCTTTGTCAAAATGGAAGAGAACTCATAATTAAATATCTGGTTACAAATGCATGTAATAAACTGATAAAAATAGCAGGTGGGGTTGCAGGCAGATAAGAAGTCACCAGTTTTTTCTTTTAATGTGGATAATCCTGTTAAAGGAATAGTTATATGTCTATAACATACCCCTGTAGTGGATTTCTATGGGAGGAACTGTAAGATTATAGCCTTATAATTTTACAGTTCCAGGAGGAGAAGGAAACCAGGTTATAATAAATAATGCACCCCGAACTGTAAATGAAAGTGATATTAGAAGTCACCTTGGAGTTGCGTGCCCTGTATAAAAGGTACTCGACCTGCAGCCTTGTGCTTTTATATTGTCACGGAACTCCTCTGTGACTTCTAATATCCTTATAATTTACAGTTGGGGTGCATTATCCAGTATATCTCAAAATGTAAACATCAATCCTTTGTTACTGGTACAGCTGTACTGAAGGGATTAACTGATGAAAATTCACGAGACAATAAGGACAATAAGCATAGTTTCCATTTGTGTTACTTAAAAAAGCCCATGTTCCACCAATTACAAGCTTAGAGAAAGTAAAGCCATAGCTAGTTCATCGGTTTTACGACTTCCATAGAATGTTAGAAAGGAATGTACTTCTAATTTAATATTAAAACTCACCTTGGCATATTTACTGTATATGTGACTGAACATGTTACACAACACTAAAAACTGATTTCACCTATTTACAATAGTATGTGTGGACCTAGGTATTGTCACTTGTATACCATGGCCATGCTGATAGGCTGGTCAGTACATTAGCTTTTAGTAAATTGACACTTAACATTCTTCTAGCATAGAAGAAGAATACTGCACTTCTCTGTACAGCCCGGCCTCCTCCTACATTCTGGATGTCGCTTTCCAAATGACATCACGCCATGCGCCGGAAATGAAGTCCTTTTGGGCCTGAAAGAACCATAGAGACGGGAGGAGCCGCCTCGGAGTGACCCGAGAGGAGAGAGACCTCCAGTGTGACCACTTGCCACGGGCATATTAGAGGGACCTGAAAGTAATCGAATTATTAAAAGTGGGAGTGACCGGAGAAAAGGAATCCCCTCAGACTAGACCCATAAAGGAGAGGGTCCCAGTGTGTGTCCTGTAACCACTGAGGGGCTCCCAAAGTCACTAGAGAGGGCGTGTCCCTTACCTGGAGTACTAAAGGTAAGTAGGAGTCATACTGTGTACAGATACCGTCCCTCTTAGTGCTTCGTATGGACAGAATAGAAATAGTGTGATCTGGTAATCAGTATGGCTCCAAGTCCACCAGGTATTTAGCAGGGTCTAGTGATGGAGGCATGAGAACAACAGCTTCCAGTACTTTCTACTTTTACACGTAATAGCCTTTGGGTGGAAACATTTGTACTAGTTATTGCTTTAGTTCACACAAGATTGTATCAGTATCTGTTGTAGTACAATCTCCCCCCTCCTCCTCCTTTACCTTCTCTTCCAACCCCCCCATATATTAATATTAAAATTCTATGCAGTCCTAATTATTTTAATGTATAGGCCAAGAAATATTCTATGTCATGTTGTCGATATACATGCAACTCACAACATTATTTGTTTTTTGTTTATTGTTGGTTTTCTTAGATTGGTTTGTAAAAGTTGTAAAGGTGCCGATACATTAGCGTTTACCTGCAGACTGATCCCACGAAATTCAATCAATTCACCTTTCCGGATCTTCTTTGTGACATATGATTGCTAAATAATTGGGCCAGATGGGACCTCGCAATCGTATGTTGGTCGCGAAGAAGATCCGGAAAGGCAGTTCCTGCAGACTTGATTGAATGTTGCGGGTTCTGTTTGCAAGAAAGTGCAATTGTGTTGGTACCTCAAGTCTTCAGTTTAAATTTTTGGTATTACCATGGGTTGTAGTAACCTTTATTTAGCGAGATGTTTTGCAACAAATAATATATGTTTGTATAGTTTATTTATAAAGCGCCACTTGGGGCGCAGCGCTGTACAGTAATAAAATACAATAAAGTTGTACAAGGGGGATAAATACATAGATAGTTCAGTACATAAATTATATAAATAGAAGTGCTAGAGCTTTGCCAAAAGAGGAAAGGAGGTCGCTGCCCTGTAGAGCTTACAATCTATTTAGGTCGGTAACATACAGATACAATGGAGTGGTGGAGTGAGACGTATGCAGTGCAAATAGAACAATCATAGACTGAGCTGGTTTCCAGATAGGTAGGATGTAAGGCTAGATTTAAATCTGCTAATTGAGGTTTCATGACGTAAAGAGAGGGGAATAGAATTCCAGAGGATGGGAGCCACGAGAGAGAGAGAGGTTTAAAATGAGAGGAAGCAGTACGAGTGGAGGGTCTGTACAGAAGCTGGTTCTGCGATGAGCGGAGGGTACAGGCAGGAACATATGGGGACACTAGAGAAGATATATAAGAAGGAGCAGCAGAGCGAAGGGCTTTAAAAGTTAGGAGAAGGATTTTGTATACAATGCACTGTTTAACGGGGAGCCAGGTTATTGTCTGGTACAGAGGAGATTTGGGATCCTGTTTATTAGAGAGCGAAACAAAACGTGTGGCAGAGTTAAGTATAGACTGAAGGGGAGATAGGTGGGAAGCAGGAATACCAGTAGGTAGTAGATTGCAATAGTCCAGGCGTGAAAGGATGAGAGCATGCATAAGCATAGCGGTGATCGGGAGAGAAAGAAACCTGCAGATTTTTGCTATATTGCGAAGGTAAAAGCGGCAAGTTTTCGCAACATAGTTAATGTGGTTAGAAAAGGGAGAGATAGGAGTCAATAGAGGAGAGGGGTCAATAATTACCCCTAGGCAGCGTGCCGATTGGATAGGGAAAATGGGGGTATTGTCAACAGAGAACGAGAAAGATGGGACAGGACCAGGTTTAGGTGGAAAAATGATCAATTCAGTTTTAGAAAGATTTAATTTGAGGTAACGTTGAGACATCCAGGAGGAAATGGTAAGGAGGCAGTTGGAGACACTTGATTGGTTGTCAGGAGTTAGCGTAGGTGTGGACAAGTAAATTTGTATATCGTCTGCATATAAATGACACTTGAAGCCAAAAGAGCTGATGATATCTCCCAAGGAGATGTGATAGTGTAGAAGGAGAACAATAAGGGTCCAAGTACAGACCCCTGCGCTACCCCCACATTAAGAGGAACCGGAGAAGAGGTGTTGTTAGCAACAGATACAGAGTATGTTCGGTCAGAGAGATAGGATAGAAACCAGGATGCCACTTAATTCCTAATGCCCAAGAAGTGAACTATCTGCATATATACATTTAATACACAATATACATTTAAAGTAGTTATGCATTTGAGTCTTAAGATCATAATTTTCAGTCAAGAGTTTTTCCCACTTGAGCTCTTCATCCTAAAACACATTTTTCTCAATTCTAGTCTGTAAACTGCTGATCAAGATCATGGCTTCCTTGCCATCTCCTCCTGGATGTCTCAACACTACCTCTAATTAAATCTTTCTATAACTGAACTGATCGTTTTTCCACTTAAAGGGTATCTCCACTCATAATTTCAAGGTTTAGGCATCTAGTTCTATTGAAGAACGGGAGGTAAAGGAGCTGTGCCTTACCCTCCGTTCTTCAATAGAACATGCAGGAGACTTGTGAGAAGTTAAGAAACTTACCCGCTCGCTCGCTCCCCCGGCGCGTAGTCTGACAGGTCCCGACGGACCTTGTCTTCTATGCGCATAGAAGACAAGGTCCGTCGGGACCTGTCAGACTAAGACAGTGGAGATACCCTTTAAACCTGGTCCTGTCCCATCTTTCTCCATCTCTGTTGATAATACCCCCATTTCCCCTATCCAATCTGCACGTTGCCTAGGGGTAATTATTGACTTTTCTCTCTCCTTTTCGAACCACATTAACTATGTTGCAAAAACCTGCCGCTTCTTCCTTCGCAATATAGCCAAAATCTGCAGGTTCCTTTCTCTCCCAAACACTGCTATGCTTATGCATGGTCTCATCCTGTCACGCCTGGACTATTACAACCTATTACAACCTACTACTTTCTGGTCTTCCTGCTTCCCACTTCTCTCCCCTTCAGTGTATACTTAACTCTGCCAAACGTATTGTTTCGCTCTCTCATAAACCGGATCCCAAATCTCCTCTTTACCGGACAACAACCTGGCTCCCCGTTAAACAGCGCATTGTATACAAAATCCTTCTCCTAACATTTAAATCCCTTCGCTCTGCTGCTCCTCATATTTCCTCTGTATCCCCATATGTTCCTGCCCGTACCCTCCGCTCATCACAGAACCAGCTCCTGTACAGACCCCCCACTCGGACCTCTTCCTCTCGCCTTAAACCTTTCTCTCTTGTAGCTCCCATGCTCTGGAATTCTATTCCCCTCTCTACATCAAGAAACCTCAATCAGCAGGTTTAAATCTAGCCTTACATCCTACCTATCTGGTAACCAGCACAGTATTTGATTGTTTTATTTGCACTGCCGTTTCATTCTGGCACTTGTACCCATTCCATTGTATCTGTATGTTACCCGCCTAACTAGATTGTAAGCTCTACGGGGCAGGGACCTCATTTCCTCTTGTGGTAAAGCCATAGCACTTCTATTTATATAAGTCATATATTTTTGTACTGTACTATCTACGTATTTATCCCCCTTGTATGACTTTATTGTATTTTAATACTGTACAGGCTGCGTTCACAAGTGACGCTATATAAATAAACATATACATACATACAAAAAGAATCGTCACTCTACTTACAGCTCTTTGCTCCCGTGGCCCTCTACATTTGTGGCTGCCAGTCCGACCCGTTACCAAGTTCCGGCAAATAGAGGGACAGATCAGTGCGCCCCAGGAGCAAGGGGCTGTAATGAGAGCTCTAAATCTTTTTTTGTAGTAATCTGATATAGCGGTTGAGGGTGGGCAGGGGTAGCATTCATTTTACTAAAAGTTTTTATATTTAGGGTGTATCTGTTGTATTCAATTAGATCAACTGGACTTGAAATGTAGTTCTTGAAGACGTTTCGCTAGTCATCCGACTGGCTTTCTCAATTCAGAATGACTTGTACAAGAATCTGTGGCAATTATGTACCCTGGAAAATCCCAATTAGCATTTAACGCCAGGTGTAAGGGTGTGATTAGATAGTGGCTAAGAGGTTGTATGGAACGCCCAGAGTAAGGTGTTAAAACAGCATTGTACATGGCAGACAGTTGGTGGTCGAAACCCCCCCACCTCTATTTAGGCTTGGTTTCTTTATTTTCACATAAATGGCCTCCTTAACACTCTCTTGAACCAGTCACGTTCCTTCGCCAGTATGTTAACATTACAATTCTCAAAGGTATGTCCTTTATCCTTAAGATGCAGGTACACGGCTGAGTCCGACCTGAGGAATTGGCTCTTCTGTGCTGGGCCATACGTTGATGCAGTTGCTGTTTGGTCTCCCCCACATACAAATCAGAGCATTCTTCACTGCACTGCACTGCATATATGATGTCGCTTTTCTTGTGTTTTGGTATTGGGTCTTTCGGATGTACCAATTGCTGCCTCAGTGTGTTGTTCGGTTTAAAGCAGACAGGGATACGATGTTTTTTGAAAATTCTTCTTAATTTCTCGGAGACCCCTGCAGACACCTGAGGAAAGGGACAGTGTGTCCCTGAAACGTCGTGTTATGTGATCCAATAAAGAAACGTATATTCACAGAAGAGTGCCCCTCTCATGACTTTTTATGCTTGTCCTATAGCTGTGGATCCATGGTAGAGGACCAGAGAAGGGAGCACCTTTAAAGTTTGTGGCTAAACTGCCAAAAAGGAGTGCCTAGGCCCGAAACTCAATTTGCTACATATGGGATGACCATGTTCTTCCCTTTAAGGTCGTTGTAGTTGCACATCACCAAAGTGCCTCTGTATGCAGTAAATCCTCCTGATATTTTCAGAAACACAGCTGTTCCACCTGAGCGCTGTGTACGCTCTATGAGCATTGGTACATGCTCAGAAGAGGAATTCCCGGGTAAGCCTGACATCAAGGCCAATGTAGGAAGGGCTTAACCAGGCATTCCTTCTCTGAGCATGTGCCATGTAGCCATATGTCTCTCCGCTTTATAATGGTTATAGTTTTGCGGGGTGGATTAACTTACATACAAAATTTGAGAGGTGAAACAAAACAATCAGTTTTACAAAATTTCACAAATACAAACTTTCACTAGTTCAGCAAAGAGAATACAGGTGTGTATGCAATCCGATTGGGTGTTAAAAAGCACACGCTAGTGTTGGCCCACTGGTGTGGCCACACTAGGTGTGCTGGTGCACATTGCACTGTTATCTGATTATCATAGTACATGCAATTACCATTTTAGGTGCAATTCGCATACTCTCCGATACCCGAATATCACTGTGATATCATCATCGCAAGTGGGCATCAGTGCGCACAAATGTGTGTGCGTGCTTGTGTCGGTGTGACCTCGTCATGAAAGAAAGTTTTTAAAAACTTCTGTAACCGGCAATAACAGTTAAACATGTTGCTATTTGGCATTGTTAACAACTAGTCCAGTGCATCATCTCCCTTGATAGGCTATCTTCCTGCCTCTCCCTGCACAAGATAATTCCTAAATAATATAATCACTCTTATTCATATCACAGTCATTTCTTCATATTTCACTTGTGAGTGCAAGCTTTTGCACATTTTTTCTTTCTTGGAATGCTAGTATTTTTTTTATAGCAGACATTTTATTTAATCTGGGCTGATCCCAAATGATTTGTACAAGTTATTACTTAAATTAAGGGCTGGACATATCCTGGGAAACCGGTTACCAATGCACCTAGAAATGTAATAGAACCCCGCCCCCCCAAAAAAAATCCAACAAAGTTTAAAGGCTTTGGAACTGGTTCCCCAAAAATATTAGATTGGCTCATAGATTTTTTTGGGTTAGCTACAAAATAATAATAAGACTTTCTAAGAACAGAATTGAAAAATATTTTTACAGCAATGATTTGTTAACCAACTTAGTTATGCTTATCGGTTAAATCCATAGGATTTAGTTACGGTAGCAGCAAACTTTTTAATATGCAGAGTTAGCATGTACAAGTGATTGTTTATATATGTGGTAACCCCTGGGATAAAACCCACTCGCTCACACCTGTGGAACCAATTACCAACTCGGTATGGGCACGGCCACACTGCAACGCAATCGCACACAAAATCGCATGCGATTTCATTGTGTTTGCTCATGCGGTTTTTTCAATAAGTATTATAAAACGCATGCGATTGTGATTAAAAATGCGGAACGCAAAACGCAACGCACCTGAAAATGCGCGTTTTCGGTGCGTTGTTGCGTTTTCAATGATATGAAAAAAACGCAAAAAAAGCACAGCAGTGTGGCCTAGCCCTATCTGTATAAATAAAACTAAATTTTGTGCTCGTCCAACAAAAATCAATGGAGGAGATAGGGCTCAGTATGTTTCATGGCTTGACAAGTGGTTGTGGAAAGAAAACATGTTGAGCAGTATCTCCATTATATTTTGTTTATATATGTAACAGAACAATTTGAATCAATTCAGTGACCCTGTGTGATATAACTTGCTCTGATTATGAGTAAGCTGTGCTGAATTAATCTGCAAATGCAAACAGACACTCCTGTAGCATAAAAATATTGATTGTAAAAACTAAAAACTCTGTCCAAAGGGCTTCAAGCTAGCAGTTTTGTAAAAAAAAAATGTATAATGCAAAGTGGCACTATATAATATATACATACATGCCAATTAACCTTTAAATTGCATGTCATCCCTCCTGACTGGATGTCTCTGTTTAAACCTCTAGTTATAAATTGTAAATTGTAATTATAAACTTTACGTAATCAATTCAGCAGGTTTTTCTCAAACTTCCTTTCTCTATTAGCTGACTTTTCTGCTGGCAATCAATATTTTATTAATATTCATGAAAGTGGGAACTGCCATTCTTTTCATATAATTTATATGAAAATGTATGTCCATCTGCAAATGTTATAATTTAGATATTTCCGTATGATCCGATGCAATTTTATAATATATGCGATAACCTTTTTTTGGTCCTCGTTCTGTAAATATTGCACTTAACACAAGAATATGGAAGCACATGAAATGCAGATAGAAGTGGACACAATCAATATGTCATGAGATTTTTTTTGCCCATAATCCCCTGCAAAACCAAGCACGCATAAAAGCGGGCAGAAGCGCACAGCGCTTTTTGGTGCATTGTAGTGTGGCCTCAGCCTTTGTGTATTCTGTCTATAACTACCAATAAAGGCAATTACTTGCATTGCTATGACCTGAACAATTATGTTCATAATAAGTTTAAACCTGCATTTAATTACCTATGATCTTTGTTGAAATTTGTTTCTACTGGTTGTTTCACAAGAAAATGAGTTAGCGGATCATGGAGACAGGAAGAAAACTGGCAACAGTAACTGCAGTAATGTTCATGCAAGTGGGTTTTTTTTATTAAAAAAAGGTATAAAATCTATAAAAATGGCTATAATAAAAGTAGCAGGTCTGTGGATAGGTAAAGGGCATGCCCTCCCCCCAAATATTTTTTTTTCTATCAGTAGAGCACCCTCCCAAAAATAATTGATTGTAAGCACTTGAAATGAGTGTATAGTTTCATTGTTTGGTGGAGTATGCTACTGGACATGTCTTTTAAATTCTATTAAACCATATTCCCTGATAGCACTGCCGCGCTCCTCTCGCAAGCCGCTCCTTCACTGACAGCCGCTCTGTCCCGACCACGCGTTATACCTTAGGCGAACACGATCGGGACAGAACAGCTGTTCTGTGCAGGAGCGGCTTGCGAAAGGAGCGCGGTAAGGTAAGTTCCAGGTCCCCTGAGCAAACTATTATTCACAGGGAGGTGTGAATTTTAGTGTTCCATTAATATAAGACTTTTCTTGGACTAACCTGGCAAAGGAACTACATGTACTTTAGCTTCTTAACAAAACGATATTGTGAGGTAGAAACATCCTACCTTCTTGCCCTAGGTACTTTTCATTTTTTAAAAAGTTAATAGGTATCCTTTAAATACATTCACAAGAGCTAGGTAGCCACATCATCAAACACCAGACCGCTTGGCCAAACAGACTATTGTCATTGCATGTGTGGCCTTTAGACGTTAATTCTTTACAGAGCACTATTTCTTTCTACTCTAGTTTTGCCATTTTTGGTTTTGGGAAGATATGTGACGTGCATGCCACAGGATTTATTTAACTTGCTAGCACACTGGTCATTCAATGAGAAAACAATTCAAGGTTTCCGAACTTCTGTTGTCAAATCTTGGGAGTTGGTTCTTTGAAAGTACTCAAGAGTTAATTGCATTTTTCTATGTTTAAGTCAACAAGCAAGATTTTTCTGAAAGGGTTGCTTTACATAGGCTATGTAATAGTTGCAGTTGTAACTGTAAAGAGGGCTACCTGTCTTTACTGGAATTGAAGAGCTGATGATCTGTGTTAGGATTGTCACTGTGCCCCAAATGGCTTACATTGCTTATTGGAAAGCACCGTTTTGGGACACTGTAACACAGGTCACCAACCTATCTGTGCCAGTAAAGAATAAAGTGTAGTAGAACCGTATCCTGTGTGCATCCTTACTTTTGTTTCATGTTGCTTAAGTAAAGTGGCAATACAAAAAAAAGTTCTAATGCACAACACACCTGGACAGGTACAGAAGTCTCAAGCCCCCACTCCAGGGTACAGGTGTACCACAAATATAAAGATGAGAAAGTTGCACCCCAAAAGAAATCTATGTTTAATGGTGAAAATTGCCTGAGGATGGAACTCCCTGAAACATGAGTTTTGAAGTTAGTGGTTCACAAACACTAAAGCTGGGCACACCTTATGAAAAACATAGGGAAAATGCTCGGGACTGCATTGTTCCCCCAGCCACGGACAACTCCCTATACTTTTAAGTACAGGAAGACGACTGCGGCTGAGGGAAATTTTGGATCTTTACTAAATGACCGCAAGCCCGACGGTGAACGTTTGTCTGCCTCACAATCGTTTGGAAAATGCCAATAATATTGGATCTGATGGTATTGCCCCTTTCCCGTTACTGTGTGTAACCACCTTTATTGCATTTGGAGTGCAATTCTTTTGTCTATATTAAAGTGGAGTGGCATTAGACATAAAATGCTAATTAAAGGAACTGTAAACCTAAAAAAAATAAGTGTTTGCCAATCATTTCTATTATTCACAGGGAGGTGAGAACGCTTATGCTCACCTCCCTGTGAATATTAGTTTGCTCAGGGGGACACAGCCGAACTTAACTTACCAGGTGCTCCGCTCGCTCCTTCTGATCTGACGCGTTGCCCCTGTCTCCTGACCATGCGCCTATCTTTGCCGCATGCGCGCCAATACAAAAGATAGGCACGCGATCGGGAGAGAACAACAGCGCGGCTGTCAGTTCAGAAGGACCTGCGAGCGGAGCACCAGGTAAGGTAAGTTCCGCTGTGTCCCGTGAGCAAAATATTATTCACAGGGAGGTGAGCGTTCTCACCTCCCTGTGAATAATAGAAACGATTGGCAAACACTTATTTTTTTAGGTTTACAGTTCCTTTAAAGGTGTAGGAGTAACTTTTTTTCCAGAAGATACAGAGTTAATTTGCTCCACATTGTTACTCATACTGTATGTACAGTATTGTGCCCTAGAGGAGTGCAGCGTGCCTTTACATCATTTTAAATAATATTTTGTGTCCTTTCCTTTGCAGGCAGTAGAGCAGTGTTACTTGACCAGCCATGCCGTTTCCCTTTGGGAAGTCCCACAAGTCTCCTGCAGACATTGTGAAGAACCTGAAAGAAAGTATAGCTGTGCTAGAAAAGCAAGACATTTCTGACAAAAAGGCAGAGAAGGTACTGTTGTTCTGCTCGTTATTACCAATTACTATTATAGTTTAACCTCCTAAATATGCAGACGATGTTTGTGTTGTTTACTTCTCTAAACTGTCATACTAACCTTTACTACCGATAATTACATTTGTAATTCAGGTGGCAGTAAACCATCTTTGTATTTTCTCCTTTTTTTCCTATTCTTCCTATCCTTTTCATTGTCCCTTTTATTCCAATTCTCTCTCTACCCTCTCCGTATTTTGCTTCCTTTCCACTAGTATACTAATAGTTTTGACTGTATACTAGCCCAATATATAATTGATTTTTATTTGAACATTCAATCAATCCTAATGTTAGACACAGCATTGCTACTCCCTGGTTGTATCCCTGAGTCCAGACCATTCATTGGGATAGACATTTCTGCAGAATGTAGACCGTAAATATTCCTGGCTTTTGTAAGAGCATTTGCAGGTATGTTTAATGTATGGCTTGCATAATTTCTCTCCAGTTAAACAACTCGCCACCGCAATGCCCCTTAATATCACAAATGGGGGGAAAAAAAACTAACAGGGCACTAGCCATATAACGTAAGTAAATAGCAATAGAAGAGGTGCTCCTACCCACTAAATATAAATTCTCAAGAAGAAAAAAACAGTAGTGGTAACAAAGGGCACACTCCGTAGGTTATCAACAAATTGAATTAAAGGGTATGTCCACCCTAAAAATGCTTTTTTAATATAAGATTCCCCCTGTCCCCCCAGCCCCAACCGCTATATTTATATTTTTAGAAAGTGCCCCAAACTCTACTTACCTCCCCTCTTTCCTCCGCCGCGCTGCCGGCCCTCTGCTTGCGAGAAAATGCAAGCAGAGGGCGGGACCGGCAGTCGCGTCTGTGATTGGCTGAGCGGCAGCCAATCACGGACGGGGTTGCCGGGAGTGCATTTCGGCGGGGGAAAGAGGGAAGGTAAGTAAAGTTTCGGGAGCTTTCTAACAATATAAATATAGCGGTTGGGGCTGGGGGGACAGGGGGAATCCTATATATTAAGGGTTTGACACTAGGGGGAGGGAATCCTGAGAGGGAGGGAGAGGGAGGGGGAGAAGGGCTGCAGTACGCATGCCAAAGTTCTCCCGGAGGCCAGGTAGGAGGCAGAGTCCTATATGGACTCTGCTATCCTCCTGGTGGACAGTTTTTGGGACTTTGGGGGGGGACTACAGGAGAACCATATGGAGCTGGGATGTGAGGTAAGGATTAAACTACACTACAGTATATCAGTATTTATAAAGCCCAATCATTGGTATATCGATATATCAAGGATCAGCCGGCACAGAAATGGTAAAAATATATACATTATACATACAGGTCAGGCAATAGAAAAGGGTACTCTGAAAGTAGAACATCACAGTGTGGCAGACCAAATCCGAGCATAATGCATATTTCCACCAGGACTGGTCGTCCATAATGAAGGAGCAGGGTGCGGGAGCAGTTTAAAAAACACACTCGCTAGACTTGTGTCGTCCCCATACTTGGGACTTCATCAGTAGCAGATAAATAAATGATCTAAATAATGCCTTATATCTGTTTCTCACGAGAACAAAGTATAATCGTGTGTCTGGACGTAAACTTAGGGTATAACTCCTCAATACACAGACCCGCGCCATCTTAATTAAAAGTAAGACTACAGTATATATATTATAGCGTCTTTAAAGGAAAATATCTACAGCATCCAGAAGTGATGCCCTTTTGACAGACAATATATACAAGATATGTATTCAAAGAGACGTCCATAAGATTTTAAGTAGAATTTCCCAAAAAATGTCCCAAATAGAGAATGTCTAAACAATATCCATGTTAATGTTTTTCATTTAGCATTCAATAAAAGGGGAAGAGAGAATGATGTATGGAAATAAGATGTCATTCCCAAGTTCCAGATAATTCAAATCATAGCAGGGAATTCGAAGTGAGTCAAGTAAAGGATATAAATTTACACATCTACTATATTCAATGTATTTAAACTTGAAGGTGTAGTGCTCAATCTACTTATTGGAAGATAGCCATATCCTCCAAGTAATCTCCAATAGACTCATATTCATTATTATTATATTATTATTGATTTATATAGCGCCAACATCTTCCATGGCGCTTTACAATTACATAGTCATACATTACATACAGGGTAATACATGTTATACAAAGTCATACATATTACATACACAGGTAATACATAATATAAGTAAACAGTGTGAGGAGTTTCATACAGCAATACTGTGATACAATAGGAGAGAGGACCCTGCCCAAAGAGCTTACTGACTAGAGGGTATTCATTGTGGTATATTGTCCATACGATGCATTAAGAATATCTGTTGTATTCAATTAGATCCACTGGACTTGAAGTTTAGTTCTTGAAGACGTTTCGCTAGTCATCCGACTGGCTTTTTCAATTCAGAATGACTTGTACAAGAATCTTTGGCAATTATGTACCCTGGGAAATCCCAATTAGCATATCACAGCCAAGTGTTAAGGGTGTGATTGGATATTGGTTAAGAGGTGTTATAGGAACGCCCAGAGTAAGGTGTCAAAACAGCATTGTACATGGCAGACAGTTGGTGTCGAACCCCCCCACCTCTATTTAGGCTTGGTTTCTTTATTTTCATATAAATGGCCTCCTTAACACCTCTCTTGAACCAGTCACATTCCTTTGCCAATATGTTAACATTACAATCTTCAAAGGTATGTCCTTTATCCTTAAGATGCAGGTACACGGCTGAGTCCTGACCCGAGGAATTGGCGCTTCTGTGCTGGGCCATACGTTGATGCAGTTGCTGTTTGGTCTCCCCCACATACAAATCAGAGCATTCTTCACTGCACTGCGTATATGATGTCGCTTTTCTTGTGTTTCGGGATTCTCCTTGCCGTTCGGGGATTTTCGGAAGCGGCGTTCGAGGCCTGCTGAAAGTTCGAAAATCCTCGTACATTCGAGAATTCTTGAATGTTAGAGGGTTGTTCAAAATAGTCCTGCGAGTCCAGAAAATCGAACTAGTTTGAATTCATCCGAACTTAAAGTTCAGCTCAAACCCTTCTTGTGAGGTCTAGGTTTGGGGGTTGTTCTATTTATACTGAGATTTTTGTTTGGGGGTGGACATACCTTTTAAGGCACACTGAGTGATGCATGATTCTGGCACAGCACACTAGACAACTGTGCTGTGCTCTTGGGAAACAAATAATACTTAAAGGGCACCTACAGTAAAAAAAACACATTGGCCCATTTAAGTTAAATTCATGTACTCTGTGCTGCCTTTATCCTACCTGTCAGTGACTCTGTTTTGCATGGTTTCAGACTTTCTGCAGCACTCCCCCCTTCCCCTCCCTGTTACCGCTTCCATGTCTCAACTCCAGGTAACCGACAAGCTTACATGTGCAGTAGGAGTTAAAAGTTCAACATCCTGAAAAACACACCCAGCACAGTGGCCAATAGAAAGCAAGCGGCCTGGAGACACGGATCTCTCTGTGTCCTACTAAAATAAAGATCTCTCTCTTTGTGACCCACATCGATCAGTGAAAGCTATCAAGAAGGGGGGTCAAGTGCAGCCTTATCTCTGCCATCAAAGCTACCTCTCTCCCCCTGCTAATGCTCAGACTCCATGTATTACAGAGCAGGGAGGGGGGAGGGACTGAGCAGGAAAGAGGGATTTGATTGACAGTACAAGTAGAGTAGAGGAAGCAATCATGTATACTTCTAACTGTGTATCTCAGGACAGAGAGGGAATCTGAAAAATGTAAAGACACTCTGGGGGTTGGGGGGAATAATAAAACTTTCATTTTCCCACTATAGATGCCCTTTAATAAGTTTGCAGTAAACTTACAGTGTATTTTTAAATAGAATGTGAAAATGATCAATTAAAGTCATACTACAAAGACTTATGTCTTAATTTAGTAAAAGAAGAAATTATGAAAATATTTCAAATTACTCTCACAGCACACCAGTGTGTGCATCACCATTTGAGAAACACTGGCAAATGTGATAGAGATCTTAGATGAAGTTTTTTAATTTATTAAAGAGAAACTGTAATAACTGGAATCCAATACCCCTATAGAGATGCAATGCACACACATTTTTCTGATGAACTAAAAGACATTCCTTGTTTAGTAGGAGAATTTGCATACATGCTAATAAGTGGCTTAGGAAAAGATAACCTGGAATAAACAGATTGGCACCTGATTATTAATAATTATGGAGCGACCTGGCGTTTTATGCCTGTGATTCTGGGTTCTTAGATGACTACTCTGCGGGGGACCTTACCCGTAAATATGCATTGGGTGACCCCACATTTTTAATCTAACCATTTTAGTTATTATTTAACTAAGGGTTTCTTTCTTCTTGATGCATCTGCTTGTGAAGGTTTCATTCATCCAGGTCATGGATATCTGTTGTATTCAATAGATCAAAGGACTTGAAGTTTAGTTCTTGAAGACGTTTCACTAGTCATCCGACTGGCTTTCTCAATTCAGAATTATTGTACAAGAATCTGTGGCAATTAAGTACCCTGGAATATCCCAATTAGCATATCACAGCCAAGTGTTAAGGGTGTGATGGATAGTGGCAAGAGGTGTTATAGGAACACCAGAGTAAGGTGTCAAAACAGCATTGTACATGGCAGACAGTTGGTGTCGAGCCCCCCCACCTCTATTTAGTTGGTATTGGTATTTTGCTACAAGGTAGCAAAATACCTAGCCAACATCTTAGGACCATTGGTGGGAAGTTCTAAGCATCACATCTAGAACTCTCAGGATTTCACCAACAAGATTGAAGATATAGTACTTGGTGCAGAAGAAACTATGGTGTCCTATGATGTGACATTTCTCTTCACTGTATACCCACAAGGAGGCTGTTGACATGGTGAGAAAACGGCTAGGCCAAGACTGCACTCTTACCAGCAGAACTGATCTCAACACAGAACAGATTGTCCTTACTGGACTTGTGCCTGAATACCACCTATTTCAAATACAGGGATAAGTTCTATAAGCAAAAACACAGATGTGCTATGGGATGTCCAGTTTCACCCATTGTGGCCAACCTCATGGAGGAGGTAGAAAAACAGGCGCTTAATACTTTAAGGGCATAGCATCCAGCCACTGGTTCAGATACGTGGATGACATCTGGGTTAAAATCCACCAGAAGGAAGTACAAGCTTTCACAGAACACATTAAGTGCGTAGACCAGAACATCAAATTTAAAGAGAAGAGGTACAAAACAACAAACTGGCTTTTGGACTGCTTGGTAGAAGTTAAGGAAAATGGCAAACTAGAAGTAGAGGTTTACAGAAAACCAACACACACAGATCAGTATTTGATGTTTGACTCCACCACCCTTTAGATCACAAGCTGGGTGTCATTAGAACCCTGCAACACAGAGTGAGAACATCCCCACTAGCACAGAGGCGAAGGCTAAAGAAATGAAACATCAGAGGAGCCCTTAAAACTTGTGGATATCCGACTGGGCCTTTGTCAAAAGAAGAAGAAGGAAAGAAAAGAACACGAATACCAACAGTGAAGGAGAAAAGCAAGACAGGAGAAGAAACATGGTCATCCCATATGTAGCAGGGGTCTGCGAGAAATTAAGAAGAAATTTCAAAAACACCGTATCCCTGTCTGCTTTAAACCGAACAACACTGAGGCAACAACTGGTACATCCAAAAGACCCAATAACCGGAAAAACTTGGATAGTGGCTAAGAGGTGTTATAGGAACGCCCAGAGTAAGGTGTTAAAACAGCATTGTACATGGCAGACAGTTGGTGTCGAACCCCCCCACCTCTATTTAGGCTTGGTTTCTTTATTTTCACATAAATGGCCTCCTTAACACCTCTCTTGAACCAGTCACGTTCCTTTGCCAATATGTTAACATTACAATCTTCAAAGGTATGTCCTTTATCCTTAAGATGCAGGTACACGGCTGAGTCCTGACCCGAGGAATTGGCGCTTCTGTGCTGGGCCATACGTTGATGCAGTTGCTGTTTGGTCTCCCCCACATACAAATCAGAGCATTCTTCACTGCACTGCACTGCATATATGATGTCGCTTTTCTTGTGTTTTGGTATTGGGTCTTTCGGATGTACCAATTGCTGCCTCAGTGTGTTGTTCGGTTTAAAGCAGACAGGGATACGGTGTTTTTTGAAAATTCTTCTTAATTTCTCGCAGACCCCTGCTACATATGGGATGACCATGTTCTTTCTCCTGTCTTGCTTTTCTCCTTCACTGTTGGTATTCGTGTTCTTTTCTTTCCTTCTTCTTCTTTTGACAAAGGCCCAGTCTGGATATCCACAAGTTTTAAGGGCTCCTCTGAGATGTTTCATTTCTTTAGCCTTCGCCTCTGTGCTAGTGGGGATGTTCTCAGCTCTGTGTTGCAGGGTTCTAATGACACCCAGCTTGTGATCTAAAGGGTGGTGGGAGTCAAACATCAAATACTGATCTGTGTGTGTTGGTTTTCTGTAAACCTCTACTTCTAGTTTGCCATTTTCCTTAACTTCTACCAAGCAGTCCAAGAAAGCCAGTTTGTTGTTTTGTACCTCTTCTCTTGTAAATTTGATGTTCTGGTCTACCGCATTAATGTGTTCTGTGAAAGCTTGTACTTCCTTCTGGTGGATTTTAACCCAGATGTCATCCACGTATCTGAACCAGTGGCTGGATGCTATGCCCTTAAAAGTATTAAGCGCCTGTTTTTCTACCTCCTCCATGTAAAGGTTGGCCACAATGGGTGAAACTGGACATCCCATAGCACATCTGTGTTTTTGCTTATAGAACTTATCCCTGTATTTGAAATAGGTGGTATTCAGGCACAAGTCCAGTAAGGAACAAATCTGTTCTGTGTTGAGATCAGTTCTGCTGGTAAGAGTGCAGTCTTGGCCTAGCCGTTTTCTCACCATGTCAACAGCCTCCTTGGTGGGTATACAGGTGAAGAGAAATGTCACATCATAGGACACCATAGTTTCTTCTGCACCAAGTACTATATCTTCAATCTTGTTGGTGAAATCCTGAGAGTTCTAGATGTGATGCTTAGAACTTCCCACCAATGGTCCTAAGATGTTGGCTAGGTATTTTGCTACCTTGTAGCAAAATACCAATACCAAGCCTAAATAGAGGTGGGGGGGCTCGACACCAACTGTCTGCCATGTACAATGCTGTTTTGACACCTTACTCTGGGTGTTCCTATAACACCTCTTAGCCACTATCCAATCACACCCTTAACACTTGGCTGTGATATGCTAATTGGGATATTCCAGGGTACTTAATTGCCACAGATTCTTGTACAAATCATTCTGAATTGAGAAAGCCAGTCGGATGACTAGTGAAACGTCTTCAAGAACTAAACTTCAAGTCCAGTTGATCTAATTGAATACAACAGATATACCATGACCTGGATGAATGAGAACCTTCACAAGCAGATGCATCAAGAAGAAAGAAACCCTTAGTTTAAATAATAATCTAAAGATGGTTAGATTAAAAATGTGGGGTCACCCAATGCATATTTACGGGTAAGGTCCCCCGCAGAGTAGTCATCTAAGAACCCAGAATCACAGGCATAAAACGCCAGGTCGCTCCATAAATTATTAATAATCAGGTGCCAATCTGTTTATTCCAGGTTATCTTTTCCTAAGCCACTTATTAGCATGTATGCAAATTCTCCTACTAAAAACAAGGAGATGTCTTTTAGTTCATCAGAAAAATGTGTGTGCATTGCATCTCTATAGGGGTATTGGATTCCAGTTATTACAGTTTCTCTTTAATAAATTAAAAAACTTCATCTAAGATCTCTATCACATTTGCCAGTGTTTCTCAAATGGTGATGCACACACTGGTGTGCTGTGAGAGTAATTTGAAATATTTTCATAATTTCTTCTTTTACTAAATTAAGACATAAGTCTTTGTAGTATGACTTTAATTGATCATTTTCACATTCTATTTAAAAATACACTGTAAGTTTACTGCAAACTTTATTAAAGGGCATCTATAGTGGGAAAATGAAAGTTTTATTATTCCCCCCAACCCCCAGAGTGTCTTTACATTTTTCAGATTCCCTCTCTGTCCTGAGATACACAAGTTAGAAGTATACATGATTGCATTCCTCTACTCCTACTTGTACTGTCAATCAAATCCCTCTTTCCTGCTCAAGTCCCTCCCCCCTCCCTGCTCTGTAATAAACATGGAGATCTGAGCATTAGCAGGGGGAGAGAGGTAGCTTTGATGGCAGAGATAAGGCTGCACTTGACCCCCCTTCTTGATAGCTTTCACTGATCGATGATGGGTCACAAAGAGAGAGATCTTTATTTTAGTAGGACACAGAGAGATCCGTGTCTCCAGGCCAGCTTGCTTTCTATTGGCCACTGTGCGTGGGTGTGTTTTTCAGGATGTTGAACTTTTAACTCCTACTGCACATGATAAGCTTGTCGGTTACCTGGAGTTGAGACATGGAAGCGGTAACAGGGGAGGGGGAAGGGGGGAGTGCTGCAGAAAGATCTGAAACCATGCAAAACAGAGTCACTGACAGGTAGGATAAAGGCAGCACAGAGTACATGAATTTAACTTAAATGGGCCAATGTGTTTTTTTACTGTAGGTGCCCTTTAAGTATTATTTGTTTCCCAAGAGCACAGCACAGTTGTCTAGTGTGCTGTGCCAGAATCATGCATCACTCAGTGTGCCTTAAAAGGTATGTCCACCCCCAAACAAAAATCTCAGTATAAATAGAACAACCCCCAAAACCTAGACCTCACAAGAAGGGTTTGAGCTGAACTTTAAGTTCGGATGAATTCAAACTAGTTCGATTTTCTGGACTCGCAGGACTATTTTCGAAAATCCTCTAACATTCAAGAATTCTCGAATGTACGAGGATTTTCGAACTTTCAGCAGGCCTCGAACGGCCGCTTCCGAAAATCCCCGAACGGCAGGAGATTCCCGAAAACGTCCTCTCGCGGATTGCCGAATGACCGACAATCCCGCGGTTGGACGTTGGGGGGTCCCGCAGCCCACCATCCGGGCTCCCCTCCCGGATCCTTACAAAGACCTTTGTGGCCCTAACAAGGGCCCTTTGGGGCTTAAGGGGTCTCACAGCTCGAACAGGGACCCCCGGCGGCTCTTAAAAGTGGCGTCTTCTGTCTTCCATCCGCTGAGGCCACCGACCCCGAGAAGTACCCCTGCGGCCGCCAGGGTTAGCTCCGGCGCTGGTGGTCTCAACGAGGCCGATGTTACCAGCGTCTTGATCCTATGTCTTCTTTCTTCTGCCATCTACTGCGATGACTTCTGAGCTCTGCGGAGGTTTGCACCTCTTTATATAGGTTTGTAGAAAACCCTAATCCGTTTCTGATTGGTCAATTTTTCAATGCTTGGTTTACATGGTTTACATTAACCAATCAGATTTTCCGATTTTCTGAAATCCTCCACGGAGCTCAGAAGTCATCGCAGTAGACGGCAGAAGAAAGAAGACGCCCCGGATCAAGACGCCAGTAACATCGGCCTTGTTGAGACCACCGGCGCCGTAGGTGCCCCTGGCGGCCACAGGGGTACTTCTCGGGGTCAGTCGCCTCAGTGGAGCTGGTGTCACCGGATGGAAGACAGAAGACGCCACCTAAGGGCTCTTTTAAGAGCCGCCGGAGGTCCCGGTTTGAGCTTCGGGACCCCCAACAAAGGCACTTATCAGTGCCGCAAGGGCCCTTACAAGGGCCGGGGAGGGGGGTCCCAGTTCGAGCTGCGGGACCCCTTAATCCCCAAAGTGCCCTTTTCAGGGCTGCAAGGTGTGTGCGCTATGTCCGGTTTTTATGCTGTTCCCCGTGCACGGATGTGTTCCCCAGACCATGTCCCAGGGGCCTGTAAGTTTACACTGCAATAATTCGAAAAGTTCATTCGAACTTTCTGAACTATTTACCCCCCATTGACTTTAATGGGTCCGTTTTCGGACTTTCAAACTTTTTTAGAAGTTCGAAAACAGACCGAACTTTCCAAAGTTCGGGCCATCTCTACTCACAAGCTCTGCACTTTTCAAATTGTTTCCTAAATGTACTTACTAGCCCTTGATCCCTCAGCTTCCTTCTGCTGCTATGTGTTTTTTCGCATCTCAATCATGGATGAGTTTAGAGTTTAGACCTAAAGAGTTCCTAGAGTTCTAGGTTTTGGAAAGTGTTCTAGCTTTACTGGGATTTTTATTTGACGGGTGGACATACTCTTTAATCTGAAAGGTTGAGAACCACTGATCTATATTTTCATCATTATCAACATTGTTTCCTTCACATTCTGATATTAAGGGACAACTCCACCCTCATAAGAACATCTTGTAGAAAGAATGTCCTTTAAAATAGTTTGTCCTATGAATTCATTACTGTATGTCTGCTATGCTTCTGGATGCCTCATGGAAACTGAGCAATTTAGAAACCTGTACTGAGCCTGGTCATGTTCAGAAGAGGCAGACAGGGACATTCAGTCATTGGCTGTGATGTCAACTGACAAATCCTCAACTGATAGTTGCTAACTGGAAGAACCAAACAGGGGAAACAGGACATTGTGCAGGATTTCAGGTTAGACTTATATATTTCAGATTTCAAACTATTACCGTTTAGGGTTTTGGGGGATGATTTACCTGTATGTAAGTTTTCATTTTGGGACTGGAAGTGCAGTCTGCCCCACTAGTTCTATTGCTCCTCTGTTCTATTGACATTTGTTCCATTCTTTTTTTTTTTTTTTGCCAGGATTTATGTGCTCCAGATTATTTTTTTTCTTATTCAACATTATTTCTTTGTTCCATATTTGACAGTGACCCTGGTGCTGTGTACCAATGTGAATAGTAGCATAGTATTTGAGATTACATAAAGACCTAGGTCCATCTAGTCCAACCTACTTGACAATGCCCACATTTACTGCCTAACGGTTGATCCGGAGGAATGCAAAAAAACCCCAAAACAACCATAATGAAAAGGAAAAAATTCCTTTCCAATCGTAAATATCCCTGTATCCACGTCAACTTTATGTATCAATACCGTAACATGCAACATTCTTTATTTTTACAAACTCATCCAGCTTTTTTTTAAACTAGCCAATAAACCTGCAATTACCATGTCTAATGGAAGACAGTTCCATAGTTTTACCATTTTCACAGTGATAAACCCTTTTCTGAACTCGGATGCTAAACTTCTTTTCTTCCAGTCTCACTGGGTGTTCGTGTGTTCTTGGATATGTTGCATTTGTGCACAGTGCACCAAATTGCACCAGTTTATTTTATGGCCCGTTAATGTCTAAACAGTGCTCATATTCCCATGCAAGCACTTTTTCTCTAGTGTAATTGCACCTCCTTGTGAATAATAGAACTGCTTGTTAAACTTACCTGCCAGCACTTCACTCTCAGCTTCTAACCAGCAGATGTCGCTCTGTCCTGATATTGCTCCTATCTTTTACGAAAAGGGCGTCTATAATAAAGCTAGGAGTGCAATCGGAAGGCTGTGAATGGAGCATCGGCAGGTAAGTTTAACTCCCAAACCCAGTGGTTCTATTATTTACAGCCCTTGCCATCTGTATGTAAAGCTGACCCACTTCCTCCTTGCTAGCATGTGGGGGATTGTGGCAGACACCAACATAGTAATTGAGGTTCAATAAAGACATGCCGTATGTACTCGAATATAAAACGAGGTTCTTACTTTTAACTGATAACTTAGGAAAACTGCTTCACTCGAGTATAAACAGAGGGTGAATTTTCTTGCATATGCAGACCCATAGTTCCACAGACAGTCCTATAGAAAGTCCAATACATAGTCCATTACACAGCCCCATAGAAAGTCCATTACACAGCCCCATAGAAAGTCCATTACACAGCCCCATAGAAAGTCCCATACCCAGCCCCACAGAAAGTCCCATACACAGATGTGCCCTGCAAACCTTTCTGTGCAGCCTGAACACTTAAAGATTGTTTTTTCCTATTCCCTTGCTATTGCCTAACCCACTGAAATCAAGAGGATTCTCTGTTTCCAGAACCCTGAGGCACACCACTTAGAACTTTAAAGGGTATTTCTGCTGATAAAAAAAAATTGGCATTTAGTTTTATTGAAGAATGGGAGGGGGGGTTTGTAAAGGAGCCGTATCTTATCTCCCGTTCTTCCATAAAACCTGCAGGAGCCGGGAGAGAAGGTAAGGTACTTATCCGAATGCTCGCTCCTCCTACACGTAGTCTGACAGGTCCCGACGGACTTACAGGGAGATTCAATAAAAGTTCTTATCGTTTAAAATGGTGCTAATTTTGCCCCAACTAATCAGATCCTATTTAACATTTGAAAGATAAAATCTGATTGGTTGAGGCAAAATAAAGCACCATTTTTAACAATAAGAACTTTTATTGAATAACCCTGTTAGTATTCTATGCGCATAGCATACAGGGTCCATTGGGACCTGTCAGACTATGCAGCGGAGGCGATCAGGCTAGTACCTTAGCTTCAATCTCGGCTCCTGCAGGTTTTATTGAACAACGGGAGGTAAGACACAGCTACTTTACCCCCCTTTTTTCAATAAAACTAAATGCCAATTTTTTTTATCAGTGGGGATACTTTTTAACCCCACATATATGTAGCTCCATTGACCACTTCTTTCTGTACATGATCCAACAACCAATTCTTTACAAATGTGTTTTTCTAGGCCAACAAATCTCCGTTTATACATTTGTCACCTATGTGGCTCGTATTTGTTAAACATATTTTGATTATGACCCTGTCATCTATTTACACACTTTAATACATATGCCTCCCTATCCAGTATTCTAGCCCTTCCCCCTTTTCTCCCACCACTGGCCCATTAACAACCTGCTTTCCCTGTTCTGTCTACATCTGTGAGATTGACAGTACCCTCCCCCCAAACCTAATTTAAAATCTCCTTCAACCCGCTAGCCATCGTCTACCCAAAACAACTGCACCACCACCAGTGAGTCTGTAGCCGAGAGAAAAGTCTGCCCAGTTCTCTAAAAACACAAACCCCTCCTCCTTACACAAACCTTTTAGCAACACATTAATACTCTTAAGCTCCTGCTGTCTCCCTAACATAGCACATGGCTGTGCTGAATTTAGCTTGGCTTTTAAGCTCTCAGAAGTAATTTTTAAGGACCTCTCCTCCTCCTCTAAATTTGTTATTGGTACCAATGTGAACCAAGACTGCTGGGTCATTCCCATCCCCACACAATAACATGTCTACATGATCCACCACATGTCAAACCCTAGCACCAGGCAGGCAACATGCTGTTTAGCATTAGCACCCTATCCAACTTTCTAATGATGGAGTCCAATACCACTATCACCTGCCTAGCATTCCTAGCCCTGGTTCTCCCCCCCCCCCCCCCCCCCTAGATGCTTTTCCTTAGGTCCTCAATGGATCGACCTGCTTCATACTTCAGAGCTCCAGAGCTGACCTCTACTTCCTCCTCACCTAAGATGGCAAATCGGTTGGGGTGCACTAGCTTGGAAGAAGCAACCCTATTCTTCTGTCCCACACTTCCCCTAGTAACCCATACAAAATTAAACCCTCCCTGCCCCAATTCCTGCCCCCTTTATACTGGCCCCAGCCAATGCTACAAGTGCTCCGCCTCAGATTACAAATGGCCAACCCAGTCGCGCCTGGTTACAGACAAATCTGTTGCCATTTTTCTTTTACAGATATCTGTTACCTTTGTTCAATTCCTCAAAGCCCTCCCCCACCTTTTAACTGGAATAGGATAAATATATTCTAAAACCGTGTGAAATGGACTATATTTAACCATTATTTTATGCAGAGCCTTAAGGCTGTTGGGTGATTTCTGGTATTAACCTGTGGGTACTAGTAGTCAGCTCCCATAATCCACCATAGCTGGGTAAACCCCCAGCTAAAGGTGACCATACATTAGGCCAATTTCATGTACAATCCGACATTCCATGGATTGGCCAAAAAATTGTACATTTTCCCAATCTTATTATGCCACATTAGATCGTAATATCTATTTTAATTATAATAGGGAAAGTCGTTTTTTTAAGTTGATTGGTAAAATGATTGTAGTGTTTTATGAAGTTCCAATTAAATGTTAATGAAATGTAACCTCACAATAGACGACATTCAACATTAATCATAAAATATATTGAATGCCAAATGATATGTATGGTACATCTACGTACAATTAACATTGTACATCTATTAGTCGGTTTAGATCATAATTACGATCGTAATAGTGTATGGCCACCTTAAGTGTCTGCATACAGACACATACTAGTGCTCAACAGACCAAAACAAGAAAAGTTGCAGCCTTGCTTCCTAGAAGCTGACAGCCAGTCACATAACAGAGCAGGGATACTCCCCCTCCTTGACACAGAACAGGTATTTCAGCTTACAGAGTTCTATTAGGAACTTCTATAATTGGTGTGGAGACATCTGTATTAATACTCTATGCATAGAGACAGTGAATACTGGGGTCAGGGGGCGTGGCTCTTTTACTACCTGGGCTGTGGGTTGTACTGGCAACAACATGGAAGCCTTCTTAGTTACAGAATCTATTACTTACATGTACTAAATGCAACTTATTAGAGAAGAATCTTAAATGTATATGTATACTGGGGAGAAAAGATTTCATATTAGGATTTTAAAAAAAAATGTAGGTTTAATTCGCCTTTAATAAATATTAAAATGCTGCGCCTGCATGTTCTTTGTTGGTTTTAGCCATGTAATTTATGTTCCCCTTCGATTACTGAAGCTGATTACATCACATTTCCGTTAAAGTTTTCTGCTATTGGGTTATCGTGTCATTATAATCTTCAATGTTATGGGGGTGATGGCATCATATAAACACAAGTGTTTTGTAACATTATTTGTTGTCTGCTGACATAGTGAGACTGTCCCATGATCTCTAAATGCAAATCATAACTGAATGTTTTAAAGGTTGCAGCAAGCTTTTTGTATTGTTCATCAATATGTACAGCAGCTTGTTCCTGTCTGTGGGTTGCATATTGTGTTACACAAACCACTTCCCTTCTGTGTCACATTGATAATGAATGGCAAACACAAACATCCCACTCATTTGTACACTTTACAAAACCGTGTCATATTGTAGTTCTGTCCACAGATGGCAATAATTTTACTTTCTTCTATTCCCTTGCCGGTATGCTACATTCCCCCCCCCCCCCAATGTTTTTAATACATTATCAGGGAGATTCAATAAAAGTTCTTATAGTTTAAAATGGTGCTAATTTTGCCCCAACCAATCAGATATCATTTAACATCTGATTGGTTGGGGCAAAATTAGCACCATTGTAAACGATAAGAACTTTTATTGAATAACCCTGTATATTTTTCTGCACATTTTATAATCCAAAACCTCAAAAAACACAAGGAGGGGGCTACAAGAGAGCTCTCCTAAGATAAAGACCCTCATACAAAAAGACACTTCCACTATAAGGTCAAAAAAATATAAACACGTTTATTCATATCCCAATACACAGAACAAAAAATATCTATAGCAAAAGACATAAAGTGCAACGTATAGAGCAACACACCATTACAATAAAATACTAGTATAAATAAATAAAGGTGATTTTTAAAACTAGTCTGGTTTTGTACATAATTTAGGTGTTTTGGGGAATCACTTTTATTTATTTATACTAGTATTTTATTGTAATGGTGTGTTGCACTTTGTCTTTTGCTATAGATATTTTTTAGGGGGGTTTATATGTGGGGGTTCTGTGTATTGGGATGTGAATAAACAGTGTCTATAATTTTTGACCTTATAGTGAAAGTGCCTTTTTGTATGAGGGTCTTTTTCTTAGGAGAGATCTCCCTTGTAGCCCTCCTTGTGTTTTTTGAGGTTTTAGAGTATTCCTCTGAGGCACCGCTGGATGTTCAGCGTTTCCAGGTGGTCGTTTTCCTATTGAAGCTGTGCCCCTCCAGACCAATTGGATATATTTAAAATCCAGCATTAAATTTTCCTGGGAAAGAAAATGTAATGGAAACAAATCTCCATTTCCTTGATGTTAATCCTAGGCACTTCTGTTTCGGTGTTGGTTCCAAACCGATGCTCTAAACGGTGTATGTTTATAAAATGAGTTTTCTTTGCCATCTCGTTTTGCAGCTGAAAGGAGGGTTGTCTCATACACACAGCTCCCCTTCCCTCCAAACCAATTCTCTTAAGCGCCCAACTCCAGGCTCAAACATCTCACTTGCCGCATACTCTGTTGACGACTTGCACATCAGCAGCAGAAACAAAGATGCAAAGAAATTGGCATGGCTTAAAAGGAGGACGTTTGTGTATGGGAGACAGAAGATGGACCGAACATCACTGATATCGGTTAATAAATGTCCAATCACACTGGGCTATTCTTAAATGGTCTTCTGGTGGAGGAAATCATCACAATGATGGAGTTACTAACCCTCCCCACAAGACAGTCCACTAATGCCACAACTGTATGTGAAAGAATAATGACTTTTGTCAACTGTGTGTGAATCTTGGTATCATTAGTCTGTCTCTTTAGTATATTAAAAAAAAATGACTAAAGACATACAGGTTTGACCCACAGTAGCTGTAGACTAGTTCAGAAATTGAGCGGCAACAAATTGGCCTTGTATTCTCATTATTCATTAAATTACTTTTTGTCATTTGTCTTTTTAAGTAAGATTTATTTTACTTATTAATATATTTGTCCATGAAGTCAACGGTGTCCTTTCTGTGAGTCCGAATAAAGTTCTTTTTACAGTGAAATAAAGGCATTGTATCATCACAGAAACAAGACATTTCATGAAACCTATTACTTTAAAGATATTCATTCACCTCTGGACTGATATTACACCTTTTTAGTTTAGTACATAAATACCCCAGAGCAGAAAGCAACAGGGATACGTGAAATTTGTGAATTTAAAGTTAATTTTATGCAGTTTTTTTTTTTTTTTACTTTTAAGATAGTTATTTGCCTACACCTCTACATTGTGCATGGTTTACAGCTGGTATTAGATTAGCAGTTGCTATTTGAGATTGTCTACAGGCTATTTAGCTTGTTGTTAAATTAAAAAAAAATTGCCATAGAAAATCTATTAGTATGTAACCTGCCAGTTACCTTTTGTTTACTTGGTTACAATGAATACCAATTTATGCTAAACCTGTGTGTAGTCCTCTGTGTCTTTAGTCATTGATGATCACCTTATTTTGGACAAGCTTTGTACTAATCCACGGGAGTTACCATCACAGAACTGTCAAGTCTCCACTACTCCCCCCCCCTTATTTTATGATTTATTTGCAGAGTAGAAATGTTTCTCAAACCTCATAAATACTTTCATACAAAAGTTAACATTCTGTACAGAAATATGCCTGTAGACATAATACTATTTTGTCCTTCTGGACAGTTATTGTCTTTAGTTTTCTTTTATCTATAATGTTATTTGAAATTTGAGGTTTGTTTGAGGTGTATTTCTTCAACCTTCGAACACACCGATGATGTAAATATCTAAAATAAGTATGCTGAAGTTGCAAGTTACATGTGGATGAACTATTACAAAAAAACATCTTTAGCCTTTAATCCTCGGCCAAATGTTGCAATATTTTTATAACCAATAGCCCATTTCGATTGAAGCATCATCAAGACTTCACAATTGTGTAAAATTTTTATCAACTGTCTAACAGGTAACACGTAAGGACACATGACCTTATAATATTACCCAATGTACCAACTAGAGATCTGTGCATCATATAAGTGATGACTTGGTTATTTTACTGCATGATATATTTAAGATTCTTTTTTCACATTCTCACCCCTGCCTTGTTTTTTCAGGCAACTGAAGAAGTGTCAAAAAATTTAGTTGCCATGAAGGAAATTCTTTATGGGACAAATGAGAAGGAACCTCAGACTGAGGCAGTGGCGCAACTGGCTCAAGAACTTTACAACAGTGGCCTTCTAGGAACATTAGTTGCTGATCTGCAGCTTATTGACTTTGAGGTGATGAGCACAAATGTCTACAGTCCTATTTGTCAGAGATACCAGTGTAATGACATTTTTCATGTAGAAGTTTCTGTATGTTTTTGAGTTGTAGTAACATGGTATATACACTAGCAAAAGTGTGCCCGTTGGTGCACAATGGAAATTATGTGTATGTTTTGCTATGTGTGGATATAGAATATTTACACAGGTATATTATTAAACTGTTACTCAGACAGTTACCAGCTTCCAGAGGAACCAAATAAGGTAGGATAATCCTGCAGGTCTGAGAGTAGTTGACCCAGGCAATCCTGCCACACTGTGTGGTTAAAAGTAAACATGCTAGGTTAATACTTATTAGTGTTCACCACGGCAAGTGGTAAAGGTACCTCATATATTATAACAGAAGGTACCTCACAGCATCATGTTATTATAATCGCATTGCCCTAATAATGTAACGTATAAACAAACATTTCTTATTCCCAGTTTACCTAAAGAAATTGATTTATCCTTTATATACTCTTTTATACAGATCTAATTGGAAAAAAATGCTTTAGAGCAATTTTTAATTACTGATAACTGCTTTTTATTTCAGTATTACGGTAAATCTTTGGTATACCTGCCTGGCGTTACCACTAAGCAAAAGGCTAAGGACTTGCAAGCGAGCCCCTTGTCGCATCCATTAATAGTGGCTGCCAATTCAAATTGTACTAGCCATTCAGTCCACTCCCTAGTTACCCTATCAAATGGATCAGGTTTAAAGGGCATGTCCACCCCCAAAACTATAATCCCCCCAACTACTGGCCCCATTATGTAGTGTAGTGTAATCCTTACCTCACATCCCAGCTCCATATGGTACTCCTGTATCCTGTAGTCCCCCCCCCAAAGTCCCAAAAACTGCCCACCAGGAGGATAGCAGAGTCCATATAGGACTCTGCCTCCTACCTGGCCTCCTGGAGAAGTTTGGCATGCGTACTGCAGCCCTTCTCCCCCTCCCTCTCCTCTTTCCTCCGCCAAAATGAGCTGCCGGCAGCCGTGTCCGTGATTGGCTGCCGCTCAGCCAATCACAGACGCGGCTGCCGGTACCGCCCCTCTGCTTGCATTTTTTCTCAATCAGAGGGCCGGGAGCGCGGCGGAGGAAAGAGGGGAGGTAAGTAGAGTTTGGGGGGCTTTCTAAACATATAAATAGAGCGGTTGGGGCTGGGAGACCAGGGGGAATCTTATATTAAAAAATATAATTTAGGGTGGACATACCCTTTAAAAATAGGTTTGGTAATTGGGCCTGGTAGAGCCACTGAGTCTTATTGGGGCATTTCATCTGCAGGTACAAGGACAGGAGGATTTAAATCAATACTATCAGTAGCAGCCTCCATAACTTAAAGGGCATGTCCACCCCCAAAACTATAATTTAACCCACTACTGGCTCCACTCTGTAGTGTAATAAAATCCTTACCTTACATCCCTGCTCCAAATGGCTGCCCTGCTATGCCCCTCCAAAGTCCCAAAAACTGGCCACCAGGAGCCTGGCAGAGTCCATAAAGGACTCTGCCTCCTGTCTCTCCTCTGGTAGACAGACTCCCCCGATCATTACTTACCTTACCTTTTTCCCCCAGCGTTCTGGATAGCCGGAAGCCGCGTCCATGATTGGCTGCCTATCAGCCAATCACTGATGAGGCTGCCGGTCCGGCCCCCTGCTTGCAGTTTCATGCAAGCAGAGGGCCGGTACAGTACGCTGGAGGAAAGGGGTAAGGTATGATCAGGGGAGTTTATGTAAAAACTAATATAGAGGTTGGGGCTGGGGGAGGGAGTCCTACACTACACCAAAAGTTATAAAAAGGAGTGGACATGCCCTTTAATACAGAGAACAAATATACAGAGAAAACAGGGAAAATCAATGGTATTACCAGCACCGCTGCCACCAATTTGTACCAGATGACTGCTTTATGGAAGGATTATGGGCAGCATGGCACACAGTGGGTTACTCTGGTGGTCTGGCACAATGCAGACAGTGCACATAAACAGGTTCCTCACATAACATGTGCAGTAATCAAGGGTGTCCCTGTCTCTGGTGCACCACCAAAGGTAAATTGTCTGTCCAGTAATTCTCCCAACAGGTGGTAACAGGATCTAACACAGGATCTTGTGTTGCAGTCAATATCTCTCCAAAGCAATCACCACTATCTACTTTCTCTTCTCCTAGCCATAGAGAGCAGGGATGTCTTGTCTTTTATCACTTACTGACACCACCTGCAGGCTGGCGGTGGTATATAAGGAGCCTTGGTGTATATGTCCATTACAATACACATCACATTCTGTGTAGCAGACAGGAACTTTTTGGATTACACTTCCTTTAACATGGAGCAGACGCAGGGGTGTGGTTTAACCTCCCATTTTGACCATACCATGTTGAAATAGGGATCTCGGCTCTGTAATTAAGTTTATGTATTTTGTATGTATATTTTGTGTTGTACATAATATAAGTCAGTGCTATTCTTTATATAAATTTACTGATGGTCATTTAAATGGTAATAGTGAGTACACACATATATGCACCTTTCCTATATGTAATATCATATAACCCCCACCACATTGGTAGCTCCTAAAAACTCAGTGCAATCTCCTTTGAAGATATAAATATTTTTATATAATATAAGGGATTTTTTTTTTTAGGGAAAGAAAGATGTGGCACAAATTTTTAACAACATATTACGGAGACAAATTGGAACGAGAACACCTACAGTGGAATATATATGCACCCAGCAGAACATTCTGTTCATGCTTCTAAAAGGGTAAGCCTTGATTTGTGGTAGTTGATTTTGATGAATAGTTAAAATTGTCAATATCAAACATTTTACTCTACCCACTTATCTTGCAAGTTTAAAGTGGACTTTAAAGTGGATCATGCTTCTAGCTGCAGTCTATCCAAAGTTACAGCTGTATAATGGTTGCATTTTCTTGCTAGTACTGTGAGCTGTGACATCACCAGCACCAGCTGCATTATTATGCCCCCCCCCCCCTCCAGAAAACATTCTAAATCATTTTTAAAGCTAGCCACAAGCCTGAAAATATATATTTTTTTGAGGGTGGGGCTTCTTACATAGCACATCATGTGACTGTCACAGACCCAGTCAGGACAGGACGGACAAGAAAGTGTAACTTTTAAAACTTAAGACTCAGGGTAGCTAAAGACATCATCCTAGGCTTATTAGTTCACTAATAAATGCTGAATTATTTAGTTGTGCGTTTCTTAAAACTATTTAATAAGTCTGCCAGTATGACCTCTTTTTGAAAAAAGTTTAACAGTTTTACCACTGATACTGTAAAGACCACCCTTTCTGCCTGTGAATATTCTAGCAAAAGATTACCCCTCAAATAAAAAAATCAACCCACCTCCTCCAAAACTGCAATAGCTGGAAAGCTGTCTATTCTGAAATGTTACCTAAATCTACTTAATGGTTCTTCCAGTTAGCAGCTGCCAGTCATGGGTGTAACAGATGACATCACAACCTATGATTGAATGCTATTACCCCAGCTGCCTCCTTTGAGCGTGTAAAAGCTCGGAGAGCAGACATTTTTGAGACAGAGGGAAGGTCTGGAGCAGAGTCTTGTTGAATAAATAATCTATCTGAAGCACACAAATTAAATTAGCTTTTTTATTATTATTATTCATAATATATACAATGTTTCAGAATGTGACTGGATTCTGTAGCCAGTACCTGTCCCATAGAAAGGAATGGCTATAGATTTAATAAAGTGGTAAAGCTGCAAAGGAGAATAAAAGACCATGATGGACATTATAGAATGATAGTAAATGAAAGTGCAAGTTTTTTTTTTTGATGTTGTAATTTACAGCAGTTTGTATCTATTGGATGATTTATAGGGTTAAGTGTGGGGATTCTATTTAGCAATATTAATATCTCAGACTTTATTTCTTTTTTTAACTGTCTCATGTTTTTACCAGGTATGAATCTCCAGAGATTGCTTTAAACTGCGGAATCATGTTGCGAGAATGTATTCGACATGAGCCACTTGCCAAGATTATCCTGTGGTCAGAGCCATTTTATGACTTCTTCCGATATGTAGAAATGTCCACTTTTGACATAGCTTCAGATGCCTTTGCTACCTTCAAGGCAAGTATCACTATTTAACTTTGTTGAGCCCTGTATGAATGCAGCATATTTTTTTGTGTCAAAGAATTTTTTTTTCTTTTGTTGGTTAAACCATGGCGACTGTTGTAAGGAAACTTCAAGACAATCGTAAAGAGACCTGAAGGTCATTTTCATAACATGCTTAGTATTAACATTATTATTAACTATTAAAAGGGAGCTAAATCCTGGCAAAGTCAGTAGAAATGGCATAGTACCGTTTATACTTGAATATAAGTCAGAGTATAAATCGAGGTACCTATTTTTACCTGAAAAATGAGTAAAAACTGATTGACTCGAGTATAAGCCGAGAGTAGAAATTATGACCACTACTGCCTTCTGATTCCGTATTGTTTTGAGACTTTACCTTTAAATGGACTGCAGAATTCCCATATTGTCCCATACGGTAATAGCCAAATCCAGTATGCTATTACTGTATGGGATTACTGTATGGGAATTCTGCTGTCCATTTAAATGGCAACTAAAGCCTCAAAAAAATACAGAATCAGAAGGCAATCTTTAACAATAGATACCGTCCTCCTGATTCTGTATTGTTTTGACACATTAGTTGCCTAATCCCATACAGTAACCCCTAATTCCTTGGCACACCAGATGTTTGGAAACTACAATTCCCAGCATGCTTTAGTTGTTGGGAGTTGTAGTTTCCAAGCATCTGCAGTGGAAAGCACCCTCAGGCCAAGCCCCCCCAGTTCAGTGGAGGTAAGTTTTAATTTCCCTGGGTCTGCAATCTGTCTGCCACTGGCATCACTACTTGGTGCTGAGAAGTGAGACAGGCGCCGTGTAGTGATGTGAGTCGGCAGATGTGGAGCGAACAGCAGCCGGATTGCGGACTGTGTTGTGAGTGACCAGAGTATAAGCCAAAATTCAGTTTTCAGGCTATATTTTTTTTTTTTTTTTTAATATTTTTATTTAGATCAGAGATGGGGGTTTACAGAACATAGAGAGAGGGGAATGTTTAGGGTATACAATAGCATAGCATATATTCATTAGCAAAAACTGTGAGAATTTAAAATAAAAAGAGCAGCGTAATAACATTTCTGCATTAATTTCGTCATTGTGTATTCCCAGATGGCAATTAATAGATAGATTATATATCTACATGGTAATAGTCGATTAGCTTGTCGGCTGGTTTTTGGAGATGTTTACAAATGGTAGGAAGAGTGGGAATAATTGGGGTATATCGTAGCATATCATACTGTCAGTAATAATAAAGAGAAAAAAAAGAAGGGGCAGTATAGTAACATTTCTGCATTGATTTCGTCCCTGTATATTCTTAGATGTTAGTTGATAGGTAAATTATACATATGAATAACGTTAGCCATTTGGCATATCAACTGGTTCTTAGGAGTGTTTATTAGTCCGCATCTCTAACCTTGCGGTTATTTTTTTTTTATTATTAATTATTTACTTAACTTGCCACAATTAGGTTGTGGACTACAAACATTGTTTAACTTAATTAAACTGTTGCCTAGGTTGATTTTACAGTGTTTCATATAATTGTCGTTGTTGTCCAATCACCAGGGGTTGGGTGAAGTTGCGGTTCGGTTGGTTGGGAGGTAGGGGGGGAGGGGGGAGTAGCGCACGGGTTGACTTGGGTAGATATTTATGGTAGAGAGACCGGAGGGTTATTGCTCAGAGTTTGTTCCGCATACCATCCCGTTGTATGGAAACAGTCATAGACACTCTGTTTAATATGTGTTGGCAAAATATCAATGAAACTTTCCCACAGTTTAAAGAATTGACTAACTTTGTTTTCTCTGTCCAGTGTTGCTTCCACCCAATCCATTCTGAAAAGATATGATAGTTTGGTTTTGAATAGTTTCATGGATGGTGGGGTGGGTGCTATCCATTGTTGCAGTATGGTTTTTCTAGCTGCAGCGGATATATTGAGGAGCAGTTTCTTTGCTCCTAATGTGATGTGGGAGGTTTGTGTTGTCGTATATCCAAATATTGCCCAGAGTGGTGTTAGGGGGACTTAGTTGACTAAGTGTTGTGTGGAGAATGTTGCCACTTGTTTCCAGAAGTCTTGGATAACTGGGCAGGACCACATGCAGTGGAAAAGATCTGGTTTGGGGTTTTTGCATTTTGGGCACAAGGTCTGGGGCAGATCCCTGATCCTCCCCAGTCTATATGGTGAGATGTAGCCCCTGTGTAAAAGTTTTAGGGTCATCTCATGGTATGAATTTGCTGGGAGATGATTTATGTGTAGATTGACAATATCGTGCATGACGTTTTCAGTCATTGTAGGTATGTCTTGTTTCCATTGGTTAATTTTTTGACGGATGGTTTGAGTATTTGAGTGGTGTTGTAGAAGTTTGTGGTAGTTAGACAGGGAGTTCAGACTTTGTTCTGGGGATTGTAGGAGTGTATCTAATGTCTCCCCCAAATATGAGATTGATTTTGAGACGAAGCTGCTAGCTTGTAAATAGTGGAAGAAGCTCGATCCAATGATGGGGAATTTATTTTTTGTTCAGGCTATATTTAAAGCCTGAAAACCTCAGATTATACTCGGGTATATACGGTATTCAATAATTTTTACCTGCATGAATATAAACCTGTCTTGCTGTAGATCACCGTTTGTTGTGGGTTTTAGCATCCACACACATGCTTAGTAGGGTAAATGTCATTCTTTAAAGGACAGCTTCACACAATAAAACAAAACCCAAAACATTTCACTAAAAGTCAAACAACTGTTTTTGCATTCAATTGTGTTATTCTCAGGGAGTAGCTACTCCTGTCCCCCAATTCTTAACTCCTAACTTGTTGACTGAAGCAGCAAGGTTAGACACTCCTCTTGCATTGTACACTCATTTATTACTCACCTTATGACTTTTTCCTAAATTAAAAGGATAACTACTGTATACTCTAAAATTTATCTTTTTAAAAATGGAAAGTACCTGGGTCAGGGTGGTCGGATTGATTATACCTACCTCACAATATCATTTTAGTTTTCATTTCATTTAGTCCTGGACTATTCCTTTATTAAATAAATATAGCTGAAGCCAGGAGACGGGCAAAATCAGTTTTCTTTGGGCTGGTGCTCCTCACAGAAACAAAATTGGGAGGTAGGAATTACCAATACTATATCCCTGTCCCAAGTACTTTTCATTTAAAAATTTTTTAAAAAAAAATACTTAATACACATTATAGCTATCCTATAATGCGCATAGAAGACAAGGTCCGTCGGGACCTGTCAGACTACACGCCGGGGGAGCAAGCGAGCGGGTAAGTTTCTTACCTTCTCTCCTGGCTCCTGTTTGTTCTATTGAAGAACGGAAGGTAAGGCACAGCTCCTTTACCTCCCGTTCTTCAATAGAACTGGATTCCCAAATGTTGAAAATACGAGTGGAGATACCCTTTAATGTAGTCATGCATCATGTCATAATTAACTGCTACATAGCCTTGTATGTATATTTCATTTGTCTTTTGGCTCAATCTGTCACAATATTACTTTTATTCTGACATAGTTTCCTAGATATTGAGTTCAATCTACCCATATCTTCTAAAAAAAATTGCTTAAAAAATACCAGTGTCTCACAGATTGTGTTCAATCTGCAGACCCTCTAATATTAGCCTGAGCTGAAGAGGAAGGATAATAAAGCGAACCTGATCTTAGCACAGCTCTGTGCAGTGCAATTCCCTAGTGTACCTATCTGAAGGTGAATAATACCTTAAGAGCAAATTAATCCGGCTCCAAATCTTTGAAATGCTCCCAATTAAGCACTGACAGGATAGAATGAGAGATAAAATTAGATCTCACTGAAATCCAGTGTGGTGAGACTCCTTACTATATAATGAAGACTGGAAAAGTGCTAAAATCTACTGTATATACTTGAGTATAAGCTGAGGTTTTCAGGCTTTAAAAGTATCCTGAAAATTGATCCTCTGCTTATACTCGGGTCACTCACCTCTGTGCAATCCGCCTGCTCCACATCTGCAGGCTGATTTGTGCCCCTTGGACTTCACAAGGCATGGAATAAACTATTTCCCCAACAATTCCCAGAAACACCCGTGCTGCAGTTAGCAATGCCCTCTTTAAGCTAAGCAACGCCCTCAGAGCAGGAGTTGGGCTTGTCCACCCTACGTAACCCAGAGCCTATGCAAGGCCCCGTCCTCTCCTCCAGTGATGGGTCCCCAGATGACGTTTCTTGGATGGAAGTGCTAGGTTTTTGGGGCAAAATGCTAGGCGCAGTCGCTGCGCTGAAAGCAGCTGAGTACCTGCTTTGTGCGCTGTGTGCAGTCATGGACTGGAGATTTCCATCAGCCGCGGCCAACTTCATATACCTTAAGTACAGGGAGATGAAGGAAATGTTTGGTCATTTCAGAATGATCCTGAGGCTGACTATGAACGTTTGGCATCCTCCGTAGCACTCAGAAATGTGCTACACATACTACAGAGAAAAGGACGACGCCATCAGATCCGACAGTATCTTCCCTTTTTTTGTTTGGATGTGTACCCACCTAAAGTCAGACTTGCGAAACATCTGGAACCAAAAGGATCTTTATGTAAATGGAGACCATATAAATAGTAAAAAAAATATCCGTTGGGATAATCACTGTATGATATTTTCTCTCAGAAATCTATAATTTCCTGTTTGCTTAGGTTTGATTTTGGTCCAATATACTATATTAGCAATGCCCTCTTTAAACGTCTCTCAAGCAACGCCTTCAATGCAGGAGTTGGGCGTGTCCACCCTACGTAACCCAGAGCCTATGCAAGTCCCCACCCTCTCCTCCTGATGGGTCCCCAGATGACATTTCTTAGATGGAGGTGCTGGGTTTTTGGGGCAAAATGCTAGGCCCAGTTGCTGCGCTGAAAGCAGCTGAGTACCTGCTTTGTGCTCTGTGTGCAGTCTTTTCCTGAAAGTTAGGGGGAGCCAGTAACTCGGAGCTGGTCAACAACCTGTGCAGTGAGTGTGACATATTGAGTCACATAGTTATTGGCAATGGCAAGCTTTTTATATTGTGGGTACATATGTGCATGTTCACATAATTTCAAATGAACTACAGTTTGCACATCCTATGGATAGAGGAATGTAAGCAGACTATCTCAGCACTGGGAAATCTTGTGCATATGGTTTATCTGTGGAAGGTAAATCTATCCTGCGCATTACTCCCACAGTGAGTAAGCACAAAGGCTTACATGGATATGAAGGAACAATACAGAATCGGAATTACAACCCTCGGCTTATACTCAAGTCAATCAGTTTTTACTAATTTTCAGGTAAAAATAAGTACCTCTGCTTATACTCGGGTCAGCTTATGTTTGAATATATATGGTACTATTTACAAGGGGGGGGGGGGGGGGGGAATGAACAAGGGAAATGCAAACCTGAAAGTTAGGAAAAGAAACAATGGTGAGTCAAAAAAAAAAAGCTTAGTAGCACAGATTAGGGCTTTCCACTCCTCCCTGCATGGTATGCAGATTTACTGAACTAGTCCTAGAGAAATTTTGTATAGGTAACATTATTAGATTTTCATACCTTTTCAATGGCATACACCAAGTTTTGTTTTGTGTTTTTACATGCTCTGAAAATTTACAAATTCTTAAAAAGGGAAACAATTTGTTATTCAAAAGTTGTACTTTCATTTGCCCGGGCCCCATTGTATATATTATAGGTCTGAAGGGAGGGCTTATGTAATGTCTGGAGACAATTAAAATGTGTCTCCAGACATTGCAGTGCATAACAAGTACAGTGTTTAGTTCTGGTTTAATTTGTATTTGTCTTTTTCCTCTATGGTGTTTTGTGATAAATATTTACTGTACTGACTCTCTGCTGTTAGTATGCTTTTCTAAAACAAATTTTTTTTTCTAGGACCTACTGACAAGACACAAGCTCCTGAGTGCTGAGTTTCTTGAACAACATTATGACCGGGTATAGAATTCATTTTTATTCTGCCAACTAATCTTTCTAGAGAAAGAAATAAACATTATATGTTTTTTTTATTTGTAAAATGTTATATTCAAAAAGTTCTTGAATTGTTCTAACAGAGATATTGGATGTCTGCTGAAAGGAAGACAATTAGTCAAATGCACCACTGGCCCCTAAGGAGGCAAAAAATAGTGTTATGATCTTTTTAAGGACAGGATGTGCAGTAGCCCCAGGTCACAATGCACCGGGAGTCACTATGACATGTTACATCCGAGGTGTGATTGCACCAGACTGGAAGAGTATCTGCACTCGGTGAATCAAACTGAATATTTATGTTTTAAAGTACTATTTGCCTTTGTCACACTAAAGCTGGGTACACACATGCATGATCTTTAATTCTGTCTGTCATTTTCTTACAATTTCGCTACTCATAGTCCCTAGTGTTCTCCCTGTGTAAAGCATAGGAAGAACACTCTGGACTGGAGATTTCCCTCAGCCGCGGCCAACTTCATATACCTTAAGTACAGGGAGATGGGGGAAATTTTCAGTCATGTCAGAATGATCCTGAGGCTGACTGAACGTTCGGCGTCCTCCGTAGCACTCAGAAATGTGCTACACATACTACAGAGAAGGATACCTTCAGATCCGACAGTATCTTCTCTTTTTTTGTTTGGATGTGTACCCACCTAAAATTGCCAAACACCTGGAACCAAAAGGATCTTTATGTAAAAGGAGACCATATAAATAGTAAATAAAATCCGTTGGGATAATCACTGTATGATATTTTCTCTCAGAAATCTTTAAAATGAAAAAAGAAAATATACTTTCCTGTTTGCTTAGGTTTGATTTTGGTCCAATACACTATCAGGGTTATTCAATAAAAGTTCTTATCGTTTAAAATGGTGCTAGTTTTGCCACAACCAATCAGATGTTAGCTTTCAAATGTTAAATAAGTTCTGATTGGTTGGGGCAAAATTAGAACCATTTAAAACAATAAGAACTTTTATTGAATCTCCCTGTATGTTCTTTAAAAATCTTGCAGGAATTTGTCAAACTATGTCCTATGCCCATTGAAATGGGATGAAAATACTAAACTATATATTAATCAGTACGACTCACTGACTACCTGGCTTTTCAAGTTGCTACCTGTTTCCTAATTTTAAATAATCAATGCTGTAAAAAAAAAAAAAAGTTGCAAGCCTTTAGAAATAGTCTCCTTAGTGAAATCTTTCACTGTAACACTGATCATAAATAAGCATTTGTACACTGACTTTAAATTACTCCTTTTAGTTTTTCAGTGAATATGAGAAGTTATTGCACTCAGAAAACTATGTGACGAAGCGGCAGTCTTTGAAGGTATGTGATGGTGATTCTTGTGCTTTTTTTAAAGTAAAGAAATGTGGAGGTTTTGTTTTCTTGAAATAAAATTTTTTTTTCTGTTATAAATCCCCAAAAAAACCTGGAACAAACTTTCTTAGATTGTATTAGAACCCAAAACTCCAGCAGTTTCTCTAAAAGCTGCGAGCCTACCTAAATTAATGAATATGATTTAATCTCATAATGTGAGTGACATCCTAACAGAATATATGAGCCCAGAGGTTGAAAAACTTGAGATATTAAAGGGCATGTCCACCCCCCAAACTAAAGTTGGCCCCATTGTGTATTGTTGAAAGATCCTTACCTTTTTCCTCTACTCCTTATGGTTGTTCTGCAGTGCTTGCTGAAGGTCCAAGAAACTGAAGAGTAGGAGCCTCTCTGTGTGTAATCTGGTATCTACCCCTTTCCTGCCTTCTGGAGGACTCCCTCCTCCCCTCCCACCAACCCTAAATGCTATATTGAAATGTTTAAAAAGTGCCCAGAAATGCATTTACATACCTTCGTCCCCTCGGCTCCCTCTGTTGACCGGCAGCAGCATCCGTGGCTAATTACACACGCGACTGCTGGTCCCGCCCCTTCTGGTCTTCCATTGACAGAATAGGCAGATGCTGAGGGAACATAGGTGGGTAAGTTCATATCTGGGCACTTTATAAATATCAATTTCAATATAGCATTTAGGGTTGGGGGGTACCCTTCACTTTTTTATTTTTTAGATTTTAGGGTGGAGATACCCTTTAAAGCTATGAAAAGTGTAGTGGAGGTGCAATCTGGGTGGGTGGGGGGATGTCACAATGTTATTGTTTGAAATTGCTTTTGGAAGAGGTTCACAAAAGTGCAAATATCCACATTAGCTAGATCTTTAAAGGTTTTAGTCATCCATTTGTGTTGATACTGTTTCTTTAATGAACCCAGCACCTACATTAAGGGCCGGATATTGGATTAAACTGGAAGTTTTGTAAAACTGCAAGAACAAAATATAATTTTGAAGCGATTCCCATGCATTGTCCCTCTATTAATGCAAGTGATATGTGTGTTTTTTATTTGAATATGAGAACATGGTGTTTGTTTGGATGAACTCTTGCAAACTATTTTGCAAACCATTTTTCATGGATAGGTAACGTTGGTTCACCTGCTACTACTGTTTTTTGTTTCCAGAGAATTCAGATGCCATTTAATATGGAAGCAATTCTCCTTTTTTTCCATTACAATAGATTTTATATCCTTCCTATATCACTTCCCAACATATTCTTCATTTATATGTTTTTATTGGCAATTTATGATCACCCTGAATCCTGACTACATCCACGCTCTCTTATACTATATATATATGTCCACTTTTTTAGTGTAGATATCCCTTGAAATTGAAAGCCTGTAATTTACAGGCTGTAAAACTCATTATTTCACCATCACGGTATATATTACTGTGTGTGTGTGACGTTGTTCTTTACTTGTCCTCTTAGAATTTTCTTTTGCCCTGTCTGCAGCTTCTTGGAGAACTCCTTTTGGACCGGCACAATTTCACCATCATGACAAAGTACATCAGCAAACCAGAAAATCTCAAGCTAATGATGAATCTGCTGCGTGACAAAAGTCGCAACATTCAGTTTGAGGCTTTTCATGTTTTTAAGGTATGTTTATTTTTTTATTGCAATGTATTGTTGGCCCATCTGTTGTACAGCATCCTATTTGCAGCATTTTACTTTTCCCTTATTCCCTATTGCCTCTTTTTATATTTGCGAGGAATCAAATCCTGGCATGTTGCAATCTAAAAGAAAGGTTAGGAACACAATCAGACATTCCTGATCCTAAAGTTTATTATTTAATTGGTCTTATTGCAATACAGTGACTTTTAGGTAGATAGGTCAACCTTTAGCAGTTTTCTGTTAATAAGACCAAGTAGAGCATAAAAGTTTGCTTATTTTGTGTCATGGTAACCTTTCAAAAAACAAAAGATAAGAGTAAATAGTGAGCCTTTTAAGTGGGAGAGTGGAGGGCAAAGGGGCAAAACTGGTAAACAATGAAAACACCACCACTGGATTTTTAACATCTACCCCTGGCAGCATCACTATACATTGTGGACAAACAGGTTAAAAGCCACCTCTCAAAGTATTTCTATATAACCCGCCAGTGGGGGTCACATGATAAGTGCATAGGCTTCTTCAGCCTCTCACTGCTGGTATTCATAACTTTGTGTGCACCATACTAAAAGAAAATATGTTTGGGGTGCACTGTATTTACAGGTAAACAGATGTTAAACAACATCCTACTATTTATCATGATAGATTGGTTATCATAGCTTGTTGTCTAATTAGATTAGATTAATGAGATTATATTTACCTATAGACTAATTGAGATTATACAAAATATCGGTTTGTCCATCTGCACTATTCCATATGTTTCCCTTCCAGGTGAGATATAGTAAGTCTATTCAAAACAATAATATTTTGGATTGCAAACAAACATTTTTTATTGTGGGCAATCAACGTTTTGGAACTTCACAGAACACTTCATCAGGTATCCTTATCAATGTTTCAGTACTTCACAGAGCACCTTCCTCAGGTATCCTTTATCAATGTTTCAGTACTTCACAGATCACCTTCCTCAGGTATCCTTATCAATGTTTCAGTACTCCACAGAGCACTTCATCAGGTATCCTTATCAATGTTTCAGTACTTCACAGTGTACTTCGTCAGGTATCCTTATCAATGTTTCAGTACTTCACAGAACACCTTCATCAGGTATCCTTATTTTTTCAGTACTTCACAGAACACCTTCATCAGGTATCCTTATCAATGTTTCAGTACTTTACAGAACACCTTCATCAGGTATCCTTATCAATGTTTCGGTACTTTACAGAGCACCATCATCAGGTATCCTTATCATATGTTTCAGTACTCCACAGAGCACTTCATCGGTATCCTTATCAATGTTTCAGTACTTCACAGTGAAACTCATCAGGTGTCCTATCAATGTTTCAGTAATCACAAATCACCTTCAAGGTATCCTTATCAATGTTTCAGTACTCACAGAGCACATCATCAGGTATCCTTATCATGTTTTAGTACTTCACAGAACACCCTTCATAGGTATCCTTATCAGTTTCAGTACTTCACAGACGAGCACCTTCCTTAGGTATCCTTATTGTTTCAGTACTTCACAGAGCACCTTCCTCAGGTATCCTTATCAATGTTTCAGTACTCCACAGAGCACTTCATCAGGTATCCTTATCAATGTTTCAGTACTTCACAGTGAACTTCATCAGGTGTCCTTATCAATGTTTCAGTACTTCACAAATCACCTTCATCAGGTATCCTTATCAATGTTTCAGTACTTCACAGAGCACCATCATCAGGTATCCTTATCAATGTTTTAGTACTTCACAGAACACCTTCATAAGGTATCCTTATCAATGTTTCAGTACTTCACAGAGCACCTTCCTTAGGTATCCTTATTGTTTTTTCGAATTGTTTTCATGTCTTCACAGAGCACCTTCCTCAGTATCCTTATCAATTTTTCAGTACTTCACAGAGCACTCCTTAGGTATCCTTATCAAAGTTTTCAGTACTTCACAGAGCACCTTCATCAGTTACCTTATCAATGTTTCAGTACTTCACAGAACACATTCATCAGGTATCCTTATTGTTTTAGTACTTCACAGAGCACCTTCCTTAGGTATCCTTATCAATGTTTCAGTACTTCACAGAGCACCTTTCTCAGGTATCCTTCTCAATGTTTCAGTACTTCACAGAGCACCTTCCTTAGGTATCCTTATTGTTTCAGTACTTCACAGAGCACCTTCCTCAGGTATCCTTATCAATGTTTCAGTACTTCACAGAGCACCTTCCTTAGGTATCCTTATCAAAGTTTCAGTACTTCACAGAGCACCTTCATCAGTTATCCTTATCAATGTTTCAGTACTTCACAGAACACCATCAGGTATCCTTATCAATGTTTCAGTACTTCACAGAGCACCTTTCTCAGTTATCCTTCTCAATGTTTCAGTACTTCACAGAGCACCTTTCTCAGGTATCCTTCTCAATGTTTCAGTACTTCACAGAGCACCTTCCTTAGGTATCCTTATTGATTGTTTCAGTACTTCACAGAGCACCTGTCCTCAGTATCCTTATCAATGTTTCAGTACTTCACAGAGCACCTTCCTTAGGTATCCTTATCAAAGTTTCAGTACTTCAGAGCACCTTCATCAGTTATCCTTATCAATGTTTCAGTACTTCACAGAACACATTCATCAGGTATCCTTATCAATGTTTCAGTACTTCACAAAACACCTTCAGCAGTTATCCTTATTGTTTTAGTACTTCACAGAGAACCTTCCTCAGGTTCCTTATCAATGTTTCAGTACTTCACAGAACACCTTTATCAGGTATCCTTATCAATGTTTTCATTTCTTCACAGAGCACCTTTCTCTCAGAGCACCTTTCTCAGTTATCCTTCTCAATGTTTAAGTACTTCACAGAGCTCCTTCTCAGTATCCTTCTCAATGTTTCAGTACCAAAACGTATTGTTTTCGCTGCTCTCATAAACCGGATCCCAAATCTCCTCTTCTTCGGCACAAACCTGGCTCCCCCGTTAAACATCGCATGGTATACAAAATCCTTCTTCTGCTACAACTTTAAATCCCTTTCGCTCTGCTGCCCTCATACTTTCCTCTGTATCGCCCCATGTTTCCTGCCCGGTACCCTCCGCTCATCACAGCAAACCAGCTCCTGTACAGACCCCCCACGACCTGGGACCTCATTCCTCTCGCCGTAACCTTTCTCTCCTTCTGTACTCCCTCTTGAATTCTATTCCCCTCTCTACATCAGAAACCTCAATCGAGCAGTGTTTATAAAAAATAAGGCCATTACATCCGACCGTTCTGGTAACGAACACCGACAAAGTATTTGATTGTTTTATGTGCCTAGGCCTGTTACTCCCGTTTTTGCACTTGTACCCATCCATGTACTGATGTTACCCACCAGCCTGGAACTAGATGTGTAAGCTCGACGGTGCAGGACGCTCATTTCCTCATTGTGGTAAATCACATAGCACTTCTATTATATAGTCATATCTTAATTTGTACATGTACTATCAACGTATTAAGTCGCCCCCTTGGTTATGACTTTATTGTATTTAATACTGTACAGCGCGTTCCACAAGTGACTGTTATAAATAAACATATACAATACCAAAAAGAATCGTCACTCTACGTTACAGCTCTTTGCTCCCCGAATGGCCCTCTACAATTTGTGGCTGCCAGGTCCGACCCTTTACCCAAAGTTCACGGCAAAAATAGATGATGACAGATCCAGTTGCGCCCCACGGAGTCAAAAGGGGCATTTAATGAGAGCTCTAAAATCTTTTTTTGTAGTAATCTGATATAGCGGTTGAGGGTGGGGCAGGGGATGAGCATTCATGTTTACTAATAACAGTTATTTATATTTAGGGTGTATCGGTTGTTTCAAAATATAGATCAACTGTGACTTTAAATGATAGTTCTTGAAGAACGTGTTTTCAGCTATCATATCACACACTGCTTCTCTCAATTCAGAATGACTTGTAACAAGATCTTGGACAATATATTACCTCTGAGAACAATCCCAATTAGCATATCACATGCCAGAGTGTTAAGGGATGTATGTAGATAGTGGCCTAACGATGGTTATAGGAACTCCCCAGGAATGTTTAAAACATCATTGTACATGGTCGACATTGGTGTCAGAAAACCCCCCCACCCTCGTATTTAGGCTTGGTTTTCTTTATTTCACATAAATGGCCTCCTTAAACCACCCTCTCTTGAACCAGTCCACGTTTCCTTCGCATATGTAACTTAACATCTACATCTTCAAAGGTATGTCCTTTATCCTTAGATGCAGGTACCACGGCTGATTCCTGACCTGAGGAATTGCTCTTCTGTGCTGGGTCCACTAGTTGATGGCAGTTGCTGTTTGGTCTCCCCCACTACAATCAGACGCTTCTTCACTGCACTGCACCTGCATTAGATTGTCGCTATTCTTTTGTGTTTTGGTATTGGGTCTTTCGGATGTACCAATTGCTGCCTCGTGTTTTGTTCGGTTTAAGATCAACCTGGGATACGTGTTTTTTTGAAAATTCTTCTTAATTTCTCCGAGACCCCTGCAGACACCTGAGGAAAGGGACACGTGTGTCCCTGAAACGTCGTGTTATGTGATCCATATAAGAAACGTATATTTCACAGAAGAGTGCCCCTCTCATGACTTTTTATGCTTGTCCATAGCTGTGTGTCCATGGTAGAGGACCAGTAAGAAGGAGCACCTTTAAATTTTGTGGGTGGCTAACTGCGCAAAAGGAGTGCCTAGGCCCGAAACTCATTTGCTACATATGTGGGAATGAACCATGTTTCTTCCCTTTAATGTCTTTGTGTTTGCACATCAACCAAGTGCCAGTCTGTATGCAGTAAATCCTCCTGATATTTTCAGAAACACAGCTGTTCCCCTGACGCGTGTGTACGCTCTATGAGCTTGGTAAATGCTCAGAAGAGGAATTCCCGGGTAAGCCTTACATCAAGGAATGTCGGAAGGCTTAAACCAGCATTCCTTCTCTGAGCATTGCCATGTAGCCATTATGTCTCGTCCGTCTTTAAATAAATGGTTATAGTGTTTTGCGGGGTGGAATTAACTACATGACAAAATTTGAGAGGTGAAACAAAACAAATCGTTTTTACAAAATTTCACAAATACAACTTTCACTAGTTCAGCAAGCAGATATACAGGTGTTATGCAATCCGATTGGGGTAAAAAGCAACACGCTAGTGTTGGCCACTGGTGTGCCACACTAGGTGTCTGGTGCACAATTTTTTGCTCAACACATGTTTTCGATTATCATAGTACATGCATTACCATTTTAGGTGCATTCGCCTACTCGTCCGATCACCCAATATCAACTTGTGATATCATCATCGCAAGTGGGCAGTCAGTGCGGCACAAATGTGTGTGCGTGCTTGTGTCGGTGTGACTCTGTCAGTGAAACAATGTACAGAAACTATCTGTATGCGCATGAAGGAGGTTAACGGATGTTGCTATTGGATGAAATACCGCATTGCATCATCTACACTGATATGCTGGAGGCTTTACACTAGTCCGTGCATCTCCCCTTTAGGCACTCCTGCCTCTACAAGATAATCCTAAATATAATCACTCTTATCATATCACAGTCATTTCCTTTCATATTTCACTTTGTGAGTGCACTTTGCACTTTTTTTTCGTTCTTGGAATGCTAGTATTTTTTTTATAGAGACATTTTATTTAATCTGGGCTGATCCCAAATGATTGGTAGCAAGTTATTACTTAATTAAGGGCGAAATCCTGGAAACCGGTTCACCATGCACCTAGAAATGTAATAGAACCCCCGCCCCCCCAAAAAAAAAAATCCAACAAAGTTTAAACGGCTTTGGAACTGGTTCCGCCAGAAATATTATATGGCTCATAGCTTTTTTGGGTTAAGCTACAAATCATAATAAGACCTTTCTAAGACAGAATTGAAAATATTTTTACCAATGATTTGTTAACAACTTATTATGCTTACTCGGTGTAAATCCATAGGATTTAGTTACGACGGTAGCAGCAAACTTTTTAATATGAACAGAGTTAGCATGTACAGAGTGATTGTTTATCATATGTGGTAACCCACTGGGATAAACCCATCTGCTCACACCTTGGAACCAATTACCAACTCGGTATGGTGCACGGCATACACTGCAACGCATCGCACACAAATCGCATATGCGATTTCATTGTGTTTGCTCATAGCGGTTTTGTTCAATAAGTATTATCAAACGCATGCGATTGTGAGTTAAAATGCGGAACGCAAAACCAACGCACGCTGAAAATGCGCGTTTTCGGTGCGTTGTTGTCGTTTTCAAATGATATGAAAAAAACGCCAAAAAAAGCACAGCAGTGTGGCTATAGCCTATCTGTATAAATAAAACTAAATTTTGTGCTCGTCCCAACAAAAATCAATGGAGGAGATAGGGCTCAAGTATGTTTCATGGCTTGGACAAGTGTGTTGAAAAGAAACATGTTGAGCAGTATCGTCCATTATAATTTTGTTTATATATGTTAACAGAACATATTGAATCATTCATGACCCTGTGGTGATATACTTATTGCTCTGATTATGAGTAGCTGTGCTGAATTAATCTGGCAATGCAAACAGACCTCCTGTACCCGCATAAAAATATTGATTGTAAAAACTAAAAACTCTGTCCAAAGGGCTTCAAAGTCTAGCAGTTTTGTAAAAAAAAATGTATAATGCAAAGTGCACTATCTAATAACATGAATCGCCAATTAACCTTTAAATGCATGTCATCCCTCCGAACTAGATGTCCTCTGTTTTAAACCCTCTAGTTATAAATGTGTAAATTGTAATATATAACACTTTACGTATCAGATTCAGCAGGTTTTTCTCAAACTTGCTTCTCTCTATTAGCTGACTTTTCTGCTGGCAATCAATATTTTATTAATATCATGAAACGTGGGAACGCCATTTTCTTTTCATATATGTTATATGAAAATGTATCTCCATTCTGCAAATGTTATAATTTAAATATTTCCGTTGATCGATGCAATTTTATAATATATGCGATAACCTTTTTTTGGTCCTCGTTCTGTAAACTATTGCCACTAACACAGCATATTGGAAGCAAGCATGAAATGCAGATAGAATGGACACAATCAAATTTATGTCATGAGATTTTTTGCCGATAATCCCCTGCAAAAACCAAGCACCGCATAAAACGCGTGGCAGAAGCGCCAGTCGCTTTTTTGGTGCTTGTATGTGGGCCTCACCTTGTGTTATCTGGTCTATAACTACTCCACATAAAGGCATTACTTGCATTGCTATGACCTGAACAATTATGTTCAATAATAAGTTTCAACCTGCATTTATTACCTATGATTCTTTGTTGAAATTTGTTTCTACCGGTTTGTTTCACAGAAATGAGTTAGCGGATCATGGAGACGGAAGAAACTGGCACATAACTGCAGTAATGTTCGATTGCAAGTGGGTTTTTTTTATGTAAAAAAGGTAAAAAATCATATAAAATGTGCTATATAAAAGTAGCAGGTCTGTGTGATAGGTAAAGGGCATCATGCCTCCCCCAATATTTTTTTTTCTATACGTAGAGCCCCCGCACCAAAATCATTGTTGTAAGCACTTGAAATGAGTGTATAAGTGTCATTGTTTGGTGGGTATGCTACTGGACATGTCTTTAAATCTATTAAAAACCTATTCCCTGATAGCACTGCCCTGCTCGCTCCTCTCCGCAGCCTCCTTCCATGACAGCCGCTCTGCTCCCGACCACCCGCTTTATACCTTAGGCGAACGATCGGGACAGAACCCTGTTCTGTCAGAGCGCTTGCGAAGGAGCGCGGTAAGGTCAGTTCCAGGTCCCCTAGCAAACTATTATCACACGGGAGGTGTGAATTTTAGTGTTCCATAATAAAGGACTTTTCTTGGACTAACCTGGCAAAGGAACTACATGTACTTTAGCTTCTTCATAAAAACGATATTGTGAGGTAGAAACCATCCTAACCCGTTTCTGCCCTAAGGTATTTCATTTTTTAAAAAGTTAATAGGATCCTTTAATCCATTCACAAGAGCTAGGTAGCTCACATCATCAAAACACCGACCGTCTTCGGCCAAACGACTATGTCATTGCAGTGTGTGACCCTTTAGGTTAACGTTAATTCTTTACGATGCACTATTTCTTGTCTACTCTAGTTTTGCCTTGCATTTGGGTTTTGGGAAATATGTGACGTGCATAGGCCACAGGATTATTATTAACTTTGCTAGTCACACTGGTCATTCATGAGAAAACAATTCAAGGTTTCCGTAACCTTCTGTGTCAATCTTGGGAGTTGGTTCTTTGAAAGTAAAAACACCTCAAAGCATAGTTAATACATAAACCCGCACCCATCCCCTTTCCTCGTTTGTTTTGATGTAGTCAACAAGACAGATTTTTCTGAAAGGGTTGCTTGTACCACTAGGCCTATGTAATAGTTGCGTTGTAACTGTAAAGAGCTCTACCTGTCTTTACTGGAGATTGAAGACTGATGATCTGGTGTTAGGATTGCACTTGTGCCTCGCAAATGGCTTCATGCTTATTGGAAAGCACCGTTTTGGACACTGTACCACAGGTCACCACCCCTATCTGTGCCAGTAAAGAATAAACAGTGTAGTAGAACCTGTATCCGTGTGTGCATCCTTATACTTTTGGTTTCACTGTGCTGAAGTAAAGTGGCAATACCAAAAAAAAGTTCTAATGCACACACAATCCCTGGACAGGTACACGAAGTCTCAAGCCCCCACTCCAGGGTTACAGGTGTACCACACATAGAAAGAGAGAAAGTTGCACACCCAAAAGCAATCTATGTTTAATGGTAAAATTGGCCTGAGGATGGAACTGCCCTGAAACCTGAGTTTTGGAAGTTAGTGGGTTCACAAACAACTAAAGCGGGCACACCTATGAAAACATGGTACAAATGCTCGGGATGCATTGTTCCCCAGCCACGGACAACTCCCTATACTTTTAAGTACAGGAAGACGACTGCGGCTGATGGAACATTTTGATCTTTACTAAATGACCCGCAAGCCCGACGGTGGAACGTTTGTCTGCCTCACAAGCGTTTGGAACAATGCCAATCAATATTGGATCTATGGTAATTGGCCCCCCCCTTTCCCGTTACGTGTTTGTAACCACTTATTTGCATTTGGAGTGCAATTCTTTTGTCTATTTAAGTGGAGTGGGCATTAGAGCATAACAATGCTAATTAAAGGAACTGTAACCCTAAAAAAATAAGGTTTGTTGCCAATCATTTCTATTATTCCAGGGAGGGGAGAACCTTTGCTCACCTCCCTGTGAATATTTAGTTTGCTCAGGGGGACACACCGTAACTTGTAACTTCACAAGTTGCTCCGCGCGCTATCCTTCTGATCTGACGCTTGCCCCTTGTCTCCTGACCATGCTCCATCTTTGCCGCATGCGCGCCAATACAAAAGATAGGCACCGATCGGGATAGAACAACAGCGCGCTGTTCAGTTCAGAGACCTGGAGCGGAGCACCAGGTAAGGTAGTTCCGCTGTGTCCCGTGCAGCAAAAGATATGATTCACGGGAGGTGAGCGTTCTAACCTCCCGTGATAATAGAACGATTGGGCAACACTTTTTTTTTAGGTTTTACAGTTCCTTTAAAGGTTTCAGTAACTTTTTTTCCATAAGATACAGAGTTAATATTGCTCCCATTGTTCACTCATACTGTATGTACAGTATTGTGCCCTAGAGGAGTGCAGCGTCCTTTACAATCATTTTAAATAATATTTTGTGTCCCTTGTCCTTTGCAGGCAGTAGCGGCATTTTAACTTGACCACCATTGCCTTTTCCCTTTGGGAAGTCCCACAAGTCTCCTGGCAGACATTGTGAAGAACCTGAAAGAAATCTTGCTGTGCAGAAAACAAGACATTTCTGACAAAAGCGAGAAGGTCTGGTGTTCTGGCTCGTTATTACCAATTACTATTATAGTTTAAACCTCTAAATATGGCAGACGATGTTTTGTGTTGTTTACTTCTCAAACTGTCCATAGCTAAAACCTTTACTACCGATAATTACATTTGTATGCAGGTGGCAGTAAACCATCTTTGTATTTTCTCCTTTTTTTCCTATTTTGCCTTCCTTTTCATTATTGTCCCTTTTATTCCAATTTCTCTCTCTACCTCTCCTATTTTGGCTATTCCTTTCCATATTCACTAATAGTTTTGACTGTATAACTACCCAATATATAATTGATTTTTGATTGAAACATTCAATCATCTAATGTTTAGACACACGCATTGCACTCCCTGGTTGTATGATCCCTGATCACAGACCTGTCATGTTGGGAGTAGACATTTCCTGCAGAATTAGACCGTAAGTATTCCTGTGCTTTTGTAAGAGCATTTGCAGGTATGTTTAATGGTAATGGCTTGCATATTTCTCTCCAGTTAAACACAAAAATCGCCCCGGGCAATGCCCCTTAATAGCCACAAATGGGGGGAAAAACAACTAACAAGGGAACTGAGTCCCATAGTAACGTCAAGTAAATAGCAATAGAAGAGGTGCCCTCACCCACTAAATATAATTCTCAAGAAGAAACAACGTATTGGTAACAAGGCAACACTCCGTAAGGTATCAACAATTGGATTAAAGGGTCATGTCCACCCTAAAAAATGCTTTTTTAATATAGATTCCCCCTGTCCCCGCCAGCCCCAACCCTATAGTTTTTATTTTTAGAAAGTGCCCCCAACTCTACTTACCGTCCCCATCTTTCTCCGCCGCGGCTGCCGACCCTCTGCTTGCGAGAAAATGCAGCAGAGGGCGGGACCGCCGTCGCTCTGTATTGGCTGAGCGTCAGCAATCACGGACGTGTTTGCCGATAGTGCAATTTCGGCGGGGTGAAAGAGGGAGGTAAGTAAATTTCGGGAGCTTTCTACAATATAAATCATTAGCGTTGGGGCTGGGGGGACAGGGGGAATCCTATATATTAAGGGTTTGAAGCACTAAGGGGGAGGGAACCATGGAGGGAGGGAGAGGGAGAGGAAGGAATGGCTGCAGTAAACGCATGCCAAAGTTCCCGGCAGCAGGTAGCGAGGCAGAGTCCTCTATGGACTCTGCATCCTCCTGGTGACAGGTTTTTGGGACTTTGGGGGGGGGACTACAGTAAACCTATGGAGCTGGGATGTGAGGGTATTAAACACTAACACTACGTATATCAGTATTTATAAAGCCCATCACTTGGATAACGATATATCAAGGATCAGTGCCGGCACAGAAATGGGTAAAATTAATACATTATACATACAGGCACACAAAAGTCCCGTTCAGAAGAAAGGTTACTCTGAAAGTAGAACATCACATGTGTGGCAGACAAATCCGATCGCATAATGCATATTTCCCACCACGGACTGGTCTTGCCATAATGAAGGAGCAGGGTGGCGGGAGCAGGTTTTAAAAAAAACCACTGCTATACTTGTGTCTTCCCCATACGTGGGACTTCATCAGTAGCATGATAAATCAAATGATCTCAATTATGCCTTATATCTGTTTCTTCCGCAGTACAAGTAATCGTGTGTCCGGAGTAACTTGGGTATAACTCCTCAATACACAGACCCCTGCCATCTTAATTAAAAGTAGACTACAGAATTAATATATATTATAGCGTCTTAAAGGAAATATCTATCAGCATCCAAAGTGATGCCTTTTGACAGACATTATACAAGATATTATTCAAGAGACGTCCATAAAGATTTTAAGTAGAATTTCACCAAAAAATGTCCGCACAATAGAGAATGTCTACAACAATTCCATGTTAATGTTTTCATTTAGCATTCATATAAAGGGGAAGAGAGAAGAGGTTGGAAATAAGATGTCATTCCCAAGTCCAGATAATCAAATCTAGCAGGAATTCGAAGTGAGTCAAGTAAAGGATATAAATTTACACATCTACTATATTCAATGTATTGTAAACTTGAAGGTGTAGTTGCTCCATCTACTTATGGAAGATAGCCATCCCCAAGTACTCCAATGACTCTATCATTCTTATTATATTTTATTGATTTATATGCGCCAACACTCTTCCATGGCGCTTTAACAATTAACATAGTCATACATTACATCAGGGTAATCATGTTATACAAGTCCTACATATTACATCACAGGTAATACATATATAAGTAACGTGTGAGGATTTCATACAGCAATACTGTGATACACTAGGAGAGAGGACCCTGCCCAAGAGCTTACTGACTAAGGGTATTCATTGTGTGTATGTGTCCATACGATGCATTAAGATATTCTGTTGTATTCAATTAGATCCCTGGACCTTGAAGTTTAGTTCTGAAGACGTTTCGCTAGTCATCCGACTGGCTTTTCAATCAGAAATGACTTGTCACGAATCTTGGCAATTAGTACCCTGGAAACCCAATTAGGCATATCACAGCCAAGTGTTTGTGTGATTGATATTGGTTAAGAGGTGTTTAGGAACGCCAGAGTAAGGTGTCAAACCAGCATTGTACATGGCAGACAGTTGGTCGTCGAACCCCCCCACCTCTATTTAGGCTTGGTTTCTTTATTTTCATATAAATGGCCATCCTTAACACCTCTCTTGAACCAGTCACATTCCTTTGCCAATATGTTAACATTACAATCTCAAAGGTATGTCCTTTATCCTTAAGATGCAGTACAACGGCTGAGTCCTGACCCGAGGAATTGGCGCTTCTGTGCTGGGCCATACTGTGCAGTTGCTGTTTGGTCTCCCCCCCACAACAAATCAGAGCATTTCTCACTGCACTGCTATATGATGTCGCTTTTTTCTTTGTGTTTCGGTATTGGGTCTTTTGGATTACCAGTTGTTGCCTCAGTTTGTTGTTCGGTTTAAAGCAGACAGGGATACGGTGTTTTTTTGAAAATTCTTCTTAATTTCTCGCAGACCCCTGCTACATATGGGATGACCATGTTCTTCTCCGTCTTGCTTTCTCCTTCACTGTTGGTATTCGTGTCTTTCTCTTTCCTTCTTCTCTTTTGACAAAGGCCCAGTCTGGATATCACAAGTTTTAAGGGCTCCTCTGAGATGTTTCATTTCTTTAGCCTTCGCCTCTGTGCTAGTGGGGATGTTCCGCTCTGTGTTGCGGGTTCTATGGACACCCAGCTTGTGATCTAAAGGGGTGGTGGGAGTCAAACATCAAATACTGATCTGTGTGGTTGGTTTTCTGTGTAAACCTCTACTTCTAGTTTTTGCCATTTTTCCTTAACTTCTACCAAGCAGTCCAAGAAAGCCAGTTTGTTGTTTTGTACCTCTTCTCTTGTAAATTTGATGTTTCTGGTCTACCGCATTAATGTGTTTCTGTGAAGCTTGTACTTCCTTCTGGTGGATTTTAACCCATATGTCATCCACGTATCTGAACCAGTGGCTGGATTCTATGCCCTTAAAGTATAAGCGCCTGTTTGTTTCTACCTCCTCCATGTAAAGGTTGGCCACAAAGGGTGAAACTGGACATCCCATAGCACATCTGTGTTTTTGCTTATAGAACTTATCCCTGTATTTGAAATAGGTGGTATTCAGGCACAAGTCCAGTAAGGAACAAATGTTCTGTGTTGAGATCAGTTCTGCTGGTAAGAGTGCAGTCCTTGGCCTAGCCGTTTTCTCTCACCATGTCAACAGCCTCCTTGTGTGGTATACAGGTGAAGAGAAATGTCACATCATAGGACACCATAGTTTTCTTCTGCACCAAGTCTATATCTTCAATCTTGTTGGTGAAATCCTGAGAGTTCTAGATGTGATGCTTAGAACTTCCCACTGGTCCTAAGATGTTTGGCTAGGTATTTTGCTACCTTTGTAGCAAAATACCAATACCAAGCCTAAATAGAGGTGGGGGCCTCGACACCAACTGTCTGCCATGTACAATGCTGTTTTGGACACCTTACTCTGGGTGTTTCCTATAACACCTCTTAGCCACTATCCAATCACACCCTTAACACTTGGCTGTGATATGCTAATTGGGATTCCAGGGTACTTAATTGCCACAGATTCTTGTACAAATCATTCTGAATTGAGAAAGCCAGTCGGATGACTAGTGAAACGTCTTCAAGAACTAAACTTCAAGTCCAGTTGATCTAATTGAATACACCAGATATACCATGACCTGGATGAATGAGAACCTTCACAAGCAGATGCATCAAGAAGAAAGAAACCCTTAGTTTAAATAATAATCTAAAGATGGTTAGTTAAAAATGTGGGGTCACCAAATGCTATTTACGGTAGAGGTCCCCCGCAGAGTAGTCATCTAAGAACCCAGAATCACAGGCATAAACGCCAGTGTCGCTCCATAAATTAATTATAATCGGTGCCAATCTGTTTATTTCAGGTTTTCTTTTCCTAAGCCACTATTAGCATGTATGCAAATTCTCCTACTAAAACAAGGAGATGTTCTTTTAGTTCATCAAAAAATGTGTGGTGCATTGCATCTCTATAGGGTATTGGATCCAGTTATTACAGTTTCTCTTTAATAATTAAAACTTCATCTAAGATCTCTATCACATTTGCCAGTGTTTCTCAAATGGTGATGCACACCTGGTGTGTGCTGTGAGATAATTTGAAATATTTCATATTTCTTCTTTACTAATTAAGACATAGTCTTTGTAGTATGACTTTAATTGATCATTTTCACATTCTATTTAAAAATACAACTGTAAGTTTACTTGCAAACTTTATTAAAGGGCATCTATAGTGGGAAAATGAAAGTTTTATTATTCCCCCCAACCCCCAGAGTGTCTTTTCATTTTTCAGATTCCCTCTCTGTCCTGAGATCACAAGTTAGAAGTATACATGATTGCATCCTCTACTCCTACTTGTACTGTCAATCAAATCCCTCTCCTTTCCTGCTCAAGTCCCTCCCCCCTTCCCTGCTCTGTAATACACATGGAGATCTGAGGCATTAGCAGGGGAGAGAGGTAGCTTTGATGGCAGAGATAAGGCTGCCTTGACCCCCCTTCTTGATAGCTTCACTCACTGATCGTGATGGGTCACAAAGAGAGAGATCTTTATTTTAGTAGGACACAGAGATCCGTGTCTCCGCCGCTTGCTTTCTATTGGCCACTGTGCGTGGGTGTGTTTTTTCAGGATGTTGAACTTTTAACTCCTACTGCACATGAGAAGCTTGGTCGGTTACCTGGAGTTGAGACATGGAAGCGGTAACAGGGTAGGGGAAGGGGGAGTGCTGCAGAAAGATCTGAAACCATGCAAAACAGAGTCACTGACAGGTAGGATAAAGGCAGCACAGAGTACATGAATTTAACTTAAATGGGCCAATGTTTTTTTTACTGTAGGTGCCCTTTAAGTATTATTTGTTTCCAGAGCACAGCACAGTTGTCTATGTGCTGTGCCAGAATCATGCATCACTCAGTGTGCCTTAAAAGGTATGTCCACCCCAACAAAATCTCAGTATAAATAGAACAACCCCCAAAACCTAGACCTCACAAGAGGGTTTGAGCTGAACTTTAAGTTCGGATGAATTCAACTAGTTCGATTTTCTGGACTCGCAGGACTATTTTCGAAAATCCTCTAACATTCAGAATTCTCGAATGTACGAGGATTTTCGAACTTTCAGCAGGCCTCGAACGGCCGCTTCCGAAAATCCCCGACGGCAGGAGATTCCCGAAACGTCCTCTCGCGGATTGCCGAATGAACCGACAATCCCGCGGTTGGACGTGGGGGGGTCCCGCAGCCCACCATCCGGGCTCCCCTCCCGGATCCTTACAAAGACCTTTGTGGCCTCAACAAGGGCCCTTTTGGGGCTTAAGGGTCTCACAGCTCGAACAGGGACCCCCGGGCTCCTTAAAAGTGGCGTCTTCTGTCTTCCATCCGCTGAGGACCACCGACCCCGAGAAGTACCACCGCCTGCCCGCCAGGGTTTAGCTCCGGCGCTGGTGGTCTCAACGAGGCCGATGTTACCAGCTCTTGATCCTATGTCCTTCTTTCTTTTCTGCCATCTACTGCCGATGACTTCTGAGCTCTGCGGAGGTTTGCACCCTTTATATAGGTTTGTAGAAAACCCTAATCCGTTTCTCTGATTGTCATTTTTTCAATGCTTGGTTTACATGTTACATTAACCAATCGATTTTCCCGATTTTTCTGAATCCTCCACGGAGCTCAGAATTCTCGCAGTAACGGCAGAAGAAAGAAGACGCCCGGATCAAGACGCCAGTAACATCGCCTTGTTGAGACCAACCGGCGCCGTAGGTGCCCCTGGCGGCCACAGGGGTACTTCTCGGGGTCAGTCGCACTCAGTGGAGCTGGTCACCGGATGGAAGAACAGAAGACGCCACCTAAGGGCTCCTTTTAAGAGCCGCCGGAGGTCCCGGTTTGAGCTTCGGACCCCCACAAAGGCACTTATCAGTGCCGCAAGGGCCCTTACAAGGGCCGGGGGGGGTCCCAGTTCGAGCTGCGGGACCCCTAATCCCCAAAGTGCCCTTTTCAGGCTGCAAGGTGTGTCGCTATGTCCGGTTTTTATGCTGTTCCCCGTGTCACGGATGTGTTCCCCAGACCATGTCCCAGGGGCCTGTAAGTTTACACTGCAATAATTCGAAAAGTTCATTCGAACTTTCTGAACTATTTACCACCCCATTGACTTTAATGGGTCCGTTTTCGGACTTCAAACTTTTTTAGAAGTTCGAACCAGACCGAACTTTCCAAAGTTCGGTGCCATCTCTACTCACAAGCTCTGCACTTTTCAAATTGTTTCCTAATGTACTTACTACCCTTGATCCCTCGCTTCCTTCTGCTGCTATGTGTTTTTTTTTTCGCATCTCAATCATGGATGAGTTAGACGTTTAGACGTAAAGAGTTCCTAGAGTTCTAGGTTTTGGAAAGTGTTTCTATGCTTTACTGGGATTTTTATTTGACGGGTGGACATACTCTTTAATCTGAAAGGTTGAGAACCACTTGATCTATATTTTCATCATTATCAACATTGTTTCCTTCACATTCTGATATTAAGGGACAACTCCACCCCTCATAAGAACATCTTGAGAAAGAATGTCTTTAAAATAGTTTTGTCCTATGAATTCATTACTGTATGTCTGCTATGCTTTCTGGATGCCTCATGGAACTGAGCAATTTAGAAACCTGTACTGAGCCTGGTCATGTTCAGAAGAGGCAACAGGGACATTCAGTCATTGGCTGTGATGTCAACTGACAAATCCTCAACTGATAGTTGCTGAACTGGAAGAACAAACAGGGGAAACGGACATTGTGCAGGATGTTTCAGGTTAGACTTATATATTTCAGATTTCAAACTATTACCGTTTAGGGTTTTGGGGATGATTTACCTGTATGTAAGTTTTCATTTTGGGACTGGAAGTGCAGTCTGCCCCACTAGTTCTATTCTCCTCTGTTCTATTGACATTTGTTCCATTCTTTTTTTTTTTTTTTGCCAGGATTTATGTGCTCGCTCCAGATATTTTTTTTCTTATTCAACATTATTTCTTTGTTCGCATATTTGACAGTGACCTTGGGTCTGTGTACCAATGTAATAGTAGCATAGTAATTTGAGATTCATAAAGACCTAGGTCCATCTAGTCAACCTACTTGACATGCCCACATTTACTGCCTAACGGTTGATCCGGAGGAATGCAAAAAAACCCCAAAACAACCATAATGAAAAGGAAAAAATTCCTTTCCAATCGTAAATATCCCTGTATCCACGTCAACTTTATGTATCAATACCGTAACATGCAACATTCTTTATTTTTACAAACTCATCCCCTTTTTTTTAAACTAGCCAATAAACCTGCAATTCACCATGTCCTAATGGAAGACGTTCCATGTTTTAACCATTTTCACAGTGATAAACCCTTTCTTGAACTCGGATGCTAAACTTCTTTTCTTCCAGTCCACTGGGTGTTCGTGGTGTTCTTGATATGTTGCATTTGTGCACAGTGCACCAAATTGCACCAGTTTTTTTATGGCCCTTAATGTCTAAACAGTGCTCATATTTCCCATGCAAGCACTTTTCTCTAGTGTAATTGCACCTCCTTGTGAATAATAGAACTGCTTGTTAAACTTACCTGCCGCACTTCACTCTCAGCTTCTAACCAGCAATGTCGCTCTGTCCTGATATTGCTCCTATCTTTTACGAAAAGGGCGTCTATATAAAGCTAGGAGTGCAATCGGAAGGCTGTGAATGGAGCATCGGCAGGTAAGTTTAACTCCCAAACCCAGTGGTTCTATTATTTACAGCCCTTGCCATCTGTAGTACAAGCTGACCCACGTCCTCCTTGCTAGCAGTGGGGGATTGTGGCAGACACCAACATAGTAATTGAGGTTCAATAAGACATGCCGTATGTCTCGATATAAAACGAGGTTCTTACTTTTAAACTGATAACTTAGGAAACTGCTTCACTCGAGTATAAACAGAGGGTGAATTTTCTTGCATATGCAGCCCATAGTTCCACAGACAGTCCTATAGAAGTCCAATACATAGTCCATCACAGCCCATAGAAAGTCCATTACACACCCCATAAAAGTCCATTACACAGCCCCATAGAAAGTCCCATACCCGCCCCACAGAAAGTCCCATACACAGATGTGCCCTGCAACTTTCTGTGCAGCCTGAACACTTAAAAGATTGTTTTTTCCTATTCCCTTGCTATTGCCTAACCACTGAAATCAAGAGGATTCTCTGTTTCCAGAACCCTGAGGCACACCACTTAGAACTTTAAGGGTATTTCTGCTGATAAAAAAAAATTGGCATTTAGTTTTATTGAAGAATGGGAGGGGGGTTTGTAAGGAGCCGTATCTTATCTCCCGTTCTTCCATAAACCTGCAGGAGCCGGGAAGAGGTAAGGTACTTATCCGAATGCTCGCTCCTCCTACACGTAGTCTGACAGGTCCCGACGGACTTACAGGGAGATTCATAAAAGTTCTTATCGTTTTAAAATGGTGCTAGTTTTTGCCCCAACTAATCAGATCCTATTTTACATTTGAAAGATAAATCTGATTGGTTGAGGCAAAAAAAGCACCATTTTTAACAATAAAACTTTTATTGATAACCCTGTTAGTATTCTATGCGCATAGCATACAGGTCCATTGGGACCTGTCAGACTATGCATCGCGAGGCGATCAGGCTATACGCCTTAGCTTCACTCTCGGCTCCTGCAGGTTTTATTGAACAACGGGAGGTAGACACAGCTACTTTACCCCCTTTTTTCATAAAACTAAATGCCAATTTTTTTTATCAGTGGGAATACTTTTTAAACCCCACATATGTAGCTCCATTGACCACTTCTTTCTGTACATGATCCAACAACCATTCTTTACAAATGTGTTTTTTCTAGGCCAACAAATCTCCGTTATACATTGTCACCTATGTTGGCTCGTATTTGTTAAACATATTTTGATTATGACCCTGTCATCTATTTACACACTTTATACAATATGCCTCCCTATCCAGTATTCTAGCCTTTTCTTCCCCTTTTCTCCCACCACTGGCCCATTAACACCTGCTTTTCCCTGTTCTGTCACATCTTGTGAGATTGACAGTACCCTCCCCCCAAACCTAATTTAAAATCTCCTTCAACCCGCTAGCCATCGTCTACCCAAAACAACTTGCAACCACCACCAGTGAGTCTGTAGCCGAGAGAAAGTCTGCCCAGTTCTCTAAAAAACACAAACCCCTCCTCCTTACCCAAACCTTTTAGCACACATTATACTCTTAAGCTCCTGCTGTCTCCCTAACATAGCACATGGCTGTGCTGAATTTAGCTTGGCTTTTAAGCTCTCAGAAGTAATTTTTAAGGACCTCTCCTCCTCCTCTAAATTGTTATGGGTACCATGTGAACCAAGACTGCTGGGTCATTCCCATCCCCACACATAACATGTCTACACTGATCCACCACATGTCAACCCTAGCACCATGGCAGGCAACATGCTGTTTAGCATTAGCAACCCTATCCAACTTTCTAATGATGGAGTCCAATACCACTATCACCTGCCTAGCATTCCTAGCCCTGGTTCTCCCCCTCCCCCCCCCCCCCCCGATTGTGATGCTTTTTCCTTAGGTCCTCAATGATCGACCTGCTTCATACTTCAAGCTCAGATGCTGACCCTTACTACTTCCTCCTCACCTAAGATGGCAAATCGGTGTGGGGTGCACTAGCTTGGAAAAGCAACCCTATTCTTCTGTCCCCACTTCCCCTAGTAACCCATAACAAATTAAACCCTCCCTGCCCCAATTCCTGCCCCCTTTATACTGGCCCCAGCCAATGCTCACAAGTGCTCCGCCTCAGATTTACAAATGGCCAACCCAGTCGCGCCTGTTACAGACAAATCTGTTGCGCATTTTTCTTTTACAGATATCTGTTTACCCTTTGTTCAATTCCTCAAAGCCCTCCCCCACCTTTTAACTGGAATAGAGATAAATATATTCTAAAACCCGTGTGAAATGGACTATATTTAACCATTATTTATGCAAGCCTTAAAGGCTGTTGGGTGATTTCTGGTATTAACCTGTGGGTACTAGTAGTCAGCTCCCCATAATACCACCATAGCTGGGTAAACCCCAGCTAAAGGTGACCATACATTAGGCCAATTTCATGTACAATCCGACATTCCATGGATTGGCCAAAAAATTGTACATTTTCCCAATCTATTTATGCCACATTAGATCGTAATTCTATGTTAATTATAATAGGGAAAGTCGTTTTTTTAAGTTGATTGGTAAAATGATTGTAGTGTTTTATGAAGTTCCAATTAAATGTTAATGAAATGTCCCTCACAATAGACGACATTCAACATTAATATCATAATATTGAATGCCAAATGATATGTATGGTACATCTACGTACAATTAACATTGTACATCTATTAGTCGGTTTTAGTCATAAATTAACGATCGTAATAGTGTATGGCCACCTTAGTTGTCTGCATACAGACCATACTAGTGCTCAACAGACCAAAACAGAAAAGTTGCAGCCTTGCTTTCCTAAAGCTGACAGCCAGTCACATAACAGAGCAGGGATACTCCCCCTCCTTGACACAGAACAGTTATTTCAGCTTACAGAGTTCTATTAGGAACTTCTATAATTGGTGTGGAGACATCTGTATTAATACTCTATGCATAGAGACAGTGAATCTGGGTCAGGGGCGTGGCTCTTTTACTACCTGGGCGTGGGTTGTACTGGCAACAACATGGAAGCCTTCTTAGTTACAGAATCTATTTACTTACTGTACTAAATGCAACTTATTAGAGAAGAATTTAAATGTAATGTATACTGGGAGAAAATTTCATATTGGATTTTAAAAAAAATGTAGGTTTAATTACGCCTTTAATAAATATTAAAATGCTGCGCCTGCATGTTCTTTGTTGTTTTAGCCATGTAATTTATGTTCCCCTTCGATTACTGAAGCTGATACATCACATTTCCGTTAAAGTTTTTCTGCTATTGGTTATCCGTGTCATTATATCTTCAATGTTATGGGGTGATGGCATCATATAAACACAAGTGTTTTTGTAACATTATTTGTTGTCTGCTGACATAGGAGACTGTCCATGATCTCTAAATGCAAATCATAACTGAATGTTTTAAAGGGTTGCAGCAAGCTTTTGTATTGTTCATCAATATGTAACAGCATTGTTCCTGTCTGTTGGGTTTGCATATATGTGTTACACAAACCACTTCCCTTCTGTGTCACATGATAATGAATGGCAAACACAAACATCCCACTCTTTGTACACTTTACAAAACCGTGTCATATTGTAGTTCTGTCCACAGATGGCAATAATTTTACTTCTTCTATTCCATTGCCGCTATGCTACATTCCCCCCCCCCCCCAATGTTTTTAATACATTATCAGGGAGATTCAATAAAAGTTTCTTATAGTTTAAAATGGTGCTAATTTTGCCCAACCATCAGATATCATTTAACATCTGATTGGTTGGGGCAAAATTAGCACCATTGTAAACGATAAGAACTTTTATTGATAACCCTGTATATTTTTCTGCACATTTTATATCCAAACCCTCAAAACAACAGGAGGGGGCTACAAGAGAGCTCTCCTAAGATAAAGACCCTCATACAAAAGACACTTCCACTATAAGGTCAAAAAAATATAAACACGTTTATTCATATCCCAATACACAGACAAAAAATATCTATAGCAAAAGACATAAAGTGCAACGTATAGAGCAACAACCCATTACATAAAATACTAGTATAATAAATAAAGGTGATTTTTAAAACTAGTCTGGTTTTGTACATAATTTAGGTGTTTTGGGGATCACTTTATTTTATTTATACTGTATTTTTATTGTAATGGTGTGTTGCACTTTGTCTTTTGCTATAGATATTTTTTAGGGGGGTTTATATGTGGGGTTCCTGTGTATTGGAATGTGAATAAACGTGTCTATAATTTTTGACCTTATAGTGAAAGTGCCTTTTTGTATGAGGGTCTTTTTCTTAGGAGAGATCTCCTCTTGTAGCCCTCCTTGTGTTTTTTGAGGTTTTAGAGTATTCCTCTGAGGCAACCCGCTGGATGTTCAGCGTTTCCAGTTGGTCGTTTTCCTATTGAAGCTGTGCCCTCCAGACCATTGGATATATTTAAAAATCCAGCATTAAATTTTCCTGGAAAGAAAATGTAATGGAAACAAATCTCCATTTCCTTGAGTTAATCTAGGCACTTCTGTTTCGGTGTTGTTCCAACCGATGCTCTAAACGGTGTATAGTTTATAAAATGAGTTTTCTTTGCCATCTCGTTTTGCAGCTGAAAGGAGGGTTGTCTCATACCACACTCCCCTTCCCTCCAAACCAATTTCTCTTAAGCGCCCAACTCCAGGCTCAAACATCTCACTTGCCGCATACTCTGTTGACGACTTGCACCTCAGCAGCAGAAACAAAGATGCAAAGAAATTGGCATGGCTAAAAGGAGGACGTTTTGTGTATGGAGACAGAAATGGACCGAACATCCTGATATCGGTTAATAAATGTCCAATCACACTGGGCTATTTTAAATGGTCTTCTGGTGGAGGAAATCATCACAATGATGGAGTTACTACCCTCCCCACAAGACAGTCCACTAATGCCCAACTGTATGTGAAAGAATAATGACTTTTGTCAACTGTGTGTGAATCTTGGTATCATTAGTCTGTCTCTTTAGTATAGTTAAAAAAAAATGCACTAAAGACATTACAGTTTGACCCACAGTAGCGTAGACTAGTTCAGAAATTGAGCGGCAACAAATTGGCCTTGTATTCTCATTATTCATTAATTACTTTTTGTCATTTGTTCTTTTTAAGTAAGATTTATTTTACTTATTAAATATATTGTCCATGAAGTCAACGGTGTCCTTTCTGTGAGTCCGAATAAGTTCTTTTTACGTGAATAAAGGCATTGTATCATCACAGAAACAAGACTTTCATGAAACCATTACTTTAAAGATATTCATTCACCTCTGGACTGATTTACACCCTTTTTAGTTTAGTACATAAATCCCCAGAGCAGAAACACAGGAGATAAAACGTGAAATTTGTGAATTTAAAGTTATTTTATGCAGTTTTTTTTTTTTTTTTACTTTTAAGATAGTTATTTGCCTACACCTCTACATTGTGCATGGTTTACCAGCTGTATTAGATTAGCAGTTGCTATTTGAGATTGTCTACAGGCTATTTAGCTTGTTGTTAAATTAAAAAAAATTGCCATAGAAAAATCTATTAGTATGTAACCTGCCAGTTACCTTTGTTTACTTGGTTACAATGAATACCAATTTATGCTAAACCTGTGTGTAGTCCTCTGTGTCTTTAGTCATTGATGATCACCTTATTTTGGACAAGCTTTGTACTAATCCACGGGAGTTACCATCACAGAACTGTCAAGTCTCCACTACGCCCCCCCCCTTATTTTATGATTTATTTGCAGAGTAGAAATTTCTCAAACCTCATAATAATCTTCATACAAAAGTTAACATTCTGTCAGAAATATGCCTGTAGACATAATCTATTTTGTCCTTCTGACGTTATTGTCTTTAGTTTTCTTTTATCTATAATGTTTTTGAAATTTGAGGTTTGTTTGAGTGTATTTTCTTCAACCAACCTTCGAACACACCGATGATGTAAATATCAAAATAATTGCTGGAAGTTCAATTACATGTGGATGAACTATTCAAAAAACATCTTTAGCCTTTATCCTCGGCCAAATGTTGCAATATTTTTATAACCAATGGCCCATTTCGTTGAAGCATCATCAACTTCACACATTGTGTAAATTTTTATCAACTTGTCTCACAGGTAACACGTAAGGACACATGACTTATAATTTACCCAATGTACCACTAAGATCTGGTGCATCATATAAGTGATGACTTGGTTATTTTACTGCATGATATATTTAAGATTCTTTTTCCACATTCTCCACCCCTGCCTTGTTTTTTCAGGCACTGAAGAAGTGTCAAAAAATTTAAGATTGCCATAAGGAAATTCTTATGGACAAATGAAAGAAGGAACCTCAGACTGAGGCAGTGGCGCAACTGGCTCAAGAACTTTACAACAGTGGCCTTCTAGGAACATAGTTGCTGATCTGCAGCTTATTGACTTTGAGGTGATGAGCACAAATGTCTACAGTCCTATTTGTCAGAGATACCATGTAATGACATTTTTCATGTAGAAGTTTCTGTATGTTTTTGAGGTTGTAGTAACATGGTATATACACTAGCAAAAGTGTGCCCGTTGGTGCACAATGAAATTATGTGTATGTTTTTGCTATGTGTGGATATAAATATTTCACACAGGTATATTATTAAACTGTTACTCAGACAGTTACCAGCTTCCAGAGGAACAATAAGGTAGGATAATCCTGCAGGTCTGAGAGTAGTTGACCCAGCAATCCCTGCCACACTGGTGGGTAAAAAGTAACATGCTGGTTAATACTTATTAGTGTTCACCACGGTCAGTGGTAAAGGTACCTCATATATTATAACAGAAGGTACCTCACAGCATCATGTTATTTAATCGCCTTGCCCTAATAATGTACGTATAAACAACATTTCTTATTCCCAGTTTACCTAAGAAATTGATTTTATCCTTTATATACTCTTTATACAGATCTAATTGGAAAAAATGCTTTAGAGCAATTTTTAATTCACTGATAACTGCTTTTTATTTCAGTTTACGGTAAATCTTTGGTAATACCTGCCTGGCGTTACCACTAAGCAAAAGGCTAAGGACTTGCAAGCGAGCCCCTTGTCGCATCCATTAATAGTGGCTGCCAATTCAAATTGTACTAGCCATTCAGTCCACTCCCTAGTTACCCTATCAAATTGGATCAGGTTTAAAGGGCATGTCCACCCCCAAAACTATAATCCCCCAACTACTGGCCCCATTTATGTAGTGTAGTGTAATCCTTACCTCACATCCCAGCTCCATAGTACTCCTGTATCCTGTAGTCCCCCCCCCAAAGTCCCAAAAACTGCCCAAGGAGATAGCAGAGTCCATATAGGACTCTGCCTGCCCCTACCTGGCCTCCTGGAGAAGTTTGGCATGCGTACTGCAGCCCTTCTCCCCCTCCCTCTCCTCTTTCTCCGCCAAAATGAGCTGCCGGCAGCCGTGTCCGTGATTGGCTGCCGCTCAGCCAATCACAGACGCGCTGCCGGTACCGCCCCTCTGCTTGCATTTTTTCTCATCAGAGGGCCGGGAGCGCGGCGGAGGAAAGAGGGAGTAAGTAGAGTTTGGGGGGCTTTCTAAACATATAAATAGAGCGGTTGGGGCTGGGAGACCAGGGGGAATCTTATATTAAAAAATTAATTTAGGGTGGACATACCCTTGTTAAAAATAGGTTTTGGTAATTGGGCCTGGTAGAGCCACTGAGTCTTATTGGGGCATTTCATCTGCAGGTACAGACAGGAGGATTTAAAATCAATACTATCAGTAGCAGCCTCCATAACTTAAAGGGCATGTCCACCCCCAAAACTATAATTTAACCCCTACTTGGCTCCACTCTGTAGTGTAATAAATCCTTACCTTACATCCCTGCTCCAAATGGCTGCCCTGCCTATGCTCCCTCCAAAGTCCAAAAACTGGCCACCAGGAGCCTGGCAGAGTCCATAAAGGCTCTGCCTCCTGTCCCTCCTCTGGTAGACAGACTCCCCCGATCATTACTTACCTTACTCTTTTCCCCCGCGTTCTGGATAGCCGGAAGCCGCGTCCATGATTGGCTGCCTATCAGCCAATCACTGATGAGGCTGCCGGTCCGGCCCCCCTGCTTGCAGTTTCCATGCAAGCAGAGGGCCGGTACAGTACGCTGGGTGAAAGGGGTAAGGTATGATACAGGGGAGTTTTATGTAAAAACTAATATAGAGTTGGGGCTGGGGGAGGGAGTCCTACACTACACCAAAAAGTTATAAAAAGGAGTGGACATCCCTTTATACAGAAACAATATACAGAGAAACAGGGAAATATCAATGGTATTACCAGCACCGCTGCCACCATTTGTACCGATGACTGCTTTATGGAAGGATTATGGGCAGCATGGCACACAGTGGGTTACTCTGGTGGTCTGGCACAATGCAGACAGTGCACATAAACATGGTTCCTCACATAACATGTGCAGTAATCAAGGGTGTCCCTGTCTCTGGTGCACCACCCAAAGGTAAATTGTCTGTCCAGTAACTTCTCCCAACAGGTGGTAACAGGATCTAACACAGGATCTTGTGTTTTGCAGTCAATATCTCTCCAAAGCAATCACCACTATCTACTTTCTCTTCTCCTATCCATAGAGAGCAGGATGTCTTGTCCTTTTATCACTTACTGACACCACCGCAGGCTGGCGGTGGTATATAAGGAGCCTTGGTGTATATGTCCATTACAATACACATCACTTCTGTGTAGCAGACAGAACTTTTTGGATTACACTTCCTTTAACATGGAGCAGACGACGCAGGTGTGTGGTTTAACCTCCCATTTTGACCATACCATTGTGAAATAGGGATCTCAGGCTCTGTAATTAAGTTAATGTATTTTGTATGTAATTTTGTGTTGTACATAATATCAAGTCGTGCTATTCTTTATATAATTTACTGATGGTCATTTAATGGTAATAGTGATACACACATCATATGCACCTTTCCTATATGTAATATCATATAACCCCCACCACATTGGTAGCTCCTAAAAACTCAGTGCAATCTCCTTTGAAGATATAAATATTTTTATATATATAGGGATTTTTTTTTTAGGGAAGAAAGATGTGGCACAATTTTTAACAACATATTACGGAGACAATATGGAACGAGAACACCTACAGTGGAATATATGCACCCAGCAGAACATTCTGTTCATCTTCCTAAAAGGGTAAGCCTTGATTTGTGGTAGTTGATTTTGATGAATAGTTAAAATTGTCAATTCAAACATTTTACTCTACCCACTTATCTTGCAAGTTTAAGTGGACTTTAAAGTGGATCATCTTCTAGCTGCAGTCTCTATCCAAAGTTACAGCTGTATAATGGTTGCATTTTTCTTGCTAGTACTGTGAGCTGTGACATCACCAGCACCAGCTTGCATTATTATGCCCCCCCCCCCTCTCAGAAAACATTCTAAATCATTTTTAAAGCTAGCCACAAGCCTGAAAATATATAATTTTTTTGAGGTGGGGCTTCTTACTAGCACATCATGTGACTGTCACAGCCCGTCAGGACAAGGACGGACAAGAATGTAACTTTTAAAACTTAAGACTCAGGGTTAGTCTAAAGACTCATCCTAGGCTTATTAGTTCACAAAATGCTGAATTTAGTTGTGCGTTTCTTAAATATTTAATAAGTCTTGCCACTATGACCTCTTTTGAAAAAAGTTTAACAGTTTTTTACCACGTACTGTAAAGACCACCCTTTCTGCCTGTGAATATTCTAGCAAAAGATTACCCCTCAATAAAAAATCCACACCCACCTCCTCCAAACTGCAAAGCTGGAAAGCTGTCTATTCTGAAATGTTTACCTAATCTACTTAATGGTTCTTCCAGTTAGCAGCTGCCAGTCATGGGTGTAACAGATGACATCACAACCTATGATTGAATGCTATTACCCGCCTGCCTCCTTTGAGCGTGTAAAAGCTCGGAGAGCAGACATTTTTGAGACAGAGGGAAGGTCTGGAGGCAGAGTCTTGTTGAATAAATAATCTATCTGAAGCACACAACTTAAATTAGCTTTTTTATTATTATTATTCATAATATATACAATGTTTCGATTGACTGGATTCTGTAGCCAGTACCTGTCCCATAGAAAGGAATGGCTATGATTTAATAAAGTGGTAAAGCTGCAAGGAGAATAAAAGACCATGATGGACATTATAGAATGATAGTAATGAAATGTGCAAGTTTTTTTTTTTGATGTTGTAATTTACAGCAGTTTTGTATCTATTGGATGATTTATAGGGTTAAGTGTGGGGATTCTATTTAGCAATATTAATATCTCAGACTTTATTTCTTTTTTTAACTGTCTCATGTTTTTACGCAGGTATGATCTCCAGAGAATTGCTTTAAACTGCGGAATCATGTTTGCGAGATGTCTTCGACATGAGCCACTTGCCAAGATTATCCTGTGGTCAGAGCCATTTTATGACTTCTTCCGATATGTAGAAATGTCCCTTTTGACATAGCTTCAGATGCCTTTGCTACCTTCAAGGCAAGTATCACATTAACTTTGTTGAGCCCTGTATGAATGCGATCATATTTTTTTGTGTCAAGAATTTTTTTTTCTTTTGTTGGTTAAACCAGGCGACTGTTGTAAAGAAACTTCAAGACAATCGTAAAGAGACCTAGGTCATTTTCATAACATGCTTAGTATTAACATTATTATTAACTATTAAAAGGGAGCTAAATCCTGCAAGTCATAGAAATGGCATAGTACCGTTTATATACTTGAATATAAGTCAGAGTATAAATCGAGGTACCTATTTTACCTGAAAATGAGTAAAAAACTGATTGCCTCGAGTATAAGCCAGAGTAGAAATTATGACCACTACTGCCTTCTGATTCCGTATTGTTTTGAGACTTTACCTTTAATGGACTGCGAATTCCCATATTGTCCCATACGGTAATAGCCAAATCCAGTATGCTATTACTGTATGGGATTACTGTATGGGAATTCTGCTGTCCATTTAAATGGCAACTAAGCCTCAAAAAAATACAGATCAGAAGGCAATCTTTACCAATAGATACCGTCCTCCTGATTCTGTATTGTTTTTGACACAATTAGTTGCCTAATCCCATACAGTAACCCTATTCCTTGGCCACCAGATGTTTGGAAACTACAATTCCCAGCATGCTTTAGTTGTTGGGAGTTGTAGTTTCCAAGCATCTGCAGTGGAAAGCACCCTCAGGCCAAGCCCCCCCAGTTCAGTGGAGTAAGTTTTAATTTCCTCTGGGTCTGCAATCTGTCTGCCACTGGCATCACTACTTGGTGCTGAGAAGTGAGACAGCGCCGTGTAGTGATGTGAGTCGGCAGATGTGGAGCGAACAGCAGCCGGATTGCGGACTTGTGTTGTGAGTGACCAGAGTATAAGCCAAATTCAGTTTTCAGGCTATATTTTTTTTTTTTTTTTTAATATTTTTATTTAGATCAGAGATGGGGGTTTACAGAGAACATAGAGAGAGGGGAATGTTTAGGGTATACAATAGCATAGCATATATTCATTAGCAAAACTGTGAGAATTTAAAATAAAAGAGCAGCGTAATAACATTTCTGCATTAATTTCGTCATTGTGTATTCCCAGATGGCAATTAATAGATAGATTATATATCACAATGGTAATAGTCGATTAGCTTGTCGGCTGGTTTTTGGAGATGTTTACAAATGGTAGGAAGAGTGGGAATAATTGGGGTATATCGTAGCATATCATACTGTCAGTAATAATAAAGAGAAAAAAAAGAAGGGGCAGTATAGTAACATTTCTGCATTGATTTCGTCCCTGTATATTCTTAGATGTTTTGTAGGTAAATTATACATATGAAAACGTTAGCCATTTGGCATATCAACTGGTTCTTAGGAGTGGTTTATTAGTCCGCATCTCTAACCTTCGGTTATTTTTTTTTATTATTAATTATTTACTAACTTGCCACAATTAGGTTTGGACTACAAAATTGTTTAACTTAATTAAACTGTTGCCTAGGTTGATTTTACAGTGTTTCATATAATTTGTCGTTGTTGTCCAATCACCAGGGGTTGGGTGAAGTTGCGGTTCGGTTGGTTGGGAGGTAGGGGGGAGGGGGGATAGCGCACGGGTGACTTGGGTAGATATTTATGGTAGAGAGACCGGAGGGTTATTGCTCAGAGTTTGTTCCGCATACCATCCCGTTGTATGGAAACAGTCATAGACACTCTGTTAATATGTGTTGGCAAATATCAATGAAACTTTCCCACAGTTTAAAGAATTGACTAACTTTGTTTTCTCTGTCCAGTGGTTGCTTCCACCCAATCCATTCTGAAAAGATATGATAGTTTGGTTTTGAATAGTTTCATGGATGGTGGGGTGGGTGCTATCCATTGTTGGCAGTATGGTTTTTCTAGCTGTCAGCGGATTATATTGAGGATAGTTTCTTTGCTCCTAATGTGATGTGGGAGGTTTGTGTTGTCGTATATCCAAATTGCCCAGAGTGGTGTTAGGGGGACTTAGTTGACTATGTTGTGTGGAGAATGTTTGCCACTTGTTTCCAGACGTCTTGGATAACTGGGCAGGACCACATGCAGTGGAAAAGATCTGGTTGGGGTTTTTGCATTTTGGGCACAAGGTCTGGGGCAGATCCCTGATCCTCCCCAGTCTATATGGTGAGATGTAGCCCCTGTGTAAAAGTTTTAGGGTCATCTCATGGTATGAATTTGCTGGAGAATGATTTATGTGTAGATTGACAATATCGTGCATGACGTTTTCAGTCATTGTAGGTATGTCTTGTTTCCATTGGTTAATTTTTTGACGGATGGTTTGAGTATTTGAGTGGTGTTGTAAGTTTTGGTAGTTAGACAGGGAGTTCAGACTTTGTTCTGGGGATTGTAGGGTGTATCTAATGTCTCCCCCAAATAGTGAGATTGATTTTGAGACGAAGCTGCTAGCTTGTAAATAGTGGAAGAAGCTCGATCCATGATGGGGATTTATTTTTTGTTCAGGCTATATTAAAGCCTGAAAACCTCAGATTATACTCGGGTATATACGGTATTCAATAATTTTTACCTGCATGAATATAACCTGTCTTGCTGTAGATCACCGTTTGTTGTGGGTTTTAAGCATCCACACACATGCTTAGTAGGGTAAATGTCATTCTTTAAAGGACAGCTTCACACAATAAAACAAACCCAAAACATTTCACTAAAGTCAAACAACTGTTTTTGCATTCAATTGTGTTATTCTCAGGGAGTAGCTACTCCTGTCCCCCAATTCTTAACTCCTAACTTGTTGACTGAAGCAGCAAGGTTAGACACTCCTCTTGCATTGTACACTCATTTATTACTCACCTTATGACTTTTTCCTAAATTAAAAGGATAACTACTGTATACTCTAAAATTTATCTTTTAAAAATGGAAAGTACCTGGTCAGGTGTGGTCGGATTGATTATACCTACCCACAATCATCATTTTAGTTTTCATTTCATTTAGTCCTGGACTATTCCTTTATTAAATAAATATAGCTGAAGCCAGGACGGGCAAAATCAGTTTTCTTTGGGCTGGTGCTCCTCACAGAAACAAAATTGGGAGGTAGGAATTACCAATACTTATCCCTGTCCAAGTACTTTTCATTTAAAAATTTTTTTAAAAAAAAATACTTATACACATTATAGCTATCCTATAATGCGCATAGAAGACAGGTCCGTCGGGACCTGTCAGACTACACGCCGGGGGAGCAAGCGAGCGGTAAGTTTCTTACCTTCTCTCCTGGCTCCTGTTTGTTCTATTGAAGAACGGAAGGTAGGCACGCTCCTTTACCTCCCGTTCTTCAATAGACTGGATTCCCAAATGTTGAAAATACAGTGGAGATACCCTTTAATTTAGTCATGCATCATGTCATAATTACTGCTACATAGCCTTGTATGTATATTTCATTTGTCTTTTGGCTCAATCTGTCACAATATTACTTTTATTCTGACATAGTTTTCCTAGATATTGAGTTCAATCTACCCATATCTTCTAAAAAAATTGCTTAAAAAATACCAGTGTCTCACAATTGTGTTCAATCTGCAGACCCTCTAATATTAGCCTGAGCTGAAGAGGAAGGATAATAAGCGAACCTGATCTTAGCACAGCTCTGGCAGTGCAATTCCCTAGTGTACCTATCTGAAGGTGAATAATCCTTAAGAGCAAATTAATCCGGCTCCAAATCTTTGAAATGCTCCCAATTAAGCACTGACAGGATAGAATGAGAGATAAATTAGATCTCCACTGAAATCCAGTGTGGTGAGACTCCTTACTATATAATGAAGACTGGAAAAGTGCTAAAATCTACTGTATATACTTGAGTATAGCTGAGGTTTTCAGGCTTTAAAAGTATCCTGAAATTGATCCTCTGCTTATACTCGGGTCACTCACCTCTGTGCAATCCGCCTGCTCCACATCTGCAGGCTGATTTGTGCCCCTTGGACTTCACAAGGCATGGAATAAACTATTTCCCCAACAATTCCCAGAAACACCCGTGCTGCAGTTAGCAATGCCCTCTTTAAGCTAAGCAACGCCCTCAGAGCAGGAGTTGGGCTTGTCCACCCTACGTAACCCAGAGCCTATGCAAGGCCCCGTCTCTCTCCTCCAGTGATGGGTCCCCAGATGACGTTTCTTGGATGGAAGTGCTAGGTTTTTGGGGGCAAAATGCTAGGCGCAGTCGCTGCGCTGAAAGCGCTGAGTACCTTGCTTTGTGCCTGTGTGCAGTCATGGACTGGAGATTTTCCATCAGCCGCGGCCAACTTCATATACCTTAAGTACAGGGAGATGAAGGAAATGTTTGGTCATTTCAGAATGATCCTGAGGCTGACTATGAACGTTTGCATCCTCCGTAGCACTCAGAAATGTGCTACACATACTACAGAGAAAAGGACGACGCCATCAAGATCCGACAGTATCTTCCTTTTTTTGTTTGGATGTGTACCCACCTAGTCAGACTTGCGAAACATCTGGAACAAAAGGATCTTTATGTAAATGGAGACCATATAATAGTAAAAAAAATCCGTTGGGATAATCACTGTATGATATTTTCTCTCAGAAATCTATAATTTCCTGTTTGCTTAGGTTTGATTTTGGTCCAAATACTATATTAGCAATGCCCTCTTTAAACGTCTCTCAAGCAACGCCTTCAATGCAGGAGTTGGGCGTGTCCACCCTACGTAACCCAGAGCCTATGCAGTCCCCACCCTCTCCTCCTGATGGGTCCCCAGATGACATTTCTTAGATGGAGGTGCTGGGTTTTTGGGCAAATGCTAGGCCCGTTGCTGCCTGCAAAGCAGCTGAGTACCTGCTTTGTGCTCTGTGTGCAGTCTTTTCCTGAAAGTTAGGGGAGCCAGTAACTCGGAGCTGGTCAACAACCTGTGCAGTGAGTGTGACATATTGAGTCACATAGTTATTGGCAATGGCAAGCTTTTTATATTGTGGGTACATATGTGCATGTTCACATATTTCAAATGAACTACAGTTTGCACATCCTATGGATAGAGGAATGTAAGCAGACTATCTCAGCACTGGGAAATCTTGTGCATATGGTTTATCTGTGGAAGGTAAATCTATCCTGCGCATTACTCCCACAGTGAGTAAGCACAAAGGCTTACATGGATATGAAGGAACAATACAGAATCGAATTACAACCCTCGGCTTATACTCAAGTCAATCAGTTTTTACTAATTTTCAGGTAAAAATAAGTACCTCTGCTTATACTCGGGTCAGCTTATGTTTGAATATATATGGTACTATTTACAAATGACGGGGGGGGGGGGGGGAATGAACAAGGGAAATGCAAACCTGAAAGTTAGGAAAGAAAAACAATGGTGAGTCAAAAAAAAAAGCTTAGTAGCACAGATTAGGGCTTTCCACTCCTCCCTGCATGGTATGCAGATTTACTGAACTAGTCCTAGAGAAATTTTGTATAGGTACATTATTAGATTTTCATACCTTTTCAATGGCATACACAAAGTTTTTGTTTGTGTTTTACATGCTCTGAAAATTTACAAATTCTTAAAAAGGGAAACAATTTGTTATTCAAAAGTTGTACTTTCATTTGCCCGGCCCCCATTGTATATATTATAGGTCTGAAGGGAGGGCTTATGTTGTCTGGAGAAAATTAAATGTGTCTCCAGACATTGCAGTGCATAACAAGTACAGTGTTTGTTCTGGTTTAATTTGTATTTGTCTTTTTCCTCTATGGTGTTTTGTGATAAATATTTACTGTACTGACTCTCTGCTGTTAGTATGCTTTTCTAAAACAAATTTTTTTTTCTAGGACCTACTGACAAGACACAAGCTCCTGAGTGCTGAGTTTCTTGAACAACATTATGACCGGGTATAAATTCATTTTATTCTGCCAACTAATCTTTCTAGAGAAAGAATAAACATTATATGTTTTTTTTATTTGTAAATGTTATATTACAAAGTTCTTGAATTGTTCTAACAGAGATATTGGATGTCTGCTGAAAGGAAGACAATTAGTCAAATGCACCACTGGCCCCTAAGGAGGCAAAAAATAGTGTTATGATCTTTTTAAGGACAGGATGTGCAGTAGCCCCAGGTCACATGCACCGGGAGTCACTATACATGTTACATCCGAGGTGTGATTGCACCACTGGAAGAGTATCTGCACTCGGTGAATCAACTGAATATTTATGTTTTAAAGTACTATTTGCCTTTGTCACACTAAGCTGGGTACACACATCATGATCTTTAATTCTGTCTGTCATTTTCTTACAATTTCGCTACTCATAGTCCCTAGTGTTCTCCCTTTGTAAAGCATAGGAAGAACACTCTGGACTGGAGATTTCCCTCAGCCGCGCCATTCATATACCTAAGTACAGGGAGATGGGGGAAATTTTCAGTCATGTCAGAATGATCCTGAGGCTGACTGAACGTTCGCGTCCTCCGTAGCACTCAGAAATGTGCTACACATACTACAGAGAGGATACCTTCAGATCCGACAGTATCTTCTCTTTTTTTGTTTGGATGTGTACCCACCTAAAATTGCCAAACACCTGAACCAAAAGGATCTTTATGTAAAGGAGACCAATAAATAGTAAATAAAATCCGTTGGGATAATCACTGTTGATATTTTCTCTCAGAAATCTTTAAATGAAAAAAGAAAATATACTTTCCTGTTTGCTTAGGTTTGATTTTGGTCCAATACCTATCAGGGTTATTCAATAAAAGTTCTTATCGTTTAAAATGGTGCTAGTTTTGCCACAACCAATCATGTTAGCTTTCAAATGTTAATAAGTTCTGATTGGTTGGGGCAAAATTAGAACCATTTAAAACAATAAGAACTTTTATTGAATCTCCCTGTATGTTCTTTAAAAATCTTGCAGGAATTTGTCAACTATGTCCTATGCCCATTGAAATGGGATGAAATACTAAACTATATATTAATCAGTACACTCACTGACTACCTGGCTTTTCAATTTGCTACCTGTTTCCTAATTTTAAATAATCAATGCTGTAAAAAAAAAAAAAGTTGCAAGCCTTTAGAAATAGTCTCCTTAGTGAAATCTTTCACTGTAACACTGATCATAAATAAGCTTTGTACACTGACTTTAAATTACTCCTTTTAGTTTTTCAGTGAATATGAGAAGTTATTGCACTCGAAAACTATGTGACGAAGCGGCAGTCTTTGAAGGTATGTGATGGTGATTCTTGTGCTTTTTTTAAAGTAAAGAAATGTGGAGGTTTTGTTTTCTTGAAATAAAATTTTTTTTTCTGTTATAAATCCCCAAAAAACCTGGAACAAACTTTTTAGATTGTATTAGAACCCAAAACTCCAGCAGTTTCTCTAAAAGCTGCGAGCCTACCTAAATTAATGAATATGATTTAATCTCATAATGTGAGTGACATCCTAACAGAATATATGAGCCCAAGGTTGAAAAACTTGGATATTAAAGGGCATGTCCACCCCCCAAACTAAAGTTGGCCCCATTGTGTATTGTTGAAAGATCCTTACCTTTTTCCTCTACTCCTTATGGTTGTTCTGCAGTGCTTGCTGAAGGTCCAAGAAACTGAAGAGTAGGAGCCTCTCTGTGTGTAATCTGGTATCTACCCCTTTCCTGCCTTCTGGAGGACTCCCTCCTCCCCTCCCACCAACCCTAAATGCTATATTAAATGTTAAAAAGTGCCCAGAAATGCATTTACAACCTTCGTCCCCTGGCTCCCTCTGTTGACCCGGCAGCAGCATCCGTGGCTAATTACACACGCGACTGCTGGTCCCGCCCCTTCTGGTCTTCCATTGACAGAATAGGCAGATGCTGAGGGAACTAGGTGGGTAAGTTCATATCTGGGCACTTTATAAATATCAATTTCAATATAGCATTTAGGGTTGGGGGGTACCCTTCACTTTTTTTTTTTAGATTTTAGGGTGGAGATACCCTTTAAAGCTATGAAAAGTGTAGTGGAGGTGCAATCTGGGTGGGTGGGGGGATGTCACAATGTTATTGTTTGAAATTGCTTTTGGAAGAGGTTCACAAAAGTGCAAATATCCACATTAGCTAGATCTTTAAAGGTTTTAGAGTCATCCATTTTGTTGATACTGTTTCTTTAATGAACCCAGCACCTACATTAAGGGCCGGATATTGGATTAACCTGGAAGTTTTGTAAAACTGCAAGAACAAAATTAATTTTGAAGCGATTCCCATGCATTGTCCCTCTATTAATGCAGTGATATGTGGTGTTTTTTTATTTGAATATTGAGACATGGTGTTTGTTTGGATGAACCTTGCAAACTATTTTGCAAACCATTTTTCATGGATAGGTTAACGTTGGTTCACCTGCTACTACTGTTTTTTGTTTCCAGAGAATTCAGATGCCATTTAATATGGAAGCAATTCTCCTTTTTTTCCATTACAATAGATTTTATATCCTTCCTATATCACTTCCCAACATATTCTTCATTTATATGTTTTTATTGGCAATTTATGATCACCCTGAATCCTGACTACATCCACGCTCTCTATACTATATATATATGTCCACTTTTTTAGTGTAGATATCCCTTGAAATTGAAAGCCTGTAATTTAAGGCTGTAAAACTCATTATTTCACCTCACGTATATATTACTGTGTGTGGGTGACGTGTTCTTTACTTGTCCTCTTAGAATTTTCTTTTGCCCTGTCTGCAGCTTCTTGGAGAACTCCTTTTGGACCGGCAAATTTCACCATCATGACAAAGTACATCAGCAAACCAGAAAATCTCAAGCTAATGATGAATCTGCTGCGTGACAAAGTCGCAACATTCAGTTTGAGGCTTTTCATGTTTTTAAGGTATGTTTATTTTTTATTGCAATGTATTGTTGGCCCTCTGTTGTACAGCATCCTATTTGCAGCATTTTACTTTTCCCTTATTCCCTATTGCCTCTTTTTATATTTGCAGGAATCAAATCCTGGCATGTTGCAATCTAAAAGAAAGGTTAGGAACACAATCAGACATTCCTGATCCTAAAGTTTATTATTTAATTGGTCTTATTGCAATACAGTGACTTTTAGGTAGATAGGTCAACCTTTAGCAGTTTTCTGTTAATAAGACCAAGTAGAGCATAAAATTTGCTTATTTTGTGTCATGGTAACCTTTCAAAAAACATAAGAGTAAATAGTGAGCCTTTTAAGTGGGAGAGTGGAGGGCAAAGGGGCAAAACTGGTAAACAATGAAACACCACCACTGGTTTTTTAACATCTACCCCTGGCAGCATCACTATACATTGTGGACAACAGGTTAAAAGCCACCTCTCAAAGTATTTCTATATAACCCGCCAGTGGGGTCACATGATAAGTGCATAGGCTTCTTCAGCCTCTCACTGCTGGTATTCATAACTTTGTGTGCACCATACTAAAGAAAATATGTTTGGGGTGCACTGTATTTACAGGTAAACAGATGTTAAACAACATCCTACTATTTATCATGATAGATTGGTTTCATACTTGTTGTCTAATTAGATTAGATTAATGAGATTATATTTACCTATAGACTAATTGAGATTATACAAATATCGGTTTGTCCATCTGCACTATTCCATATGTTTCCCTTCCAGGTGAGATATAGTAAGTCTATTCAAAACAATATATTTTGGATTGCAAACAAACTTTTTTATTGTGGGCAATCAACGTTTTGGAACTTCACAGAACACTTCATCAGGTATCCTTATCAATGTTTCAGTACTTCACAGAGCACCTTCCTCAGGTATCCTTTATCAATGTTTCAGTACTTCACAGATCACCTTCCTCAGGTATCCTTATCAATGTTTCAGTACTCCACAGAGCACTTCATCAGGTATCCTTATCAATGTTTCAGTACTTCACAGTGTACTTCGTCAGGTATCCTTTCATGTTTCAGTACTTCACAGAACACCTTCATCAGGTATCCTTATTTTTTCAGTACTTCACAGAACACTTCTTCAGGATCCTTATCAATGTTTCAGTACTTTACAGAACACCTTCATCAGGTATCCTTATCAATGTTTCGGTACTTTACAGAGCACCATCATCAGGTATCCTTATCAATGTTTTAGTACTTCACAGAGCACCTTCCTTAGGTATCCTTATTGTTTCAGTACTTCACAGAGCACCTTCCTCAGGTATCCTTATCAATGTTTCAGTACTCCACAGAGCACTTCATCAGGTACCTTATCAATGTTTCAGTACTTCACAGTGAACTTCATCAGTGTCCTTATCAATGTTTCAGTACTTCACAAATCACCTTCATCAGGTATCCTTATCAATGTTTCAAGTACTTCACAGAGCACCATCATCAGGTATCCTTATCAATGTTTTAGTACTTCACAGAACACCTTCATAAGGTATCCTTATCAATGTTTCAGTACTTCACAGAGCACCTTCCTTAGGTATCCTTATTGTTTCAGTACTTCACAGAGCACCTTCCTCAGGTATCCTTATCAATGTTTCAGTACTTCACAGAGCACCTTCTTAGGTATCCTTATCAAATTTTCAGTACTTCACAGAGCACCTTCATCAGTTATCCTTATCAATGTTTCAGTACTTCACAGAACACATTCATCAGGTTCCTTATTGTTTTAGTACTTCACAGAGCACCTTCCTTAGGTATCCTTATCAATGTTTCAGTCATACTTCACAGAGCACCTTCTCAGGTATCCTTCTCAATGTTTCAGTACTTCACAGAGCACCTTCCTTAGGTATCCTTATTGTTTCAGTACTTCACAGAGCACCTTCCTCAGTATCCTTATCAATGTTTCAGTACTTCACAGACACACCTTCCTTAGGTATCCTTATCAAAGTTTCAGTACTTCACAGAGCACCTTCACATTTATCCTTATCAATGTTTCAGTACTTCACGAACACCATCAGGTATCCTTATCAATGTTCAGTACTTCACAGCACCTTTCTCAGTTATCCTTCTCAATGTTTCAGTACTTCACAGAGCACCTTTCTCAGGTATCCTTCTCAATGTTTCAGTACTTCACAGAGCACCTTCCTCAGGTATCCTTATCAATGTTTCAGTACTTCACAGAGCACCTTCCTTAGGTATCCTTATCAAAGTTTCAGTACTTCAGAGCACCTTCATCAGTTATCCTTATCAATGTTTCAGTACTTCACAGAACACATTCATCAGGTATCCTTATCAATGTTTCAGTACTTCACAGAGCACCTTTCTCAGTTACCTTCTCAATGTTTCAGTACTTCACAAGCACCTTTCTCAGGTTATCCTTCTCAATGTTTCAGTACTCCACAGAGCACCTTCCTTAGGTATCCTTATTGTTTCAGTACTTCACAGAGCACCTTCCTCAGTATCCTTATCAATGTTTCAGTACTTCACAGAGCCCCTTCCTTAGGTATCCTATCAAATTTTCAGTACTTCAGAGCACCTTCATCAGTTTATCCTTATCATCTTTTCAGTACTCAAACAGAACACATTCATCAGGTATCCTTATCAATGTTTCAGTACTTCACAAAACACCTTCAGCAGTTATCCTTATTGTTTTAGTACTTCACAGAGAACCTTCCTCAGGTATCCTTATCAATGTTTCAGTACTTCACAGAACACCTTTATCAGGTATCCTTATCAATGTTTCATTTCTTCACAGAGCACCTTTCTCTCAGAGCACCTTTCTCAGGTATCCTTCTCAATGTTTAAGTACATCACAGAGCTCCTTTCTCAGGTATCCTTCTCAATGTTTCAGTACTTCACAGAGACCTTTCTCAGGGATCATTCTCAATGTTTCAGTACTTCACAGAGCACCTTTCTCAGGTATCCTTCTCAATGTTTCAGTACTTCACAGAGCATCTTCCTCAGGTATCCTTATCAATGTTTCAGTACTTCACCGAGCACCTTCATCAGGTAACCTGATACCAAAATGTTGATTACCCACAATAAAAAGTTTTTGTTTGCAATCCAAAAGGGCCCAGGAATTAGTGTTCTTAGCGATTCAATAAAAGTTCTTATTGTTTAAAATGGTGCTAATTTTGCCCCAACCAATCAGATCTTATTTAACATTTGAAAGTTAACATCTGATTGGTTGGGGCACAATTAGGGGCACGTTATTAAACGATAAGAACTTTTATTGAATAACCCTGTTGATGAGATTATATTTACCTGGTCAGCCACCTGCAGAGGATTTGAAAGAAATTACACTTAGTTACACATTGAGGGGATTTTCACTGTTTTCTTGCACTGTAATCCTTTTGTTTACAAACCAAGGCAATGACTAATATTGTTTTTCATTGTTGCTTTGTTTACATGTAGGTATTTGTAGCCAACCCCAACAAGACGCAACCTGTTTTGGATATCCTTTTGAAGAATCAGAGCAAGCTCATCGAGTTCCTCAGTAAGTTCCAAAATGACCGCACTGAAGATGAGCAGTTTAATGACGAGAAAACCTACTTAGTTAAACAGATCCGGGATTTGAAGAGACCCACACAGCAAGAGGCCTGAGATGGACATAATGTGGGTAGCGGGTGGGCGGGAGCACAAATCCAGCATTGGCTATAAAACGGCATCCCGTGGACTTTGCAACACAACATCTTCACTTTAACCCCAAATAGCTTCACTAGAACTATCCTTATTCCTGTTGCTTTTGAATTTTTAGTGTAATCTCTCCTTGAAACAAGGTGCTGCGTGCTCTCCTCCAGCAGTAGAGGTTAAAGCAAATGCCTAACTACATTTTGTTCTTTTCTTCTTTGCACATTTTAGCACAAATTGGAGATTTCTGCCATTTTTAAAAAAATTATTCCTTATTGGATCAGCACGGGTTAAGGATTTGCTCATTGTTGAAGAATTGGGGTCGGGGGGGGGGGTTGGTTGGGTTTTGAAACAAGAAGAGGAGATATTCTGTAACTCCAGCAAATGTATAGCTATTAGTCTGGGAGTTGGTTATATAGTTCATTTTTCCCTTCACTTCTTTTTTTTTTTTATATATATAATGCAAGGCATTGCATGTTTTCAGAATATCACAAAGAGAAATCTGGTGTCCGTCAGCATATTTGCACATAAACTTGTAAGAGGAATTGAGCACAAAATCAGAATTGTGCGTAGCTGGTACCTTACAACTACAATATGCCTTGATTTCAAACAGACAAGCAACTACGGGCAAAGCGCAGTGCTTTTAATTGGTAAACAAAAGAGCAGTGCTGATTGCCAGTGAGTAGGGGAAGTGTGGGGTTTCTTTCAGGGTGTTGTGGAGGTTCTCATTGCATTGGAAGGACGTGTTGCTAACTGCCTTGTCATCCAAGTTAACATTGTGAACTAGGATAATATTTCAACAGGGTTTATGTAAAGACGAGTGTACATTCATTATAAATGCCTTTTTTTCTGCTTTATTGTTTTAGCAGGTGGATATGACAAAAAACAGCATATTATGTATTTAGGGAACTTGTTAACAGGAAATGCCAATTTATTTATAAAACCAAATATTCAATATATGCTATTTCACCTTTCTTCTAGCACACCATGGCAACATGTGTATTTTAAACCAATGTTTCCCACCAAGTAACTTCATGTTTGCCATGGACATCTTTGCTGCAAATCTAACTTAACTATTGAAATGGACTTCACCAACATGGTCCATAAGACAGTTGGTCATTAACAGAACAAATAATTGCAGGTTAACCACTCAAGGCCGTTCAAACCTGCTGTGTAGGACTTTGCCAAGATGTTAGCATCTGTACTCTCAGGTTCATAAACATAAAATGCTGTTTTATATTGGGATGCTCATGTCACAGAGAGGATGAAATAATCTTCTTCAAGGCTGAGTAGATTGGTCAGGTGGTTTGGAGGCAATGTTCTATTTATTGCTTCACCCTGGGCCTGTAGCTTGATCTGGGACACAAACAATCCAGAGTATAACCCTCAGGCGCAATATATATGTACTCTGTAGGTAACACAGATGGTTACCTACACTTATGTGTGCGCTTTGCAGTATATTTTGCTCTTAATGTGGGCGTGTTGATATATTAGGATGCGTATGGGCTTCTAGAATGCGTGGGTGGAGGATCGAATGGCAGCATATCTAAATGCATTGAGTGTGTGCTAGAGTAGACTACTTTGCAGGGTAGTTAAGTTAAGTTACTTGCTCCTCATTTAGTATATGTGTTTTAGTAGACTTGTATTCAGAATGTCAATTCAGGTGAGAAGAAAGTACAGAGGCCACAAGCTATACTATGGTTTATGTTTTAAATACACAGCTGAAGAGTTAGTGATAATATGAAAGTCACCGCTACTTTTTTTGCTCCAATCATATTTATTGCACGAGGGTTCTTTGGGTGCATGTGGTTTAGACAGTGCATGTGGTTTGGTTTCCCCTTCAAAAAAATAATTCCATCACTAGCTTCTGTTTTATGAACTTGTACCCCCCTGAAGATGCTGAAACCAAAGCCTTGGGTGAAGGGATAAATGCTGTGCTTCTAGCAGGTTTGCGTCAATTTCCTTTAAAATTTCTGTGTACATAAAGTTTTTGGCCTCTTATTCGTAAAGAAAAAAAAAATAATAAACTGTACAGCAACTTATTGTCTGGTGTCTGTGTCACTTGAACTGTCTGTGATGAAATATCAGCGTAAAAGCAAGAAACAATAATTCCCAGATGCTAGAATAACAATATAGCATGGAACCCAAACAAACTCCCTCCTTTATACAGCTCAATTTTAAATTAAATGTAAAAAATATCTTAATGGGTTACTTAAGGTTTTCCCAACTTCAACAGGCTTACCTGTACAGCTGTATATGACTGCAATCCAACTTTTTATCAGGGAAATGGGTGTAAATGTAGGTAATGCTAAATCTGTTGTATTCAATTAGATCAGCTGGACTTATAGTTAGTTCTTCAAGACGTTTCGCTAGTCATCCGACTGGCTTTCTCAATTCAGAATGACTTGTACAAGAATCTGTTGGCAATTATGTACCCTGGAAAATCCCAATTAGCATATCACAGCCAGGCGTTGGGGAACTTCTGGATGCAAGGCGTGGTTTCATTGTGGCTAAGAGGTGTTATAGGAACTGCCAAGGGTAAGGTGTCAAAACAGCATTGTACAACCACGCCTTGCATTTAGAAGGTCCATAACACCTGGCTGTGATACGCTAATTGGGATATTCCAGGGTACATAATTGCCAACAGATTCTTGTGCAAGTCATTCTAAATTGAGAAAGCCAGTCCGATGACTAGCGAAACGTCTTCAAGTAGACTTAACTTTAAGTCCAGTTGATATAACTGAATACAACAGATATATCATGACCTGGATGAATGAGAACCTTCACAAGCATAGGTAATGCTAAAATTGTTTATTTGCATTGAACCACCCTCTGATAATTAATCATCTTGAAACAATCAATTATTAATGTCTGCCTTAGTGACCTCACCTGCCAAAACATATATATAATTTCATGATGCTGTTGTGAAATAACGTAACTGTTAACTACTGATAGTAATCGGTCATAAATGGTTTTCAAGAACCTGTATTAATCTTGGTACTTCATGCATAGCATATTTGTACCATTCTGAAGGAAGTAATGTTAAAAGGTTTGCTTAAACCAGAGGAGACACAATTAGATTTGTAAATAAGAACGTTTATTCCCACCTCCCTGTGAATAATAGAACGCCCAGGGCGTGCGTTATCTGTTATCCATTGTTCCGCATTTTCATGCATTTTAAACTGACAAATGCATGCATCAATGCGTTTTAAAAAAGGACTGGAACAGAATATAACATAGCAAGTGTGAGCAATATTGTGAAATCCTATGGGGTAAAGCGGATAGAAACTGATGTAGTGTGAACGAGCCCTTACGGTTACTGCAGGTCTGCTCCAGCATTACCTTATTTGTTATATTGTTATTTTAACGGCTAAAAAGTAATTTCTTGAAACCTCTTTTCACTGCTTTATTTCTTATGCTGTAGGTCAGAGGGTTTATCATGGGGGCTGATAATAAAAAGGCTGCAACAAATAATCTGTCTTTATCGTATGAGAAAGCAGTCTTGGGGCGTAGCAGTATAAAGGCCAAGGAAGCATATTCTACAGAAACAATGGTGATGTGAGAAGAACACGTGGAGAAGGCCATTTTTCGACCTTCCGTTGTTTTGATTTTTAAAACAGCAGAAACAATATATATATAGGATACAACAATTAATGTTAATGGGATAGTAAGTATAAAGAGCCCGTAAAGAAATGTTGAAATTTCAACCATCTCCTGAATCTGCTCGCTGGGACAAGTCAATAGTAATACCTGGCCAACGTCACAAAAGAAATGATCAATTTCACGTGAGTCACAAAAGGGGAGACAAAATACTGAAAATACAATTAGGATTGCCGAAACAGAGCTGGTTAACCATGTGATAAAAATCAACGTCCTACAGACCCTCCAACTCATTATAGTCCTGTAGCGAAGTGGATGAGTTATGGCAGCATAGCGATCATAAGCCATGACCGTATAGAGCATTAACTGTGCCCCTCCTAAAGAAACAAACCAGAACATTTGTATTGCACAGCTTACAAAATGAATTGAATGTTTGGAATTTAGCAAACTGTCCAAAGTCTGAGGTACAATATTCGATGTGCTGCAGATGTCTAAGATGTTCATATTGAAAAGGAAAAAGTACATTGGTGTGTGTAGATGGGAATCAACAATTATAACAAGCATCATCAAAATGTTTAGAATAAGGGTGCCCAGGTACATCAGTAGGAACAGTGTGAAGAGCAAAGCTGGATACCTGGTAGTGCTTAGGAAAGCCATGAAGATAAATTCACTTACTGAAGTCTTGTTATACGTGTCCATGGTGAAGATTAGCTTACATCTGGGTAGTAGTTCATCTGCTAATAATTATGTAAAGAGTTCATCTACTAATAGTAGTGTAAAGGGTACATAATTGCCAACAGATCATTGTACAAGTCATTCTGAATTGAGAAAGCCAGTTGGATGACTAGCAAAATGTCTTCAAGAACTAAACTTTTAAGTCCAGTTGATCTAACTAAACACAACAGATACACCATGACCTGGATGTATAAGAACCTTCACAAGCATAAAGCTTGTGGGGCACAGGACACAATAGTATATACTGTACCTAAATAGGCGCTGGTGCGTGTAGCATAAAGAGTTATCAAAAGAGGGAACAGAGAAAAAGATGCACCGCACACAATCTTAATAGAATATAAATACATACAAACCCTTTATTAAATTACATATGGGGTAAGGTCCGATACAATTAACAATTTAAAAACATACAAAATATCCATATCTCCTCAACCCAAGTAATAGACTACAAGTGTAACCCAACATGAATAAGATTTAGCTGTCCGTAGTCAGTCACCATCAGTTGTCACCAGGGGGTACACAAAGATCTGGAGATGTGAGAAACACGGTCAAGGAGAAAAGGCCCTGTGGAGAACGCCAAACGCGTTTCTCCCTATGCTAGGGTTTTCTCAACGGTGTTCGGCGTTCTACACAGGGCCTTTTCTCCTTGACCGTGTTTCTCACATCTCCAGATCTTCTGTGAGAACGCCGAACACCGTTGAGAAACCCTAGCATAGGGAAAAACGCGTTTGGCGTTCTCCACAGGGCCTTTTCTCCTTGACCGTGTTTCTCACATCTCCAGATCTTTGTGTACCCCCTGGTGACAACTGATGGTGACTGACTACGGACAGCTAAATCTTATTCATGTTGGGTTACACTTGTAGTCTATTCCTTGGGTTGAGAGATATGGATATTTTGTATGTTTTTAATTGTTAATTGTATCGGACCTTACCCCATATGTAATTTAATAAAGGGTTTGTATGTATTTTATTCTATTAAGATTGTGTGCGGTGCATCTTTTTCTCTGTTCCCTCTTTTGATAACTCTTTATGCTACACGCACCAGCGCCTTTTAGGTACAGTATATACTATTGTGTCCTGTGCCCCACAAGCTTTATCCTTGTGAAGGTTCTTATACATCCAGTCATGGTGTATCTGTTGTGTTAGTTAGATCAACGGACTTAAAAGTTTAGTTCTTGAAGACATTTGCTAGTCATCCAACTGGCTTTCTCAATTCAAATGACTTGTACAATGATCTGTTGGCAATTATGTACCCTTTACACTACTATTAGTAGATGAACTCTTTACATAATTATTAGCAGATGAACTACTACCCAGATGTAAGCTAATCTTCACCAGGACACGTATAACAAGACTTCAGTAAGTGAATTTATCTTCATGGCTTTCCTAAGCACTACCAGGTATCCAGCTTTGCTCTTCACACTGTTCCTACTGATGTACCTGGGCACCCTTATTCTAAACATTTTGATGATGCTTGTTATAATTGTTGATTCCCATCCACACACACCAATGTACTTTTCCTTTTCAATATGAACATCTTAGACATCTGCAGCACATCGAATATTGTACCTCAGACTTTGGACAGTTTGCTAAATTCCAAACATTCAATTCATTTTGTAAGCGTGGCAATACAAATTTCTGGTTTGTTTCTTTAGGAGGGGCACAGTTAATGCTCTATACGGTCATGGCTTATGATCGCTATGCTGCCATAACTCATCCACTTCGCTACAGGACTATAATGAGTTGGAGGGTCTGTAGGACTTTTGATTTTTATCACATGGTTAACCAGCTCTGTTTCGGCAATCCTAATTGTATTTTCAGTATTTTGTCTCCCCTTTTGTGACTCACGTGAAATTGATCATTTCTTTTGTGACGTTGGCCAGGTATTACTATTGACTTGTCCCAGCGAGCAGATTCGGAGATGGTTGAAATTTCAACATTTCTTTACGGGCTCTTTATACTTACTATCCCATTAACATTAATTGTTGTATCCTATATATATATTGTTTCTGCTGTTTTAAAAAATCAAACAACGGAAGGTCGAAAAATGGCCTTCTCCACGTGTTCTTCTCACATCACCATTGTTTTCTGTAGAATATGCTTCCTTGGCCTTTATACTGCTACGCCCCAAGACTGCTTTCTCATACGATAAGACAGATTATTTTTGCAGCCTTTTTATTATCAGCCCCCATGATAAACCCTCTGACCTACAGCATAGAAATAAAGCAGTGAAAGAGGTTTCAAGAAATTACTTTTTAGCCGTTAAAATAACAATATAACAAATAAGGTAATGCTGGAGCAGACCTGCAGTAACCGTAAGGGCTCGTTCACACTACATCAGTTTCTATCCGCTTTACCCCATAGGATTTCACAATATTGCTCACACTTGCTATGTATATTCTGTTCCAGTCCTTTTTAAAACGCATTGATGCATGCATTTGTCAGTTTAAAATGCAGAAAATGCGGACAATGGATAACAGATAACGCACGCCCTGGGCGTTCTATATTCACAGGAGGTGGGAATAAACGTTCTATTTACAAATCTAATTGTGTCTCCTCTGGTTTAGCAAACCTTTTAACATTACTTCCTTCAGAATGGTACAAATATGCTAGCATGAAGTACCAAGATTAATACAGGTTCTTGAAAACCATTTATGACCGATTACTATCAGTAGTTAACAGTTACGTTATTTCACACAGCATCATGAAATTATATATATGTTTTGGCAGTTGAGGTCACTAAGGCAGACATTATAATTGATTGTTTCAAGATGATTATATCAGAGGGTGGTTCAATGCAAATAAACAATTTAGCATTACCTATGCTTGTGAAGGTTCTCATTCATCCAGGTCATGATATATCTGTTGTATTCAGTTATATCAACTGGACTTAAGTTAAGTCTACTTGAAGACGTTTCGCTAGTCATCGGACTGCTTTCTCAATTTAGAATGACTTGCACAAGAATCTGTTGGCAATTATGTACCCTGGAATATCCCAATTAGCGTATCACAGCCAGGTGTTATGGACCTTCTAAATGCAAGGCGTGGTTGTACAATGCTGTTTTGACACCTTACCCTTGGCATTTCCTATAACACCTCTTAGCCACAATGAACCACGCCTTGCATCCAGAAGTTCCCCAACGCCTGGCTGTGATATGCTAATTGGGATTTTCCAGGGTACATAATTGCCAACAGATTCTTGTACAAGTCTCTGAATTGAGAAAGCCGTCGGATGACTAGCGAAACGTCTTGAAGAACAACTATAAGTCCAGCTGATCTAATTGAATACAACAGATTTAGCATTCCCTACATTTACACCATTCCCTGATAAAAAGTGGGATTGCAGTCATATACAGCTGTACAGGTAAGCCTGTTGAAGTTGGGAAAACCTTAAGTAACCCATTAAGATATTTTTTACATTTAATTTAAAATTGAGCTGTATAAAGGAGGGAGTTTGTTTGGGTTCCATGCTATATTGTTATTCTAGCATCTGGGAATTATTGTTTCTTGCTTTTACGCTGATATTTCATCACAGACAGTTCAAGTGACACAGACACCAGACAATAAGTTGCTGTCAGTTTATTATTTTTTTTTTCTTTACGATAAGAGGCCAAAAACTTTATGTACACAGAAATTTTAAAGGAAATTGACGCAAACCTGCTAGAAGCACAGCATTTTTCCCTTCACCCAAGGCTTTGGTTTCAGCATCTTCAGGGGGGTACAAGTTCATAAAACAGAAGCTAGTGATGGAATTATTTTTTGAAGGGGAAACCAAACCACATGCACTGTCTAAACCACATGCACCCAAAGACCCCTCGTGCAATAAATATGATGGGAGCAAAAAAAGTACGGTGACTTTCATATTATCACTAACTCTTCAGCTGTGTATTTAAAACATAAACCATAGTATAGCTTGTGGCCTCTGTACTTTCTTCTCACCTGAATTGACATTCTGAATACAAGTCACTAAAACACATATACTAAATGAGGAGCAAGTAACTTAACTTAACTACCCTGCAAAGAGTCTACTCTAGCACACACTCAATGCATTTAGATATGCTGCCATTCGATCCTCCACCCACGCATTCTAGAAGCCCATACGCATCCTAATATATCAACACGCCCACATTAAGAGCAAAATATACTGCAAAGCGCACACATAAGTGTAGGTAACCATCTGTGTTACCTACAGAGTACATATATATTGCGCCTGAGGGTTATACCTGGATTGTTTGTGTCCCAGATCAAGCTACAGGCCCAGGTGAAGCAATAAATAGAACATTGCCTCCAAACCCCCTGACCAATCTACTCAGCCTTGAAGAAGATTATTTCATCCTCTCTGTGACGAGCATCCCATATAAAACAGCATTTTATGTTTATGAACCTGAGAGTACAGATGCTAACATCTGGCAAGTCCTACCCAATCCAATCAGCCCACAAAATAACTACACTGGTCTCTGAGTAATAATCAAACTTCCCTGTGTCATAAATTATACAAAAAATATGCTATAATAAGCAGCAAACACAGAGACATTATTTTATTAATAAAACTGTTATAATTTAAGTTAAATTAATAGGGTAACACACCATGGTGGATTATCAGCAATAGGCACCTTAAAGGAAAATTCAATGTACAAAAATAATCATATCAGACAAGTTTCCAAAATAATTTCACCAGCTTAGATTTTTTTTAATTTTATTATAAATATTTTAATTGCATTTTATTATTTTTAGAATATTTTGTAAAACATTACATTCTGTTGCTTTATAATACCTTGCTGACGTTGTCATGTTATTCTTCCGCAAAGTGCATTTTCTTTCCAAAATGGTAATTTCTCCACAACTCTTGTTTTCCTTTGTGAAATTTCACATCAGAACTCATTCTGTGTTTTTTATCTTGGGAATGTGGACATTGTGTTTTGCCATTTAAAAGAAACAGAGAAAAAGATGCACCGCACACAATCTTAAGCAGTTGTCACCAGGGGGTACACACACAGGGCCTTTTCTCCTTGACCGTGTTTCTCACATCTCCAGATCTTTGTGTACCCCCTGGTGACAACTGCTTAAGATTGTGTGCGGTGCATCTTTTTCTCTGTTTCTTGTTTTAAATGGCAAAACACAATGTCCCACATTCCCAAGATAAAAAACACAGAATGAGTTCTGATGTGAAATTTCACAAAGGAAAAACAAGAGTTGTGGAGAAATTACCATTTTGGAAAGAAAATGCACTTTGCGGAAGAATAACATGACAACGTCAGCAAGGTATTATAAAGCAACAGAATGTAATGTTTTACAAAATATTCTAAAAATAATAAAATGCAATTAAAATATTTATAATAAAATTAAAAAAAATCTAAGCTGGTGAAAATTAATTTTGGAAACTTGTCTGATAATTGATTATTTTTGTACATTGAATTTTCCTTTAAGGTGCCTATTGCTGATAATCCACCATGGTGTGTTACCCTATTAATTTAACTTAAATTATAACAGTTTTATTAATAAAATAATGTCTCTGTGTTTGCTGCTTATTATAGCATATTTTTGTATAATTTATGACACAGGGAAGTTTGATTATTACTCAGAGACCAGTGTAGTTATTTTGTGGGCTGATTGGATTGGATAGACTTCTACTAAATAAAGATGGAGGAAATTTCACCACAAAATTCTTTCATGAAGAAATTTCCATTTTTCTGTGAGAAAATTTCAACAATTTCGCCACTACAATACTACATTTCTCCCATTGCCTCCCATGGTTTTAACTAAAAACCTAAAAATAGGGGTAGAATTCACCCAACATTGTGCCAAGCGGGTGTCAGTACCTTACCAGCAATGAAGTTTTAACAAATAATCATAGAATTTAGGATAAATTTAGAAACCTGTGGCATCATAAAGGTATGAAAAAATGCAGCCAACCGACACTTTACATACGGTCATTCTTATACGCCCATTGCCATAAATTTAAATTTGGTGGTATTATATGGGCGATACTGTGCAGTTGAATTATGCCACACGTAAGCAACACTAAAGAATGAAAGAAAAGTGGCCTTCAGGACAGTATGATTTATCCACTTTTCACTAATTTCTTTTTGCTCTTCCTACAGCTATCAGAGTACATAATGATACCCCATATCTTAGGGTATGTTGGAAAACTCACACTAGCAGTGAGGAGTGCATTTACAAGACAATAGATAAGGATGTAAAATCTTGATCATTCCTACATCTTTGCTACCTACATGGCTGGATGATCCTGTACTATAATGAGTAATAGAATTAGCTCAACATAGGAAATCAGATATGAAAAACTTAGTTTTCCTAGAGCATTGATACTCTGCCTTCTCCCAAAAATGCATCCAATACTCTTTTACTCTCCCCTAAAATCATCACTGATTAGAACAGGTTTAGAGAACAGGAAATTAATCCCTGGCAAGATTAATAAAAACTTCATAGGCAAGTTTATTATATTTTGAAGATACATTGTACTTACTGTTGTATAAGTAACCTAGCAAATGTATAAAAATGATTTTATTGGCTAAAGTTGATCAGAACACAAATCCAACCCTTACATGTAGATCCAAGGCTACATTTTCACTGAGCCACAATATTCCAGCTACAGTGTTGTTAAATAATGTGCTGGGTCCCTGCTGAATAGATCCCTAGTTATTTCCCTGCTTGTTTGTCAGTCAATTCAAGAATTAGGAAAGCACAAATGTTGGGTTTGCTTAATGGACAATTATAGCGCTCCCCCCATTTTCTAAACAAACCCAATGAAAGTACCCTAGTATGAACCCTAAATTTTTGGCCCTCACCTAGCATTTTAGGGCCTCACCCAGGGTACTTTTATTGGAAAGGGAGTTTGCAAAAGGATGGTAATTCTGGTGTTCTATTTTGACATTAAATTTAAACTAAGAAGAGGAGAGTAGTATTGATATACATTAGTGTCAATAAGAAACTTAGAAGAGAAGGGTGGTCTTGATATACATTAGTGTCAATAAAAATATTATAGAAGAGGATAATGGTCCTAATACACATTAGTGCCAATAAGAGACTAAGAAGAGGTGGGTAGTCTTTATACACATTGGGTCCATTAGAAACTAAGAAGAAGGTAGTCTTGATACACATTGGTGCCAATAAGAAACTAAGAAGAGAAGGGTAGTCTTTATACATACTGGTGCCAATGAGAAACTAAGAAGAGGATACATACAGACTGGTGCCAATAAGAAATTAAGAGGGTAGTCTTGATACACATTGGTGCCAATAAGAAACTAAGAAGGGGATAGGCTTGATACACATTGGTGCAAAAAAGAAACTAAGAAGAGGAGGGTATTCTTGATACACATAGGTGCCAATAAAAAACTAAAAAGAAGAGTGTAGTCTTGAAACAGATTGGTGCCAATAAGTAACTAAGAAAAAGAGGATAGTCTTTATACTCATTGGTGCAAAAAAGAAACTAAGAAGAAGAGGGTAGTCTTAATATACATTGGCGCAAAAAAGAAACTAAGAAGAAGAGGGCAGTCTTGACACATTAGTGCAAAAAAGAAACGAAGAAGAGGAGGTATGCTTGTGAAGGTTCTCATTCATCCAGGTCATGATATCTGTTGTATTCAATTAGATCAACTGGACTTGAAGTTTAGTTCTTCAATGTTTCAGTACTTACAGAACACCTTTATCAGGTATCCTTATCAAGTTTCATTTCTTCAAAGAGCACCTTTCTTCAGAGCACCTTCTCAGGTATCCTCTCAATGTTTAAGTACATCACAGAGTCCTTTCTCAGGTATCCTTCTCAATGTTCAGTAACTTCACAGAGCACCTTTCTCAGGTATCCTTCTCAATGTTTCAGTACTTCACAGAGCACCTTTCTCAGGTATCCTTCTCAATGTTTCAGTACTTCACAGAGCATCTTCCTCAGGTATCCTTATCAATTGTTAGTATCACCGAGCACCTTCATCAGGTAACCTGATACCAAAATGTTGATTACCCACAATAAAAAGTTTTTTGTTGCAATCCAAAAGGGCCCAGGAATTAGTGTTCTTAGCGATTCAATAAAAGTTCTTATTTGTTTAAAATGGTGCTAATTTTGCCCCAACCAATCAGATCTTATTAACATTTGAAAGTTAAAATTGATTGGTTGGGGCCACAATTAGGGGCACGTTATTAAACGATAAGAACTTTTATTGAATAAACCTGTTGATGAGATTATATTTACCTGGTCAGCCACTGCAGAGGATTTGAAAGAAATTACACTTAGTTACACATTGAGGGGATTTCACTGTTTTCGCACTGTAATCCTTTTGTTACAAACAAGGCAATGACTAATATTGTTTTTCATTGTTGCTTTGTTTACATGTAGGTATTTGTAGCCAACCCCAACAAGACGCAACCTGTTTTGGATATCCTTTTGAAGAATCAGAGCAAGCTCATCGAGTTCCCAGTAAGTAGTACAAATGACCGCAAGAAGATGAGCAGTTTAATGACGAGAAAACCTACTTGTAAACAGATCCGGGATTTGAAGAGACCCACACAGCAGAGGCCTGAGATGGACATAATGGGTGGGGTAGCGGGGTGGGCGGGAGCACAAATCCGCATTGGTATAAAACGGCATCCGTGGACTTTGCAACACAACATCTTCACTTTAACCCCAAATAGCTTCACTAGAAACTATCCTTATTCCTGTTGCTTTTGAATTTTAGTGTAATCTCTCCTTGAAACAGGTGCTGCGTGCTCTCCTCCAGCAGTAGAGGTTAAAGCAAATGCCTAACTACATTTTGTTCTTTTCTTGCACATTTTAGCACAAATTGGAGATTTTGCCATTTTTAAAAAAATTATTCCTTATTGGATCAGCACCGGTTAAGGATTTGCTCATTGTTGAAGAATTGGGGCGGGGGGGGGGGGGGTTGGTTGGGTTTGATTTGAAACAGAAGAGGAGATATTCTGATCTCCAGCAAATGTATAGCTATTAGTCTGGGAGTTGGTTATATAGTTCCTTTTTCCCTTCACTTCTTTTTTTTTTATATATATTAATGCAAGGCATTGCAGTTTTCAGAATATCACAAAGAGAAATCTGTGGTCCGTCAGCATATTTGCACATAAACTTGTAAGAGGAATTGAGACAAAATCAGAATTGTGCGTAGCTGGTACCTTACAACTACAATATGCCTTGATTTAAACAGACAAGCAACTACGGGCAAAGCGCAGTGCTTTAATTGGTAAACAAAAGAGCAGTGCTGATTGCCAGTGAGTAGGGGAAGTGTGGGTTTCTTTCAGGGTGTTGTGGAGGTTCTCATTGCATTGGAAGGACGTGTTGCTAACGCCTTGTCATCCAAGTTAACATTGTGAACTAGGATAATATTTCAACAGGGTTTATGTAAAGACGAGTGTACATTCATTATAAATGCCTTTTTTTCTGCTTTATTGTTTTAGCAGGTGGATATGACAAAAAAAAACAGCTATTATGTATTTAGGGAACTTGTTAACAGGAAATGCCAATTATATAAACCAAATATCAATATATGCTATTTCACCTTTTTCTAGCACACCATGGCAACATGTGTATTTTAAACCAATGTTTCCCACCAAGTAACTTCATGTTTGCCATGGACATCTTTCTGCAAATCTAACTTAAATATGAAATGGACTTCACCAACATGGTCCATAAGACAGTTGGTCATTAACAGAAACAATAATTGCAGGTTAACCACTCAAGGCCGTTCAAACTGCTGTGTAGGACTTTGCCAAGATGTTAGCATCTGTACTCTCAGGTTATAAACATAAAATGCTGTTTTATATTGGGATGTCATGTCACAGAGAGGATGAAATAATCTCTTCAAGGCTGAGTAGATTGTCAGGTGGTTTGGAGGCAATGTTCTATTTATTGCTTCACCCTGGGCCTGTAGCTTGATCTGGGACACAAACAATCCAGAGTATAACCCTCAGGCGCAATATATTGTACTCTGTAGGTAACACAGATGGTTACCTACACTTATGTGTGCGCTTTGCAGTATATTTTGCTCTTAATGTGGGCGTGGTGATATATTAGGATGCGTATGGGCTTCTAGAATGCGTGGGTGGAGGATCGAATGGCAGCATATCTAAATGCATTGAGTGTGTGCTAGAGTAGACTACTTTGCAGGGTAGTTAAGTTAAGTGTACTTGCTCCTCATTTAGTATATGGGTTTTTAGTAGACTTGTATTCAGAATGTCAATTCAGGTGAGAAGAAGTACAGAGGCCACAAGCTATACTATGGTTTATGTTTTAAATACACAGCTGAAGAGTTAGTGATAATATGAAAGTCACCGCTACTTTTTTTGCTCCAATCATATTTATTGCACGAGGGTTCTTTTGGGTGCATGTGGTTTAGACAGTGCATGTGGTTTGGTTTCCCCTTCAAAAAAATAATTCCATCACTAGCTTTTGTTTTATGAACTTGTACCCCCCTGAAGATGCTGAAACCAAAGCCTTGGGTGAAGGGATAAATGCTGTGCTTTAGCAGGTTTGCGTCAATTTCTTTAAAATTTCTGTGTACATAAAGTTTTTGGCCTCTTATTCGTTAAAGAAAAAAAAAATAATAAACTGTACAGCAACTATTGTCTGGTGTCTGTGTCACTTGAACGTCTGTGATGAAATATCAGCGTAAAAGCAAGAAACAATAATTCCAGCTGCTAGAATAACAATATAGCATGGAACCCAAACAAACTCCCTCCTTTATACAGCTCAATTTTAAATTAATGTAAAAAATATCTTAATGGGTTAATTAAGGTTTTCCCAACTTCAACAGGCTTACCTGTACAGCTGTATATGACTGCAATCAACTTTTTATCAGGGAAATGGTGTAAATGTAGGTAATGCTAAATCTGTTGTATTCATTAGATCAGCTGGACTTATAGTTAGTTTTCAAGACGTTCGCTAGTCATCGACTGGCTTTCTCAATTCAGAATGACTTGTACAAGAATCTGTTGGCAATTGTACCCTGGAAAATCCCAATTAGCATATCACAGCCAGGCGTGGGGAACTTCGGATGCAAGGCGTGGTTCATTGTGGCTAAGAGGTGTTATAGGAACTGCAAGGGTAAGGTGTCAAAACAGCATTGTACAACACCCCCTTGCATTTAGAAGGTCCATAACACCTGGCTGTGATACGCTAATTGGGATATTCCAGGGTACATAATTGCCAACAGATTCTTGTGCAAGTCATTCTAAATTGAGAAAAGCCAGTCCGATGACTAGCGAAACGTCTTCAAGTAGACACTTTAAGTCCAGTTGATATAACTGAATACAACAGATATAAATGACCTGGATGAATGAGAACTTCACAAGCATAGGTAATGCTAAAATTGTTTATTTGCATTGAACCACCCTCTGATAATTAATCATCTTGAAACAATCAATTATTAATGTCTGCCTTAGTGACCTCACTGCCAAAACAATATATAATTTCATGATGCTGTTGTGAAATAAAAGTAACTGTTAACTACTGATAGTAATCGGTCATAAATGGTTTTCAAGAAACTGTATTAATCTTGGTACTTAAGCATAGCATATTTGTACCATTCTTAAGGAAGTAATGTAAAAGGTTTGCTTAAACCAGAGGAGACACAATTAGATTTGTAAATAAGAAACGTTATTCCCACCTCCCTTGAATAATAGAACGCCCAGGGCGTGCGTTATCTGTTATCCATTGTTCCGCATTTTCATGCATTTTAAACTGACAAATGCATGCATCAATGCGTTTTAAAAAAGGACTGGAACAGAATATAACATAGCAAGTGTGAGCAATATTGTGAAATCCTATGGGGTAAAGCGGATAGAAAAGATGTAGTGTGAACGAGCCTTACGGTTACTGCAGGTCTGCTCCAGCATTACCTTATTGTTATATTGTTATTTTAACGGCTAAAAAGTAATTTCTTGAAACCTCTTTTCACTGCTTTATTTCTTATGCTGTAGGTCAGAGGGTTTATCATGGGGGCTGATATAAAAAGGCTGCAAAAATAATCTGTCTTTATCGTATGAGAAAGCAGTCTTGGGGCGTAGCAGTATAAGGCCAAGGAAGCATATTCTACACAGAAACAATGGTGATGTGAGAAGAACACGTGGAGAAGGCCATTTTTCGACCTTCGTTGTTTGATTTTTAAAACAGCAGAAACAATATATATATAGGATACAACAATTAATGTTAATGGGATAGTAAGTATAAAGAGCCCGTAAGAAAGAATGTTGAAATTTCAACCATCTCCTGAATCTGCTCGCTGGGACAAGTCATAGTAATACCTGGCCAACGTCACAAAAAAATGATCAATTTCACGTGAGTCACAAAAGGGGAGACCAAATACTGAAAATACAATTAGGATTGCCGAAACAGAGCTGGTTAACCATGTGATAAAAATCAACGTCCTACAGACCCTCCAAATCATTATAGTCCTGTAGCGAAGTGGATGAGTTATGGCAGCATAGCGATCATAAGCCATGACCGTATAGAGCATTAACTGTGCCCCTCCTAAAGAAACAAACCAGAACATTTGATTGCACAGCTACAAAATGAATTGAATGTTTGGAATTTAGCAAACTGTCCAAGTCTGAGGTACAATATCGATGTGCTGCAGATGTCTAAGATGTTCATATTGAAAAGGAAAAAGTACATTGGTGTGTGTAGATGGGAATCAACAATTTAACAAGCATCATCAAAATGTTTAGAATAAGGGTGCCCAGGTACATCAGTAGGAACAGTGTGAAGAGCAAAGCTGGATACCTGGTAGTGCTTAGGAAAGCCATGAAGATAAATTCACTTACTGAAGTCTTGTTATACGTGTCCATGGTGAAGATTAGCTACATCTGGGTAGTAGTTCATCTGCTAATAATTATGTAAAGAGTTCATCTACTAATAGTAGTGTAAAGGGTACATAATTGCCAACAGATCATTGTACAAGTCATTCTGAATTGAGAAAGCCAGTTGGATGACTAGCAAAATGTCTCAAGAACTAAACTTTTAAGTCCAGTTGATCTAAACTAAACAACAGATACACCATGACCTGGATGTATAAGAACCTTCACAAGCATAAAGCTTGTGGGGCACAGGACACAATAGTATATACTGTACCTAAATAGGCGCTGGTGCGTGTAGCATAAAGAGTTATCAAAAGAGGGAACAGAGAAAAAGATCACCGCACACAATCTAATAGAATATAAATACATACAAACCCTTTATTAAATTACATATGGGGTAAGGTCCGATACAATTAACAATTTAAAAACATACAAAATATCCATATCTCCTCAACCCAAGTAAAGACTACAAGTGTAACCCAACATGAAAAGATTTAGCTGTCCGTAGTCAGTCACCATCAGTGTCACAAGGGGTACACAAAGATCTGGAGATGTGAGAAACACGGTCAAGGAGAAAAGGCCCTGTGGAGAACGCCAAACGCGTTTTCCCTATGTAGGGTTTTTCAACGGTGTTCGGCGTTCTACACAGGGCCTTTTCTCCTTGACCGTGTTTCTCACATCTCCAGATCTTTGTGTACCCTGGTGACAACTGCTTAAGATTGTGTGCGGTGCATCTTTTTCTGTTTCTGTTTTAAATGGCAAAACACAATGTCCACATTCCAAGATAAAAAACACAGAATGAGTTCTGATGTGGAAATTTCACAAAGGAAAAAAAAGAGTTGTGGAGAAATTACCATTTTGGAAAGAAAATGCACTTTGCGGAGAGAATAACATGACAACGTAGCAAGGTATTATAAAGCAACAGAATGTAATGTTTTACAAAATATTCTAAAAATAATAAAATGCAATTAAAATATTATAATAAATTAAAAAAAATCTAAGCTGGTGAAAATAATTTTGGAAACTTGTCTGATAATTGATTATTTTGTACATTGAATTTCCTTAAGGTGCCTATTGCTGATAATCCACCATGGTGTGTTACCCTATTAATTTAACTTAAATTATAACAGTTTTATTAATAAAATAATGTCTCTGTGTTTGCTGCTTATTATAGCATATTTTTGTTAATTTATGACACAGGGAAGTTTGATTATTACTCAGAGACCAGTGTAGTTATTTTGTGGGCTGATTGGATTGGATAGACTTCTACTAAATAAAGATGGAGGAAATTTCACACACAAAATTCTTTCATGAAGAAATTTCCATTTTTCTGTGAGAAAATTTCAACAATTTCGCCACTACAATACTAATTTCTCCCATTGCCTCCCATGGGTTTTAACTAAAAACCTAAAAATAGGGGTAGAATCACCCAACATTGTGCCAAGCGGGTGTCAGTACCTTACCAGCAATGAAGTTTTAACAAATAATCATAGAATTAGGATAAATTAGAAACACTGTGGCATCATAAAGAGTATGAAAAAATGCAGCCAACCGACACTTTACATACGGTCATTCTTATACGCCCATTGCCAAAAATTAAATTTGGTGGTATTATATGGGCGATACTGTGCAGTTGAATTATGCCACACGTAAGCAACACTAAAGAATGAAAGAAAAGTGGCCTTCAGGACAGTATGATTTATCCACTTTTCACTAATTTCTTTTGCTCTTCCTACAGCTATCAGAGTACATAATGATACCCATATCTTAGGGTATGTTGGAAAACTCACACTAGCAGTGAGGAGTGCATTTACAAGACAATAGATAAGGATGTAAAATCTTGATCATTCCTACATCTTTGCTACCTACATGGCTGGATGATCCTGTACTATAATGAGTAATAGAATTAGCTCAACATAGGAAATCAGATATGAAAAACTTAGTTTTCCTAGAGCATTGATACTCTGCCTTCTCCCAAAAATGCATCCAATACTCTTTTACTCTCCCCTAAAATCATCACTGATTAGAACAGGTTTAGAGAACAGGAAATTAATCCCTGGCAAGATTAATAAAAAACTTCATAGGCAAGTTTATTATATTTGAAGATACATTGTACTTACTGTTGTATAAGTAACCTAGCAAATGTATAAAAATGATTTTATTGGCTAAAGTTGATCAGAACACAAATCCAACCCTTACATGTAGATCCAAGGCTACATTTTCACTGAGCCACATATTCCAGCTACAGTGTTGTTAAATAATGTGCTGGGTCCCTGCTGAATAGATCCCTAGTTATTTCCCTGCTTGTTGTCAGTCAATTCAAGAATTAGGAAAGCACAAATGTTGGGTTTGCTTAATGGACAATTATAGCGCTCCCCCATTTCTAAACAAACCCAATGAAAGTACCCTAGTATGAACCCTAAATTTTTGGCCCTCACCTAGCATTTTAGGGCCTCACCAGGGTACTTTTATTGGAAAGGGAGTTTGCAAAAGGATGGTAATTCTGGTGTTCTATTTTGACATTAAATTTAAACTAAGAAGAGGAGAGTAGTAGTATTATATACATTAGTGTCAATAAGAAACTTAGAAGAGAAGGGTGGTCTTGATATACAATTAGTGTCAATAAAAATATTATAGAAGAGGATAATGGTCCTAATACACATTAGTGCCAATAAGAGACTAAGAAGAGGTGGGTAGTCTTTATACACATTGGGTCCATTAGAAACTAAGAGAAGGTAGTCTTGATACACATGGTGCCAATAAGAAACTAAGAAGAGAAGGGTAGTCTTTATACATATGGTGCCAATGAGAAACTAAGAAGAGGATACATACAGACTGGTGCCAATAAGAAATTAAGAGGGTAGTCTTGATACACATTGGTGCCAATAAGAAACTAAGAAGGGGATAGGCTTGATACACATTGGTGCAAAAAGAAACTAAGAAGAGGAGGGTATTCTGATACACATAGGTGCCAATAAAAAACTAAAAGAAAGAGTGTAGTCTTGAAACAGATTGGTGCCAATAAGTAACTAAGAAAAAGAGGTAGTCTTTATACTCATTGGTGCAAAAAAGAAACTAAGAAGAAGAGGGTATTTATAGTCTAATACATTGGCGCAAAAAAGAAACTAAGAAGAAGAGGGCAGTCTTGACACATTAGTGCAAAAAGAAACGAAGAAGAGGAGGTATGCTTGTGAAGGTTCTCATTCATCCAGGTCATGATATCTGTTGTATTCAATTAGATCAACTGGACCTGAAGTTTAGTTCTTGAAGACTTTGTAGGACTTGCCAAGATGTTAGCATCTGTACTCTCAGGTTCATAAACATAAAATGCTGTTTTATATGGGATGCTCGTCACAGAGAGGATGAAATAATCTCTTCAAGGCTGAGTAGATTGGTCAGGTGGTTTGGAGGCAATGTTCTATTTATTGCTTCACCATGGGCCGTAGCTTGATCTGGGACACAAACAATCCAGGTATAACCCTCAGGCGCAATATATATGTACTCTGTAGGTAACACAGATGGTACCTACACTTATGTGTGCGCTTTGCAGTATATTTGCTCTAATGTGGGCGTGTTGATATATTAGGATGCGTATGGGCTTCTAGAATGCGGGGTGGAGGATCGAATGGCAGCATATCTAAATGCATTGAGTGTGTGCTAGAGTAGACTCTTTGCAGGGTAGTTAAGTTAAGTTACTTGCTCCTCATTTAGTATATGTGTTTTAGTAGACTTGTATTCAGAATGTCAATTCAGGTGAGAAGAAGTACAGAGGCCACAAGCTATACTATGGTTTATGTTTTAAATACACAGCTGAAGAGTTAGTGATAATATGAAAGTCACCGCTACTTTTTTTGCTCCATCATATTATTGCACGAGGGGTCTTTGGGTGCATGTGGTTTAGACAGTGCATGTGGTTTGGTTTCCCCTTCAAAAAATAATTCCATCACTAGCTTCTTTTTATGAACTTTACCCCCCTGAAGATGCTGAAACCAAAGCCTTGGGTGAAGGGAATAAATGCTGTGCTTCTAGCAGGTTTGCGTCAATTTCCTTTAAAATTTCTGTGTACATAAAGTTTTTGGCCTCTTATCGTAAAGAAAAAAAAAATAATAAACTGTACAGCAAACTTATTGTCTGGTGTCTGTGTCACTTGAAACTGTCTGTGATGAAATATCAGCGTAAAAGCAAGAAACAATAATTCCCAGATGCTAGAATAACAATATAGCATGGAACCCAAACAAACTCCCTCCTTTATACAGCTCAATTTTAAATTAAATGTAAAAAATATCTTAATGGGTTACTTAAGGTTTTCCCAACTTCAACAGGCTTACCTGTACAGCTGTATATGACTGCAATCCCACTTTTTATCAGGGAATGGTGTAAATGTAGGTAATGCTAAATCTGTTGTATTCAATTAGATCAGCTGGACTTATAGTTAGTTCTTCAAGACGTTTCGCTAGTCATCGACTGGCTTTCTCAATTCAGAAGACTTGTACAAGAATCTGTTGGCAATTATGTACCCTGGAAAATCCCAATTAGCATATCACAGCCAGGCGTTGGGGAACTTCTGGATGCAAGGCGTGGTTCATTGTGGCTAAGAGGTGTTATAGGAAATGCCAAGGGTAAGGTGTCAAAACAGCATTGTACAACACCGCCTTGCATTTAGAAGGTCCATAACACCTGGCTGTGATACGCTAATTGGGATATTCAGGGTACATAATTGCCAACAGATTCTTGTGCAAGTCATTCTAAATTGAGAAAGCAGTCCGATGACTAGCGAAACGTCTTCAAGTAGACTTAACTTAAGTCCAGTTGATATAACTGAATACAACAGATATATCATGACCTGGATGAATGAGAACCTTCACAAGCATAGGTAATGCTAAATTGTTTATTTGCATTGAACCACCCTCTGATAATAATCATCTTGAAACAATCAATTATATGTCTGCCTTAGTGACCTCAACTGCCAAAACATATATATAATTTCATGATGCTGTGTGAAATAACGTAACTGTTAACTACTGATAGTAATCGGTCATAAATGGTTTTCAAGAACCTGTATTAATCTTGGTACTTATGCATAGATATTTGTACCATTCTGAAGGAAGTAATGTTAAAGGTTTGCTTAAACCAGAGGAGACACAATTAGATTTGTAAATAAGAACGTTTATTCCCACCTCCTGTGAATAATAGAACGCCAGGGCGTGCGTTATCTGTTATCCATTGTCCGCATTTTCATGCATTTTAAACTGACAAATGCATGCATCAATGCGTTTTAAAAAGGACTGGAACAGAATATACATAGCAAGTGTGAGCAATATTGTGAAACCTATGGGGTAAAGCGGATAGAAACTGATGTAGTGTGAACAGCCCTTACGGTTACTGCAGGTCTGCTCCAGCATTACCTTATTTGTTATATTGTTATTTTAACGGCTAAAAAGTAATTTCTTGAAACCTCTTTCACTGCTTTATTTCTATGCTGTAGGTCAGAGGGTTTATCATGGGGGCTGATAATAAAAAGGCTGCAACAAATAATCTGTCTTATCGTATGAGAAAGCAGTCTTGGGGCGTAGCAGTATAAAGGCCAAGGAAGCATATTCTACAGAAAACAATGGTGATGTGAGAAGAACACGTGGAGAAGGCCATTTTTCGACCTTCCGTTGTTTGATTTTTTAAAACAGCAGAAACAATATATATATAGGATACAACAATTAATGTTAATGGGATAGTAAGTATAAAGAGCCCGTAAAGAAATGTTGAAATTTCAACCATCTCCGAATCTGCTCGCTGGGACAAGTCAATAGTAATACCTGGCCAACGTCACAAAAGAAATGATCAATTTCACGTGAGTCACAAAAGGGGAGACAAAATACTGAAAATACAATTAGGATTGCCGAAACAGAGCTGGTTAACCATGTGATAAAAATCAAAAGTCCTACAGACCCTCCAACTCATTATAGTCCTGTAGCGAAGTGGATGAGTTATGGCAGCATAGCGATCATAAGCCATGACCGTATAGAGCATTAACTGTGCCCCTCCTAAAGAAACAAACCAGAAATTTGTATTGCACACGCTTACAAAATGAATTGAATGTTTGGAATTTAGCAAACTGTCCAAAGTCTGGGTACAATATTCGATGTGCTGCAGATGTCTAAGATGTTCATATTGAAAAGGAAAAAGTACATTGGGTGTGTGGATGGGAATCAACAATTATAACAAGCATCATCAAAATGTTTAGAATAAGGGTGCCCAGGTACATCAGTAGGAACAGTGTGAAGAGCAAAGCTGGATACCTGGTAGTGCTTAGGAAAGCCATGAAGATAAATTCACTTACTGAAGTCTTGTTATACGTGTCCTGGTGAAGATTAGCTTACAATCTGGGTAGTAGTTCATCTGCTAATAATTATGTAAAGAGTTCATCTACTAATAGTAGTGTAAAGGGTACATAATTGCCAACAGATCATTGTACAAGTCATTCTGAATTGAGAAAGCCAGTTGGATGACTAGCAAATGTCTTCAAGAACTAAACTTTTAAGTCCGTTGATCTAACTAACACAACAGAACACCATGACTGGATGTATAAGAACCTTCACAAGATAAAGCTTGTGGGGCACAGGACACAATAGTATATACTGTACCTAAAAGGCGCTGGTGCGTGTAGCATAAAGAGTTATCAAAAGAGGGAACAGAGAAAAAGATGCACCGCACACAATCTTAATAGAATAAAATACATACAAACCCTTTATTAAATTACATATGGGGTAAGGTCCGATACAATTAACAATTTAAAAACATACAAAATATCCATATCTCTCAACCCAAGGAATAGACTACAAGTGTAACCCAACATGAATAAGATTTAGCTGTCCGTAGTCAGTCACCATCAGTTGTCACCAGGGGGTACACAAAGATCTGGAGATGTGAGAAACACGGTCAAGGAGAAAAGGCCCTGTGGAGAACGCCAAACGCGTTTTTCCCTATGCTAGGGTTTCTCAACGGTGTTCGGCGTTCTACACAGGGCCTTTTCTCCTTGACCGTGTTTCTCACATCTCCAGATCTTTGTGTACCCCTGGTGACAACTGTTAAGATTGTGTGGCGGTGCATCTTTTTCTCTGTTTCTTGTTTTAAATGGCAAAACACAATGTCCCACATTCCCAAGATAAAAACACAGAATGAGTTCTGATGTGAAATTTCACAAAGGAAAAACAAGAGTTGTGGAGAAATTACCATTTTGGAAAGAAAATGCACTTTGCGGAAGAATAACATGACAACGTCAGCAAGGTATTATAAAGCAACAGAATGTAATGTTTTACAAAAATTCTAAAAATAATAAAATGCAATTAAAATATTATAATAAAATTAAAAAAAATCTAAGCTGGTGAAAATTAATTTGGAAACTGTTGATAATTGATTATTTTTGTACATTGAATTTTCCTTTAAGGTGCCTATTGCTGATAATCCACCATGGTGGTGTTCCTATTAATTTAACTTAAATTAACAGTTTTATTAATAAAATAATGTCTCTGTGTTGCTGCTTATTATAGCATATTTTTTGTATAATTTATGACACAGGGAAGTTTGATTATTACTCAGAGACCAGTGTAGTTATTTGTGGGCTGATTGGATTGGATAGACTTCTACTAAATAAAGATGGAGGAAATTTCACCACAAAATTTTTCATGAAGAAATTTCCATTTTTCTGTGAGAAAATTTCAACAATTTGCCACTACAATACTACATTTCTCCCATTGCCTCCCATGGTTTTAACTAAAAACCTAAAAATAGGGGTAGAATTCACCCAACATTGTGCCAAGCGGGGTGTCAGTACCTTACCAGCAATGAAGTTTTAACAAATATCATAGAATTAGGATAAATTTAGAAACCTGTGGCATCATAAAGGTATGAAAAAATGCAGCCAACCGACACTTTACATACGGTCATTCTTATACGCCCATTGCCATAAATTTAAATTTGGTGGTATTATATGGGCGATACTGTGCAGTTGAATTATGCCACACGTAAGCAACACTAAAGAATGAAAGAAAAGTGGCCTTCAGGACAGTATGATTATCCACTTTTCACTAATTTCTTTTTGTCTTCCTACAGCTATCAGAGTACATAATGATACCCCATATCTTAGGGTATGTTGGAAAACTCACACTAGCAGTGAGGAGTGCATTTACAAGACAATAGATAAGGATGTAAAATCTTGATCATTCCTACATCTTGCTACCTACATGGCTGGATGATCCTGTACTATAATGAGTAATAGAATTAGCTCAACATAGGAAATCAGATATGAAAAACTTAGTTTTCCTAGAGCATTGATACTCTGCCTTCTCCCAAAAATGCATCCAATACTCTTTTACTCTCCCTAAATCATCACTGATTAGAACAGGTTTAGAGAACAGGAAATTAATCCCTGGCAAGATTAATAAAAAACTTCATAGGCAAGTTTATTATATTTTGAAGATACATTGTACTTACTGTTGTATAAGTAACCTAGCAAATGTATAAAAATGATTTTATTGGCAAGTTGATCAGAACAACAAATCCAACCCTTACATGTAGATCCAGGCTACATTTTACTGAGCCACAATATTCCAGCTACAGTGTTGTTAAATATGTGCTGGGTCCCTGCTGAATAGATCCCTAGTTATTTCCCTGCTTGTTTGTCAGTCAATTCAAGAATTAGGAAAGCACAAATGTTGGGTTTGCTTAATGGACAATTATAGCGCTCCCCCCATTTTCTAAACAAACCAATGAAAGTACCCTAGTATGAACCCTAAATTTTTGGCCCTCACTAGCATTTTAGGGCCTCACCCAGGGTACTTTTATTGAAAGGGAGTTTGCAAAAGGATGGTAATCTGGTGTTCATTTTGACATTAAATTTAAACTAAGAAGAGGAGAGTGTATTGATATACATTAGTGTCAATGAAAATTAGAAGAGAAGGGTGTTGATATACATTAGTGTCAATAAAAAAATATAGAAGAGGATAATGGTCCTAATACACATTAGTGCCAATAAGAGACTAAGAAGAGGTGGGTAGTCTTTAACACATTGGGTCCATTAGAAACTAAGAAGAAGGTAGTCTTGATACACATTGGTGCCAATAAGAAACTAAGAAGAGAAGGGTAGTCTTTATACATACTTGGTGCCAATGAGAAACTAAGAAGAGGATACATACAGACTGGTGCCAATAAGAAATTAAGAGGGTAGTCTTGATACACATTGGTGCCAATAAGAAACTAAGAAGGGGATAGGCTTGATACACATTGGTGCAAAGAAACTAGAAGAGGAGGGTATTCTTGATACACATAGGTGCCAATAAAAAACTAAAAAGAAGAGTGTAGTCTTGAAACAGATTGGTGCCATAAGTAACTAAAAAAAGAGGATAGTCTTTTATACTCATGGTGCAAAAAAGAAACTAAGAAGAAGAGGGTAGTCTAATATACATTGGCGCAAAAAAGAAACTAAGAAGAAGAGGGCAGTCTTGACACATTAGTGCAAAAAAGAAACGAAGAAGAGGAGGTATGCTGTGAAGGTTCTCATTCATCCAGGTCATGATATCTGTTGTATTCAATTAGATCAACTGGACTTGAAGTTTAGTTCTCCAGCATACTTACCTGTTGTTCCAGTACCAGCATACCAGCATACTTACCTGTTGTTCCAGTACCAGCATACCAGCATACTTACCTGTTGTTCCAGTACCAACATACCAGCATACTTACCTGTTGTTCCAGTACCAGCATACCAGCATACCTACCAGTTCTTCCAGTAACTTACCTTGCCTGCATCCAATCTCCAGTTACTCACCTTGTTCCAGCATCCAGCCTACATCTCCCAGCAGCCCCTGTGTCCTGCCATTTCCCGGACTATACGCCTCCTCCTAAAGCGTACTTGTAAGTACCTGGCCTCCGGCCATTTAATACAGTACAATCGGGCCATGGAAAATGTCTGAGGGGGCTATGGCCGAGGTGAGTAAAACTCTCCAAGCTTTGTCCAAACGCATGGACCTGTTTGAACACCATCAGGGCCAGTTGGCTCAGTTCATGGACACTCTCGCTGTCCGGCTACCCCCAGTTTCTGCCTCTGCTCCAGGGTCTACGCCACCTCCTTCTACGTTCGGATCCAGTGACCCTTCTCTTCGGAGAGAGCCCCGCATACCTCCGCCCTCACAGTTCAATGGTGATGCCCAAGCCTGCCGTAGATTCATGAATCAATGCCGAATCCAATTTGAACTTCAACCATCTCATTTTGCATCGGATCGTGCTAAAGTTGGGTACATCATCGCCTTGTTGGAGGGCAATGCGCTGGCCTGGGCTTTTTGCTATCACCAAGAGCTGCAACGCAGATGTCCTGTCATATTCTAATACAGCCATAAGTGATTTTTGTATCATCTATTCCGTGGATAAAGTAATAGATTAATTCTATAGTCTTATATCAGGTATTCTCACTCCCTATACCCATGATATATCCTCCTCCCTTAGTTTAACATGCTGTCTGGCTTGGTGGATTTCTGCGTTGCTTAGGTTTAGAGATTCCACAGCAAGATGCTTATCACTTGTCTGGCATGTTAACTTTCCAATTTTTTTTTTTTATTTTGCATACATCACAGCGGACACTCCTAAAAGCAAGTTTTGAGTCTGATAGCATTGGAAAAGTAACATACCAAACAAATCTTCTAAAAATCATGCTGCAGAATCTCTGAACCTTAGGAGAGAAACATCAAATTCCAGAAATTGCATGCCTGTACCTAGCGTTAAAGCTTGTAAGATGGTGGTCACAAACACACTACCCAAGCTGAGATGAATTTTAGGCTGGGTACACCATGGGAGGACTATTTGTCCTATTTAGATTCCGGGCAAATTACATTATTTTTGATCCCTTAACATATAACATTCCACAACATACCTCCCAATGTATTCCAGGCCTCAGGATGTTATTTATAACGCTCAACCCTGATTTTTGTAAATTGCATCAAAACATTGGGTACTAGGACCCCCACATTTTTTTGCCTCGTTATGCATACCAAGCCCTTCTGCTAGAGGACCTGTCTGATTTTTTTTAGGTGTGAATCTGATAAACACCTTATTTCCTTCTTCCCATTTATACCCCCTCCTCTCTTAACTCGCTGTGTTGTGCACATATAGTATTTTCCACTGGAATAGGATTGATTTTTTTTTTTAAAAACAGGTAACTTTGCATGTATTCCTTATTGTTACAAATATGTATGTCTGTATTTTGGATTTTTCTCTTTTGGAATTTTTTAAATAAACTTTTTTTAAAAAAAAAACAAACATTTACCTCAATGAGAGCGATTGTTTTATTTTATTATGGCCACTAGATGGAGTGTTACATACTCTCTACCTGATTTAGCACTTCCATTTCTCTCGTATTTTATCTTCTGTCACTAGAGGGGCATGTACTGCATAGAAAAAGATTACCAAAAGGATAGAAGAATAGTGTTAGTAAGCTGGGTACCATGTTCCAATCCTTCTCCTGACCGACCATTCAAGGCTTTTGACCGATCGGCTGGGAGGAAGGACTGTAGGTCGCGGCAAAAGCAGCCACAACCGAGCCTGTGTTTTAAATAGAAGGCTACATGATCAGCTGAAGTTTTCAGACACTCCGATCGTGCATTCATCCAACTTTACAAGAAAAAAACATACAATAATTTGGCCCAACCAACCGAAACACTGAAATGTCGGTCAAGGCCAAATTATTGTATGGTGTGTACCACATAACAGTGCCGTAACTAGGAATCAATGGGCCCCTATCCCTGCTTCATCTATAGTGATTTTTTTGGAAGAGGCTTTTTGGGAAGATGGGGCCCCCAGGGCCTGCTCCCCTGGTATTTACGCCTCTGTTTAGTAAAATACGATTTTAAGCTGGGTACACATATACAATTCTTTTTCCTCAGCGACCGGCAGTTTTCCACGTCCGCGTTGCACAATAGAGGACTGCACGATCAGCGGTGATTTTCCAACACGTCCGTTTGTGCATTTGTTGATTCGAACAAACGAGCAGTTGGTCGTGGGCGAAGCATAGACCATACAATAATCTGCCTAACTGACCAAAAAACTGAAATCTCAATCGGTCGAGCTAAATTATTGTATGGTTTGTACCCAGTAGTCCAGAGGAAAGTTTTTTATTAACAATTGATAAAAAGAATGAGATTTCACTTCTGAAATTTTTTCCCAACTTGTACATAAGTACATTTTTATAATTAAAAACTTTTCTAAATATCATTCAACATCTACATGGGAGTGGCAACACAGAGAAGAAACACCCACCCAATCCTAGATAGCGAGAGGTTGTTTGGGAATGTTGAGATTACAGCATCCTAAATAAATCATCTCAAAAAAAGTGATTACAATCCAATGATTTTCTAGCTCATATGATCTTATCCTATTATCAGATTCCAGCTTGAGCACATGCTGTTACTGTGTTTAAGTGCGGTAGAGGAGGACTACCCATGTAAATAATAGAAAAAGTGTATATTTTGATATATATCCTGTATATAAATTGATTTTAGATAGGATATTTTGAGGGTAGAGGAAAATATTAAGTCAACAATTTCTATTACTGCCTTATTATAAAAGTTAAAGGGCATGTCCACCCCCCAAACTAAAATTTTACCAACTCTACTGCCCCACTGTAAAAAATAAAAAAAATCCTTACCTTACATTCCTGCTCATTGTGGTTCTCCTGTTCTGCCTCTTCAAAGTGCAGAGAACTGCTGGGTAGGAGCTGTCAGTGCCCTCATCCTGTTTCTGTGCTTGGCTAGCTTTATCAAGGTATGAGCATGCTCAGTAGAGCCCTTTCCCCCCTTCTCCCTCCTCCTTCCCGATCCCTCTGTGGCTGGCAATAGTGTAGCTTTAAAAGCTTGTGCCACAATGCAGGGATACCCTCCCACCCCAACCGCTCTATTACTTCATTTCCCTTCTTTACTTACACCCCTTTGTTCCAGCACCGTTTTCATTATGGCAGCCGCACTGTATTGGCTGCTTCTCAGCCAATCACAGCCGCGGCTGCCGGTCCGGCCCCCCTACTTGCAGTTCCGGCGGAGGATCGTGGAGGTGTATGTAAAGAAGGAGAGCGATTTTGAAGTTGTAAATATAGCGGTTGGGGGTGGATGGTATACACTACATTGTGTAAAATTTTTTTAGAAGGGATGGCATGCCCTTTAAAGGGGAACTGTGTTTTCCAAACAAGTTGGTTTGAAAGGCCAGCTTCCTACCTTTAAAACGAGACATATAACCACCTCTCTACGTGCTCCACAGCCCAAGTATAAAGAATGACTGACCAGAAAATTAATGGGTGGGAGGCTGACGTGACATTCCTAAGGTTTCTCCTGCACAGTGCTGCCGGCAAGCCAGCCTCAGACTCCCTCAGTGTGAGGGAGACAGGAAGTCCCTCCTTCTCTCTGCTGTGTGAAGTCCTGACAGAGAAGGTAAGGGAATCTACAGCCCTTCTTTTTCACTGTGTGAAAACAGCCTTTTCAGGCAGAATTCTCGCACTGCCTGAAAAGGCTGTTTCCCACAGTTTTCTGTAAGGGGGTGTGTGTCTGAGTAACCCATGGCATCCGCGAGTGGGCGGGTTTAGGCGCCCGTGGGTGGGCGGGGTTTAGGCACCCGTGGGTGGGCGGGGCTTAGGCACCCGTGGTGGGCGGGCTTAGCACCCGCGGGTGGGCGGGCCACATGAGGCTGTAAGGGAATGGGCCAAGGGGCCTGCAACTGGAGGGACCATGGGGTCCATGAGTGGGAGAGACCAGGGGGCCTGCAAAGGGGAGGAGACACGGAAATTGACGACAGGTTTAGAGCAGGAAGTGCAGGGGACCTGGCGATGCTGCTGCCTGCCATATCACACACAAAAATGTAAATATCTTCAAAACTATGTAAAATAAACAATTGAAATAAATTGCAAAACTCCAGGAGAGCAATTCATATCAATTTACCTAAAGTCATTTTTAGCACAAGTATAATGAGATTGTTTTGTAACTATCCCTATCGGCTTCCTTTGGTAAATGTAGGAGGAAAAAGTGCTCCAATGGAAATTTTTGGTCAGACCATGGCCAACTTGTATTTGCAGGCAAGAGGAATGTCTGATTTTTCACCACGTACATAGCCGGTAATTGGGCAGTTGACTTAAATCAGTCATATGTATACCCAACTTTATACTCTAAATTGTTTTTTGAGTGTATGCTTAAAGGGCAAGTCCAGCCCTCAAATGAAAAAATATATACAGGAAAATTACCCCCAAAGCCCTAAACTGTAATAGTTTGAAATGTGAAATATATACTCTAGCTTAAAATCCTGCACAATATCTGGTTGCTCCTTTCTGCTTTTGGTTCTTCCAGTTAGCAACTGTCAGTTATGGATTTCACAGATTACATCAAAACCAGTGGCTGAATGCTAATCCCATAGCTGCCTCTTCTGAGCAGGCTCAGTGCAGATCACAAAATTGCTCAGTTTCCATGAGGCATCCAGAAGCATACCTGCATTCAGTAATGAATTCAGAGGGCAAAATAGGATACATAACATATTTTAAAGAGGCCATTTTAAAAGATATTATTTTGAGTGGGTTGTCTTTTAAGGAATTCCCCACAAATTGAATTTGGGTACAGTATAATGTGAAAGTTACGTGTTATATGTTCCTACAATGTACAAAGTAGTCCTGGGATAACTCTTACTTAGAATATGGTGGTTGCAGAGCTAGGGACACAATGTGCGAGAAAAAGCAAATTTTACTAATTCATATGTATTTAAATCGGTACTTTTAAGGACCATCTGTTGTCTTTTTACAACCAAATCTATGTTGACACCAGACATTACATGGCTACTGTCCCACTAAATTACAGCATTCTGTTGTTACCTACAGCATTTTATGGCTTTATGGCTTGCAATTTACAGGCTATTCCCGCATTTGTTGGATATAAAGTGTAAACCTTACCATAGCTTTAAATCTAACCAGGATGCAAAAAATGCAGCTGCTTATGTGCAGCAAATATGTTTGGTATCCCTTCTATTCGGTGGCACTTTAAGGTTCTCACCTGCCTGGGCACCAGAGCAAATAAAATACAATATTACTTGCAGCTTTTTGTATGTTGCAACTGTAATTCCCAGCATCCTTTTACTGTTTCATTTGTTATTATCCACTGTGTGCACTGATAAATATAATTTGTGCGGATGCTGTTAAATTGGATATATGTATACAGGGACAGATTTTTCATTAGGCCACCTGGCCATGGCCTAGGGGTTTTACAACTGCTAGGAGGCGGGGGGGGGGTCTAGTGAGTGCCGTCTACTTCTTACAGTTACTGCACAGCCACCCTAGCTATATCTTATTTGTTTGGGGGGTTGGCAACAGTTAGCTGGCATAGGAGAGAAAAAAGTATAATCCACCCTGTATATGTCTAATATGTCTATATACGAGAGTGCCACTATTCGAAACCCTGACCATATATCTGAGCAATGTATGGCCAGACTAAAGCTTTATAAACACAAGACAGTGGGACCAACCTGCAACACACAGTGTAATTCGAACAAGCATATCTGATGACTATTGTTTAATGTATGGGCACTCTGTCAGGCCTTGTTGATGATCCGCTGGGTTGGATCATTAGCGTTACTTGATGGAATGTCCATTTTGCCCGACCGAGGTCCAAACATGATCAATAGGCGGCTGAAATGGCCACTCTGGGCTCACTTATGCCTTAGTTGCAAGATGTACAACAATGGCAAATGTGTACAGACCTTAACTTCTCTGACCTTGATTCAAAGGTCACACAGTGTTGAACTGCAGGCCTACCCATCTGTCATATCCTCATATCAAGATTAGATAAAATCAAATTCATTTCTATATTTTTTTTTTTATTCAATTTGAATTGATTTTCTTATTTTCTTCACTCTTTCTGTTATTTCCTCATTGTACCTGTAATAAATGGCCGGAGGCCGGGTACATACAAGTACGCTTTAGGAGGAGGCGTATAGTCCGGGAAATGGCAGGACAACAGGGTGCTGGACGAGGGAGATGGAGTGCTGGATGCTGAACAAGGTGAGTAACTTGAGATTGGATGCAGGCAAGTAGTTACTGGAAGAACTGGTGGTATGTTGGTACTGGAACAACAGGTAAGTATGCTGGTATGCTGGTACTGGAACACAGGTAAGTATGCTGGTATGCTGGTACTGGAACAACGGTAAGTATGCTGTTAGCTGGTACTGGAACAACGGGTATATATCTGGTATGCTGGTACTGGAACAACAGGTAAGTATGCTGGTATGCTGGTACTGAACAACAGAGTAAATGCTGGGATGTTGGTACTGGAACAACAGGTAATTAGGCTGGTATGCTGGTACTGGAACAACAGGTAAGTATGCTGGTATGCTGGTACTAGACGAACACAGGTAAGTATGCTGGAATGCTGGTACTGGAACAACAGGTAAGTATGCTGGTAGGCAGGACCAGGAACCAAGGCAGGTGAGTACTGAGCCGGGAGGTAGCAAAAGCTACAATCAGGCACCGGGTCCAGGAGGACACCGGATTTTCAAATTTCGCGCCGCCCGGGCGTGTCGGCGGCGTGACGTCACGACGTCGACGCCGCCCACCCGGAAGTGCAGAGCGGCGCGGGACTGGAGTGGCAGGTAAGTTCGTGACAGTACCCCCCGTTACAGGGGGCCACAGGACCCAACGGGCCAGGTTTCCCTGGAAAACTCCTGTGAAAAGCTCTGACTAGATGAGGAGCATGCAAATCTAAAAGTTTAATCCAAGCTCTTTCTTCCGGACCAAAACCTTTCCAGTGGACCAAATACTGAAGAGATCTTCTCAAAAATCTAGAGTCCAGATTTTCTCAACCTCGAACTCCTGCTACCATCAACGGAAATTGGAACGGGAGGTAGTAAGATGTGGAATACTGATTAGAGCATACTGGTTTGATGAAAGAAATATGAAACACGTTAGGAATCCGCATGCTGGAAGGAAGTTGAAGCGACCCACTGGACCGACCAATTCCAGGATAGGAAGGACCAATAAATTTGGGTCCCATTTTGGAGGAAGGAACCCGTAGATTAATATGAGGCAAGGAGAGCCACACTTTACTTCCAACCAAATAAGCTGGGGGTTTCTCTATGTCTCCTATCTGCTGCAGTTTTTTTTGTACCAACAGATTCCTGAAGCTGATTTCCGTAGCATGCCAGATAGCGGTCATCTGGGCCGTAGAGTCATTGGCAGCGGGTACATGTGTGGAAAGAAAATCTTGAGGAAAACTCTAGGATTCGTCCAAAGACACATAAAAAAGGAGATTTCCCAGTAAGCATGAGGTGATTGTTATGGGCAAACTCAGCCCAAGGCAGAAGGTCAGCCCAATCGTCCTGAGTATAGAAATGTAACAATGAAGATATTGTTCCAAAGACGTGGTTAGTGCGTTCATAGCCCCGTTGGACTGTGGGTGGTAAGCCGAGGAAAATTGTACTTGATGTTCATGGACTTACAAAGTGCTCTCCAAAATTTGGAAACAAATTGAGTACCTCTGTCAGATACTATTTCAGAAGGGAGTCCATGAAAGCGGAAATATGTGAAATAAATAGTTGGGCTAAGTCCGTTGAAGATGGTAGTTTGGGGAGGGGTCAAAATGGGCCATTTTGCTGAAGTGGTCTACTGTTACCCATAAAAACGTGTTTTTCTTGGAAGTGGAAGTTCAACAATAAAGTCCATGGATAGATGGGTCCAAGGTCTGGACGGAATGGGGAGGGGTTGAAGAAGACCACAGGGAAGGTTCTAGAGACTTGGATTGACACAGCTGGTACACCTTGAATAAGTCTTTGACATCTTTTCTCATTTTGGGCCACCAAAGGGAACGGCAAGAATATTAAAAGTTTTGTTAACACCGGGATGCCCGGCTTGCTTGGAACAGTGAGTATGAAGAAGGACACGCTTTCCAGAGTGAAACAGGAACAAAGATTTTGCCAGAGGTGTGTCAGGAGGAGCAGAGTCTTGTGCCTTGGATCTTGGAACAAAGTTGAGGGGATATAGTGGCCAAGATTTTAGTGATAGGAATAATGGAGCCTTTATCTTCATTAATGCAGTCGGAAGCAACAAATGATCTGGACAGGGCACCAGCTTTCTTGTTTTTGGAGCCAGGTTGGTAAGTGATAACAAAGTTGAATCGGGAAAAGAATAATGACCACCGTACTTGACGGGGATTTAACCTTTTAAATTCTGGATGTATTCAAGTTTTTTTATGGTCGGTAAGGATGGTGATAGGTACAAGAGTGCCTTCCAATAGATGACACCCACTCCTCGAGGGCCAGCTTGATGGCAAGAAGTTCCCTATTTCCAACATCAAGTTTCACTCGTTGGGTAGAAACTTCTTAGAGAAATAACACCACAGGGATGGAGTTTCCTTTTAGGCCTTTTCTTTGGAAAGGACGGCTCCAGCGCCCAAGTCCAAGGCATCAACTTCGATGTAGAAGGGAAGACTAGGATCTGGATGTACTAGAACAGGAGCATCAGCAAAGGCCTCCTTGAGTCGTTTGAAGGCTTCGAAGGCTGCAGGGGTCCATGAATGAGGCTTACCACCTTTACTGATGAGGCCAATATCGGAGAAATTATTGAAGAAACCCTTGAATGAATTGTCTGTAGTAATTGCAAACCCAATGAACCTTTGAAAGCTTTGGTTTCCATAGGAAGAGACCAATCTTGGATGGCCAAACTTTAAACAGGATCCATCTGGAACCCTTGTGCAGATACGATGTAGCCTAGGAAGGGTACCTGCGAACACTCAAACAGACACTTTTCCAGTTTGGCATATAGCTATTCTCTCTCAGACGTAGTAACACACCTGTTTAACATATGCGGTGTGAGGCAGATCTTGAGAAAAGATTAAATGTCATCGAGGTATACTACTACAGAGATTCCCAACAAATGTCATTTACGAATTCTTGGAACACCGCTGGAGCATTACAAAGGCCAAAGGGCATTACGAGATATTCGTAGTGACCGTCCTTAGTGTTAAAGGCGGTCTTCCACTCGTCACCTTTGCGTATACGGATCAGATTGTATGCCCCCGAAGATCCAGTTTGGTAAATACTTTAGCCCCTTTTATCTGGTCAAACGCCAAGATGAGAGGGAAGGATACCGATTCTTTTTATTTAACCCACGTAGTCGATCAGGGCGCGTAAACCTCCGTCTTTCTTTCAACAAAACAAAACAACCCTGCTCCAGCAGGGGAAGTGGAAGGTTGTATGAAACCCCTAGACAAATGTTCAGTAATGTACTCTCTCATGGCTAGAGTTTCCGGAGACAGTGGGTATGTGCGTCCCCTAAGGCATAGTACCAGAGAGAAGATCGATGGGCAATCGTAGGATCGCTGCGGTTGGTAGCTTCTCAGCTCGCTTTTTACAAAACACATCAAGAAATCATGATAACATTCAGCGAGGTTTTTCTCAGTTATTTTTTCACAGTAATGGTAGTGCAATGAGTAGAAAGGCAATTTTTGAACAGAAAGGGCTCCAAGACTTGAGTTCATTGTTAGACCAATCTATAACAGGGTTGTGTAATCTGAGCCATGGAAGTCCGAGATTAGAGGAGCAAAGGGCTTTGGATGACAAGAAAGATAAACGTTCTGGTGAAATAGATTTGGAGATGAATTCGGAAGCCAACGGTTATTGTCAATAGCCAGAACTCGAAGAGGTTGCTGCAAGTGAAGGAGAGAAGCCCCAATTTGCTGCATAGCGGCACCAGAATCGACAAGGCCTGTGAGGAAAAAGTTTTACCATACAGGTGATAGTAGCTGGTAGAAATAGTTTCAGTGGTTCAAATTTGGCAGGAGACTTAACGTTCCCTAGAAGGAGCTCCTCCTTAACTTCTAGGTCCTGGAGTTTCCTGACTTCTGGGGACAAATTCTTACAAAGTGTCCTTGCCCAGCACACAAGTCCATTGGTACGTCGGCGTGATTTTTCCCCGGGGGATAGATGAGTGGCGCCAATTCTCCGAAGATATAGGTTGCGGAAAGGTCTGCGCAAGCCTAGGTAAGTTCTGAGGAAAGCTGGAACGAGCTGCAGACCTTTCTGCCTGCCGTCCACGGAAGCGGGTATCAATCTGGATGCATAGTGTACAAGTCTTCCAAAGGGACAGGTAACTCTCTAGATACTAATTCATCCTTGAGGCGGTCAGAGAGTCCCTGCCAAAAGCTGCTGTAAGTGCCTCATTGTTCCAAGAAGTCTCCGCGGCAAGGGTACGAAATTCAATTGCATATTGACCCACGGAACGAGACCCTTGGCGGGGCTGCATCAACTGGGAGGAGCAGCAGAGGTTCTCCCTGGGGAATCGAAACCTTGCGAAACATACTCAGGAAGTCGGTAACATTATAGATTAGAGGATCGTCTTTTTCCCATAAAGGAGAAGCCCCATGAAGACGTTTCGTAGTCATCCGACTGGCTTTCTCAATTCAGAATGACTTGTACAAGGATCTGTGGCAAATATGTACCTGGAAAATCCCAATTAGCATATCACATCCAGGTGTTAGGGCGTGATTGCATAGTGGCTAAGAGGTGTTATAGGAACGCCCAGGGTAAGGTGTCAAAACAGCATTGTACATTGTGGGATCTCCAGTTTCACCCATTGTGGCCAACCTTTACATGGAGGAGGTAGAAAAAACAGGCGCTTAAAACCAGCCACTGGTTCAGATATGTGGATGACACCTGGGTTAAAATCCACCAGAAGGAAGTACAAGCTTTCACAGAACACATTAATGCAGTAGACCAAAAACATCAAATTTACAAGGGAAGAGGTACAAAACAACAAACTGGCTTTCTTGGACTGCTAGTAGAAGTCAGGGAGAATGGTAAACTGGAAGTAGAGGTTTACAGAAAACTAACACACAAGAACCCTGAAACACAGAGCTGAGAACATCATCACTAGCACAGAGGCGAAGGATAAAAAAAAACGAAACATCTCAGAGGAGCCCTTAAAACTTGTGGATATCCAGACTGGGCCTTTGTCAAAAAAAGTAGAAGGAAAGAAAAGAACACGTTATACCAACAGTGAAGGGGAAAAGCAAGACAGGAGAAAGAACATGGTCATCCCAGAGAAATTAAGAAGAATTTTCAATAAATACCGTATCCCTGTCTGCTTTAAACCAAACCACACATGAGGCAGCATATGGTACATCCGAAAGACCAAATACCGAAACACAAGATAAGTGACACAGTATATACACAGTGCAGTGCAGTGAAGAGTGCTCTGATTTGTATGTGGGGGAGACCAAACAGCAACTGCATCAACGTATGGGTAAGCACAGAAGAGCCAATTTCTCGGGTCAGGACTCAGACGTGTACCTGCATCTTAAGGATAAAGGATATACCTTTGAAGATTGTAGTTTTAACATATTGGCAAAGGAACGTGACTGGTTCAAGAGAGGTGTCAAGGAGGCCATTTATGTGAAAATAAAGAAACCAATTTATGACCAAGTTAAGACTCGAGTGAAGAGGTCCGGAGATGTAAGTAGTGCTGCAGAAGAAAGTGAACCAAAGGAAAGCCAGACGCAGGTCCTGGTTGCACACAATCAAACCAACGAAAACGATGTTGGGTCCGTTTTTAGGAAAACCTCATAACCTACGAGGAGGGGGAGAGAGAAAAACAAGGCAAACATTCCAAATAGAAAACATCGGCTATTCAAACCTATCCTCAGACATCTAAGTACTAAGTGAGTATGAAATATAGATAGGGGACTCACTTTTGTCCAGTGGCACAATTTAAAGAGGTGTGACTTAATAGTGGATTCATTTAAGTTTGAGCGCAAGTTACAATTGAAATAAATGTTAATCTCTTTAAAACCAAGTCTAATTTCATAATTCCAGTTTGTAATAGTACTACTGAAACTTATGCTAGGACTGTAAAAATGGACATTATGAATGAATTAAATAAAAAAAAAAAGAAAGCAGGGATAATTTAACCAGGAGACAAGGGGGTAGGGGTGGTGGTAATAGGCTATAAACAGGGATGTTTGAACTCTTAAGTGATACAACAACGTATTGCTTTTATTACATGATGAGACTTGGAAGGTGACTAATATGATCAAGGAACTCCTACGAATTGGAGTTAACGGTTGGGTTGAATACAGAAAACACGACACCCAAAACAATCAGTAATATACGTTTTTCGAAAATACATAAAGAACCACCTCTCCCCCTCTGAGACCAACAGTGGCAGTGTTCAACTCAATTTTACAAACATTATCACTGTATTTGGACTTGTTTTTAAACCCATTAGTACAGAAACTACTGGATAATTTTTTTAAAAAATATGTGTTATTAGATCTCGAACTAATCATCTTTCAGATTCACTTTGGTCTGGGAATGTGCGCGTGGATTGGAAAAAAGCCATAATACCAATATTCAAAAAGGTAGTCATTCACAGCCTGGTAACTAGACCTGTAAGCCTAACATCAGTGATAGGGAAGGTGGATGAAAACGTTGTTACGGGATCATATCCTTGACTTTGTCTCCAGAACTGATCTTTTTAGCAGTAGTCAGCATGGATTTATGAGAATAATCATGCCAGACAAATTTAATTGTTTTTTATAGGAATATGCTTGTGAAGGTTCTCATTCATCAGGTCATGGTATATCTGTTGTATTCAATTAGATCAACTGACTTAAAATGTAGTTCTTGAAGACGTTTTGCTAGTCATCTGACTGGCTTTCTCAATTCAGAATGACTTGTACAAGAATCTGTGGCAATTATGTACCCTGGAAAATCCCAATTAGCAATATCACAGCCAGGTGTTAAGGGTGTGATTAGATAGTGGCTAAGAGTGGTTATAGGAATGCCCAGAGTAAGGTGTTAAAACAGCATTGTACATGGCAGACAGTTGGCTAACATCTTAGGACCTTTGGTGGGGAAGTTCTAAGCATCACATCCAGAACTCTCAGGATTTCACCAACAAGATTGAAGATATAGTACTCGGGTTGTAGAAGAAACTATGGTGTCCTATGATGTGACATTCTCTCACTTGTATACCCACCAAGGAGGCTGTTGACATGGTGAGAAAACGGCTGGGCCAAGACAGCACTCTTACCAGCAGAACTGATCTCAACCCAGAACAGGTGTGTTCCTTGTTGGACTTGTGCCTGAATACCACCTATTTCAAATACAGGGATAAGTTCTATAAGCAAAAAAATGGATGTGCTATGGGATCTCCAGTTTCACCTATTGTGGGCAACCTTTACATGGAGGAGGTAGAAACACAGGCGCTTAATACCTTTAAGGGCATAGTACCCAGCCACTGGTTCAGATATGTTGATGACACCTGGGTTAAAATCCACCAGAAGGAAGTACAAGCTTTACAGAACACATTAATGCGGTGGACCAAAACATTAAATTCACAAGGGAAGAGGTACAAAACAACAAACTGGCTTTCTTGGACTGCTTGGTAGAAGTTAAGGAAAATGGTAAACTGGAAGTAGAGGTTACAGAAAACCAACACACACAGATCAGTATTTGATGTTTGACTCCCACCACCCTTTAGATCACAAGCTGGGTGTCATCAGAACCCTGCAACACAGAGCCGAGAACATCCCCACTAGCACAGAGGCGAAGGCTAAAGAAATGAACATCTCAGAGGAGCCCTTAAAACTTGTGGATATCCAGACTGGGCCTTTGTCAAAAGAAGTAGAAGGAAAGAAAAGAACACGAATACCAACAGTGAAGGGGAAGAAAAGCAAGACAGGAGGAAGAACATGGTCATCCCATATGTAGCAGGGGTCTCCGAGAAATTAAGAAGAATTTTCAAAAAAACATCGTATCCCTGTCTGCTTTAAACCGAACAAACACACTAAGGCAGCAATTGGTACATCCGAAAGACCCAATACCTAAACACAAGAAAAGCGACATCATATATGCAGTGCAGTGCAGTGAAGAATGCTTGATTTGTATGTGGGGGAGACCAAACAGCAACTGCATCAACGTATGGCCCAGCACAGAAGAGCCAATTCCTCGGGTCAGGACTCAGCCGTGTATCTGCATCTAAGGATAAAGGACATACCTTTGAAGATTGTCATGTTAACATACGGCGAAGGAACGAGACTGGTTCAAGAGAGGTGTTAAGGGGCCATTTATGTGAAAATAAAGAAACCAAGCCTAAATAGAGGTGGGGGGGTCGACACCAACTGTCTGCCATGTACAATGCTGTTTTAACACCTTACTCTGGGCGTTCCTATAACACCTCTTAGCCACTATCTAACCACACCCTTAACACCTGGCTATGATATGCTAATTGGGATTTTCCAGGGTACATAATTGCCACAGATTCTTGTACAAGTCATTCTGAATTGAGAAAGCCAGTCGGATGATGACAGCGAAACGTCTTCAAGAACTACATTTTAAGTCCAGTGGATCTAATTGAATACAACAGATATTTTTATTAGGAAGTGATTAAGAAGTTAGATTCAGGCACAGCAGTGGATGTGGTATACTTGGATTTTGCGAAAGCTTTGATTCTGTGCCACATAGGCGACTAATGTATTAACTGAGGACTGTTGGCCTTGAAGAAAACATTTGTCATGGAAGAGAATCAGTTACTGAATCACAAACAGAGAGTGGTGGTTAATGGAGCTACTTCTATGTTGGCTAAAGTTCTAAGTGAAGTGCCTCAGGGTTCTGTACTGGGGCCACTTTTTAATCTGTTTAAAAATGACTTAGAAGGGGGCATTGAGAGCAAGGTCTCTGTGTTTGCTGATGATACTAAACTATGTAGAACTTTGAAAACTTCAAATAATGTGCAAGTGTTGCAAGCAGACCTAGGTATATATCAAAATGGGCAGCAGAATGGCAGATGAGATTCAATGTTGATAAATGTAAGGTGATGCATTTGGGATTTAATAATCCCTGTGCCACCTACACCATAAATAACTCTGTGTTAAGTGAATCGAAGTGCATTAATATCTTTAAAAATGGCCTGGATAAGTTTCTAAAACTAAAAAATATTGAGAATTACTGTAGATCTCGGGATACTTTCCAATTGTCGTTTGGAGTCAGGAAGGAATTTCCCCCCCCTTTTTAGCTGGGTTTTTTGCCTTCCTCTGGATCAACTGTTAGGAAGGTTTAAAAAAAAAAAGTGAATAGGTTGGAATTGATAGATGTAGTCTTTATTCAACCTCAATTGCTATGTTACTGGATAAATTAAAAAAATGTTCGGACATTCGTAAGGGCACAATTATGGTAACTATGGATATATCCTTATATAATATATAATATTATATATATATATAATAATTAATGTATATACATAATTATACTAATATTAACGGGGACTTTGGAATTGAATCGGTGAGACATTTTTGTCTGATCTGAACTGATCTTAGTGCCAAGTAAATGTTTGATAAAGATTTTAGAATTTCTGTTGCAATTTCTGTTACAATTTAATATGTTCAGATTTGAGGATCATTTTTATGTCAAAATGCAGGTACCTTAATTAGTCCGGCAGCAACGTCATACGCAAATCTTTTATGGGATACTTAGAGGAATGCTGCATTTTTACAGCAAAATTTTTTTTTAATTGTGCGATTAATAGATGACTTTGTGTGTAGATGTTTATGTGCTATGGTACTACGAGTGAGTTATACGATTTAATTGGTTTTCTGAATAACATTTGCCCAGTAATTAAATTTATCCTGAGATTCATGATACCAGGATACATTTCCTTGATGTCACAATAATGAAAGAAAAACAGCTTTAAGACCACCCTATATAAAAGCCCACAGTTGGCAATACAATCCTAACAGTGGATAGCTTTCACCCTATAAAACAAACACACAAGGATTTCCTGTATCACAGTTCTTGAGGGGATGAGAATATGCTCAGAAAAGGAGGATTGTGAAATAAAGAGAGATGTCGGATAAAGAGGATACAAGTATGGGTTTTAAAACAAGCTCTGAAAAAAACTAGAGATATATTTTACTAGTGACAAGAAAGAGATAACCAAAGTGGAATAATACCCATTTGTGAACAATATAGTGAAATGGGGCAAAGAAAAAAGGAAAACCAATGAATATTGAAAAATAATAGTATATAACTCCAGTGTTGAACAAAAATCGAAAAACCTATGGGTTATTCAATAAAAGTTCTTATAGTTTAAAATAGTGCCCCAACCAATTAGATGTAAGCTTTTAAATGTTAAATAAATCGATTGGTTGGGGCAAAATTTGAGTTCTATTTAAAAGAAATAAAAATGTGTCTGTGTCTGCTGACCCAGTTCAAAAATATAGCACACAAATAGAAAACATAAAAAATGGATGTTCTAGATGCTACAGATGAAGTATGTGTAATTTCATGATTGAAGCTAAATAGTCTGTCATACACATAATGGTCCAAAATATATATTAAAGAGAATGTCCACCCCCTGGAAAAAATAGTATGTTATGCAGCACCCCCCTAAACCTTGAGATCGTTTAGCTTACGCTTTTTAAATCTGCTCCCAGCATGAGAAATCATACTTACAAGTTTGCGATCCATCGCTGCTTCCTGTCTGTACTCCCTCTCACTGTGGCTGCTGTATTCTTTTTCTGTTCCCGAGCAGCTGCAGTGGAGACTGCTCAGGGAATGGCAATCAGTGATTGGTCATGACGTCACTGTCACAGCCGAGACTGACTGCCTTACTTGGAAGTGGAGCGAGAAGTGCAGAGCCTTGGGGATGGATTACGGGCTTGTAAGTATGAGATCTCTTGCTGGGAGCAGATTTAAAAAGTGCAACCAAAACGGTATAGGTTTAGGGGTGCTACATACCATACTACATTTTTCTAGAGGGGTGGGACATTCCCTTTAAACTGTAACACGGACTTTTGTATTTACATCATAAAAACGTGGGAAAACAATTTCCCCCTTAAAAAAATTTTGCAACATATAATCACATATTAAAAGGGCACAAGAAAAATTCTACCAATATGCCAACAAAACACATACACTTCTAGCTCATAAAATCACTCGAGACCTACACAAAACTCAATAACCATACCAAAAGATTCAAAAGGAATAAACATGAGATGCCAAAAAAGATCTTAGAAATATTCCAGGAATATAACCAAAATTTATACAACCATGACAAAGCCCCTAAAGCAATACACAAGATATCAATGAATTCCTAAACTCACTATCTCTATCAAAACTATCCCAACAAGCACAAAATGACTTAAAGGGCATGTCCACCCCCAAAACTATAATCCCCCCCACTACTGGCCCCATCATGTAGTGTAGTTTAATCCTTACCTCACATCCCAGCTCCATAAGGTTCTCCTGTAGTCCCCCCCCAAAGTCCCAAAAACTGCCCCCAGGAGGATAGCAGAGTCCATATAGGACTCCGCCTCCTACCTGGCCTCCGGGAGAGTTTGGCATTTGGTACTGCAGCACTTCTCCCCCTCCCTCCGCCTCCTTCCCTCCCGATTAGGATTCCCTCCCCCTAGTGTAAATCCCTTGTCACCAAAGATTCCCCTGTCCCAGCCCCAACCGCTATGTTAATATTATTAGAAATGCCCAAAACATTACTTACCTTCCCTCTTGCCTCGCCACACTGAACTCCCGGCAGCCGGTCCGTGATTGGCTGCCGCTCAGCCAATCACAGATGCGACTGCCGGTCCCGCCCTCTGCTTGCATTTACTCGCAAGCAGAGGGCAGCGCGGCGGAGGCAAGAGGGAAGGTAAGTAAAGTTTGAGGCAAAGAGGGAAGGTAAGTAAAGTTTGGGGCATTTTCTAATAATATTAACATAGCGGTTGGGGCTGGGGGGACAGGGGGAATCTTTGCTGGAAATTTTTTTAAGGGTGGACATACCCTTTAAGCAACCTTTTACACCACAAGAAATCACACTGACTCTGAAAAACATAAAATTAAATTCTTCCCTGGAACTGATGGTCTAACATACAGATAACAAGACTTTTACACTACAACTACTATCTCATCTAATTGAACTCTATAACGAATTCTTTGACCAATCACATCCCACTAAACATATGAACACTGCAATCACTTTAATACCAAAAGAAGGAAAGGACTTAACTTTAAGAACAAAACTCAGACCAATCTCGACATGGTAGACTGGACATATATGTTCTCATACTAATACACTACAACTTCCCACCCTGTTTTACTGTTCTAGAACAAATTTACAGCTCCACCTGGGCTTATAATCACTAATGGGTCAATCATCAAAAATATTTCCAATCAAAGGAGGAACCAGACAGGGCTGCCCCTTATCCCCGCTATTATTGGCCCTATCCATTGAGCCATTAGCAGAATACATAAGGAACTCACCCAATATAACAGGAATAAAAATAAGTCAACAAACACAATAAATCTCACTATTTGTGGACGATATTCTTATTCGTCAGCTCTAATTAAATCGCCACCAAATCTTCTCACAAATTAAAGCAGTATAACAGGATTCACAATCAATACAGACGAATCCCAGCATTTCCAATACTATACAAAATACAAACTCACCTGAAACCATACTTCAACCTCAAGTAGAAAACTCAAAACATAGACTATTTAGGAAATAAAATTAACAACATTATAATCCCACACTATACAGAGAAAACTACCAAAGCTCTTACACACCATAAAACAAGACATTCAAAAATGGAATACATTCAAACATCGTGGTTGGGACGAATCAATACGATTAAAATGAATATTTTGACACGATTATTATATTATTCAGATCCCTTCCTATCAACGTTACACTAAAACATTTCAAACAGAACTGGAGTCTTCATCTGGTCCAATCACAAACCTACAGTAAATGCTGAATCTTAACCAAAGCTAAGGAAAAAGGGGCCTAGGACTCCCAAATATGCAAAACTACTATATGGCTGCTCAACTGACAGCTATACAAACAAGCCGCCACAAACAAAGCGGCCACTGCTGGTCTCAAATACCTATCCCATGGTATATATGCACATTCAGGGATATTCAATAAAGTTCTTATGTTAAATATGGTGCCAATTTTGCCCAACAAATCAGATGTTAGCTTTCAAATGTTAAATAAGATGATTGGTTGGGCAAAACAAAAACAATATAAAATCAACTATTACCACACACCTACACCCAATACACCTCAATAACTACTTCCCACCAGGATTATCACCTCATTCAATAAAATTGGATAACAAACAAAATATGGCAATTTGGACAACTACTAAACGAACAGAAGAGTTGGATCCCATGGCATCAAATACAACAAAAACTCAACATACCAAAACAAGCATTATTCCAATACCTTAAAATTAAAAACAATTTAACTCAACAAATCAAACGATCCAAATTAAATGAATATCCAGAATTAATCCCCAAAATGAGGCTAAATTCAACACCAGCTAAACTAATCACAAAACTATACCAAATACTATCGGACTACATGGATACTAAACATAATATCTATGAAGAAAAATATAGAAAAGCTTGGAACAAAGACCTATCAACAACAATAACGGAACAACAATGGTCAGAGATTGGGGCCAAAGCCAGAAAATCATCAATATGTATAACAGACTAGGAAAGGGCCTACGAAAATATGTACAGTGGTATATACCCTGGAAAAAAACAATAGTATAACTCACCAAACAATCCTATAAATATTTCAAAGGATGTTTAAACCCAGACTTATATGAACATATGTGGTGGGACTGCCCGGCAATAAAAAATATATGGGCTCAGACACAAAACCCTTCTGGAACAAATTTTCATGTCATACTCCAACTAAACCAGGCAACGTTCCTACTGGACTAGCATACCAGATTTATTCAACAGCCAGCAAAAAAACTTAGCTACTAAAATCTTATTAGCAGCCAAATCAATAATTGCTCAACACTGGAAACAGCAACAAAGTCCCACAATTCAAACATATTATCAAAAACAAAATTCATCTGATTAATCGAAAATATTAAACATTTACAAATAAAAGAGGACTATAAATTCGCCTTAGAGTGGATACCTTTGGATGAATATCTGGAAACTGAATGAAACCCAGACAATGGAACAACCTAAGAGGGGGGGGGGGGTTACAGCAAGAAGGAAAAAAAGGGGAAATATAATTACTGTAACATACAGTAAAGTAAAATAATATGTAATATGCCTAGCTATATCTTTTCCCCCCACCTCTTCCTATTACTCTCTCCCTCTCACTATTCTCTCTTCTTTCACTAACAATTCTATATAGGTTAATCTAAGTTAATTTACTAAAAAATGAAAAGGAAAGCAGACTAAATGACATGTCAACTAAATATTTAACATGGTAATAACTAAAAAGGCAACCGTTGTAATACCTCTTTAAACCTGCTTCAAATAAAAACTATAAAAAAAGGCACAAGAAAGGATGGCTAGAAATGAATTAAAAGGAGCTGAAAATCAGTTGCTCTCCACTTTGCTAAAGAAAACCACCCCATAAGCTCCCTAAAAGTAATGAAAATTGATCAAGTTATTCCATAAAAAGAGGGGGGGAGGTTGGGCCAAGTATCTGAAAAAAGAAATCACCTTTTAAAGGGGAACTGTAGTCTCCAAACAAGTTGAGTTTAAATGAAAGGCCAGTTTCCTACCTTTAAAACGAGCCATCAACCACTTCTCTACGTGCTCCACAGCCCAAGATATAAAAGAAATCACTGACCAGAAAGTTAATGGGTGGGAGGCTGAGATGTGGCATTCCTGAGGCTTCTCCTGCACAGTGCCGATGGCGAGAGCACAGCCTCAGACTCCCCCAGTGTGGGGAGGGGAGACAGGAAGTCCCTCCTCCTCTCGCTGTGTGAAGGACCTGCAGCTGCAGAGAAGGTAAGGAGAAATCTACAGCCCTTCTCTCACATCTGTTTCACTCTGCCTGAAAAGGCTGTTTCCACAGAGTTTTTTTTTTGGGGGGGGGTGTCAGAGTGGCCCACAGCACCTGTGAGCAGGTGGGGCTTAGGCACCCACGATGTGGGCGGGGCTAGACACCCATGAGTGGGTGGGACCATGGTACCCATGAGTGGGTGGGGCCACGGCACCCCGAGGGGGGGGCCACATGGGCTGGCGTATGAAGGAATGGGCCAAGGGGTCCTGCAACTGGAGGGACCATGGGGTCCATGAGTGGGAGGGACCAGGGGGGCTGCAAAGAGGAGGAGGAGACACAGGGCAGATTGACTGACAGGTTTCAGCAGCAGGAAGCAGGAAGTGCAGGGGACCTGGTGATGATGCTGCTGCCATATCACACACAAAGATGTAAATATCTTCAAAACTCTGCAAAATAAACAATTGAAATATAATTGAACTAATATATAATTGAATCAATTTACCTAAAGTCATTTTTGGACCACAGTTCCGCTTTAAGGTTCGTACACAACCGAGATGCACGAGTTTACAAACGTTAATTTTTGGCTGATTAAGAGCCCATACCAGGCCGATTATTGGCTAAAATGAACTTCGTACACATCGTGCGTCGTGGGTCGGGAGTGTGTACAAACCTTTAACATAGCGGTATAATCATCTGATTAAACAATAGTATTATGGAGGTGTGCGTCGATAGTCCATTACATAGTAATTAGTAATTAAGGTTGAATAAAGACATTCGTCCATCAAGTCCAACCTATTCACTTTTTTTTTTTTTTTTTTTTAATTAATTTTTTTTTTTTTTTTTAACCCTACCTAACAGTTGATCCAGAGGAAGGCAAAAAAACCAGCTAAAAAAGGGGGGAAAAAATTCCTTCCTGACTCCAAACGGCAATCGGAAAGTATCCCTGGATCAACCAGATCTATAGCATTAATACCAGTAATTCTCAATATTTTTTAGTTTTAGAAACTTATCCATTAGCCAGGGAAATTTTTAACCAATGATCAATCATTATGATGTTCGGAGGAGGGAACTAGGAGGTGTGTCACAAGATCCTCACCTGATTGGAAGCTGAGCAATCCTATCAGATAGCATAAGACCTGTAGCCGGGTATAAATGCCAGGAACATCTGGTGGTTTGTCATCTATGACTAAGTCCTCCTGGTAGGACAAAACGCGTCAGGGGTGACACACTTTGCTTTTAAATTTGACTATACTGGACTTGGTTGGATGAAACTGACCCTCCTCATGACAAAACATGAGGGGGGCGTAATGCAGGTTTCCCAACCTGAACCAGTGTAACTAATGTGCATGTGCGCTGATACATCGTGCATATTATGTCCATATGGACGTCTGATTTTTTAATTTCGTCTGAACCGACATTTATTGGAAGAGGGGGAACCTATACCGATGTGTTTTGATATGCCAGAAGGGTCACTCTACATATCATAGAGCTGGCCTCAGGTGAAGAGAGTCTCAATCCAAGTGCATTTTGCAATGGGATAACACAAGCTGAAACGTATCCCATTAGGTGTGTTCATTCTTTCCTCCCCCTTCTGGTCAGCTCTCAGATGGTTCTTTAAATGTGTGCTATAGTTTTAATGTATACCAATTAAAGGTTATATTTTAACTCACCAGGGGCATAACTAGAAATCAATGAGCCCCCAGCAAAATTATGAATGGGGCCCCTCACACCACCCAACCACACTCCCTCCCCCTAACATAACCCCCGTGGCTAAATTACCATTAAAAATAACCATACACAAAGTATATGTCTATCATCTATCTAGCTATCTGCATCTAGCTATCTATCTAACTATCTATCTATCTATCTATTATCTATCTATCATCTATCTATCATCTTTCTTTCTATCTATCTATCTATCATCTATCTATCTATCTATCTATCATATATCTATCATCTTTCTATCTGTCTAATAGATAGACAGATATTAGACAGATAGATAGATAGACAGACGATAGAAATAGATAAGAAAGATAGAGATGCAAAGAAAGATAGATAATGGATAGATCTATCTATCTATCTGTCTGTCTGTCTGTCTGTCTGTCTGTCTGTCTGTCTGTCTGTCTGTATATCTATCTGTCTGTCTGTATATCTGTATATCTTTCAATCTAACTATTACAATTTGTACGCTGGAGAAAAGACGCTTGCGCGGGGATATGATTACTGTGTATAAATACATTAACGGGCCATACAATAAACTATCTGGGGCATTGTCACCAATAGAACATGTCAGAGGACACATGGCCATCCCTTAAGACTTGAAGAAAAAAGGTTTAGGCTTCAAGTTCGGAAAGGGTTTTTCACTGTGGGAACAGTAAAGCTATGGAACTGCCTCCAGTGGATGTTGTTATGGCAGGTTCATTGGTCAGTTTAATAAAAAAGCTGGATGAGTTTCTGCAAACAAGGAATGTTGCAAGTTACTGGGATTGATACATAAAGTAGAGATGATCCAGGGAAATTTCCCATTGCCATTGGGACCATATTTATAAAAAATCGTTATCGTAAAAATAACGATCGGAGTTCTACGATATGACTGTTATTTCTATATCGATCGTAATCCTACGATATCGCTATCGTAAATCTACGGTGCCGTTATCGTAGTAGATAATGTTCGTTACGCAGAATAACGATCGTACCGTTGATAACGGCACCGTAGATTATGATAGCAATATTGTAGGGTTACGATCGATATAGTAACATAACGGGCGATATCGTAGAACACCGATCGTTATTTTTATGATAACGATTTTTTATAAATATGGCCCTTGGAGTCAGGAAGGAATTTTTCCTCCTTCATAAATTTGGTGGTTTTTTTTTTTGCCTTCTTCTGGATCAACAGTTAGGCAGGAACATTGGCAGCGCTACACTGGGGCACTGCAGTGCCCCCTCCCCAAGTTCCCAAGCGTACCGGCTTTATATGTGTTGTTGCTCACAAAAATCCAGATTTTGCCAGTTTGGTTTTATCCCTGTATATAATGTCCAGGCAGTGTAAGTCTCCATAAAGTTTTTTAAAAAACGGAAATTCCTCTATACAACGACCTGTCAGTGACACTGCCCGGTCTGGTAGAGTCTGTGAGGAACTGTGGAATCCTGGGGCACGGGCGGGACGGAACAACCTCCGGACTCCTGTCTGTGACTGAAGTTACTGAGAGGAAGTTCTAGCACAGCCGGCTGGTAGGAAAGCAGGGATGAAAGAAACAGGGAGGGCGGAGCGATGAGAATGAAGGAGAGGTCAGTGCCTTGCATGTGGGAGACACTGCTGCTCTCTGTCTTTAAGTTAACTCTGTGCTGCCTCAGCTGACAGTATGGTAAATGGAAATAGGCCCCCCCCATGCCATGCAATTTACCAGACTGTCAGCCAAGGCAGCAAGTTAACTTGAATAAAAAGTTAGCAGCTAGTCTGTATTGAGAGCAGAGCAATTTGTGTGTGGGGGGTTCTAATAGAATAAAGGGCAAGTCCACCCCAGAAAATGAAATTTTCCCCCCATACAACAGCCCCCAACCCCCAGAAACACTCATACTCATGGGCGGCACACAGGAGCAAAGTGGGTCATTCCTCCCCCCCCCCAGAATTCTGTCCCATTTTCTTTTCCTATTATGTGGATGGGACTCATGAGCAGGGCTGGAATTTCCTAGTTGCAGTTATTTTTCCTTTTAAGAACTTCTCTTCTTGGTCACACCATTTATCTACACATAATGGTGTGATCCACATACAAGAGAAATGGTGCGACCGAAAAAGAGTACTTAAAAGAGAAAAATAGCTGGGACTTCAGGTATGTACAGTCAATGGGGCCGATTATCAGCTGAAACGTTTGTTCATACAAATCGTGCGTCGCGGGTCGGACCCCCAAAGACGTGTGTACTAACCTTAAGGCATGGCTGCAACTGGATTAGGCAGGTAGGTTGCAAGGTTACAAAAGCATGAATAAAACTGGTAAAAATAGCAGTTGGTTTGTGTGGGCAATAAAATGACCAGTTTTTTTTTTAAGGGTGAACAGCATACATGCAGAGAAGAAGGATGCTTCATGGAAGTGTCTCACAGTTGAAAAAGGACCATTGTGTCCAAAACATGTTGTGTTATAAGCCACTTTTGCAATTACCTTCGGTGTGTTGCAGTCTAAGTCCTTCCATGAAGCATCTGCATCCTTCTTTCTCCATGTATTTTGTTGGCTGGACGGGTAAGCCGTGTGACTAGAGGCAATTTACAGCCAGTTAGGCCTTCTTTGATATACACTATGCCTATGATGGCCTATGATGGAGACTTAACCTTTTTATGGTTGATCATCTCCTCTTCTACCTATAGCGTCACCTCACAGGTTTATTCCAGCCAAGGGTAGTTGAAGCATCTGTTTTAGACAAACCTATATGCACCACCTGTGGAAACAAGCTTACTAAGCAATTTGGTGTTGTGATTTCAAACATTCTATCAGTATGTTTTTGAGATTGTGAGGGAAACCGGAGTACCCGGAGGAAAACCACGCACGCACGGGGGAGAACGTACAAACTCCTTGCAGACGTATCCAAGGGTAGATTTGAACCCAGACTCCACGCTGCAAAGGCACAGTGCTAACCACTAAGCACCGGGCTGCCCAACTATAACCTTTTATTTCTTCTAAGACCTAGTCAGTTATGACAGCATCACTAACTATTTGCATAAAGGGGTGGGGCTATGACTCATCACTGCCCAGTTGTATTATAGAAGCACACAGCCTAAAGATGGCCGTACACAGGGCAGAATTAGATAGATGATTTGAGATATCAACTATTGTCTAAAGACCACATTGTACATCTTGAGATGTTCCTATCTAACTCATCATTTTGTGATCTCAATTGCATTAAAGAATGGGCTAGGCAAGTTTATGTATGACCATGAATAATAGTAAGGGGGAGCAGCCTAAAGTTAAAGGTCAGCTGGGGGAGGAGCCAATAACAAGCACCAGTGTGTTATATAGACTTTACTTTTAGTTACTGAAGAAGCCCCCCCCCCCCCCAGTAACAAACATGTTCATTATACTTACAATAACAAAAAATGTGGGTAGACAATCAGGGGGGTTGGACAGAGGCGAACCTGCAGGGGCCTGCCCCCCCCCCCCCCACAAGAATGGAGGCCGAGCCCATGGCAACTTAATTACCAGTCAGTGGGCAAACGGATTATAATCGACTTATTATACCAGTACTGTGGGCAAACTTAATTATACCAGTCACTGGGCAAACTTGATTATACAGTGGGGTTAAACTTAATTATACCAGTCACTGTGGGCTAAAAGATTATACCAGTGGGCAAAATTAATTTATACCAGTCACTGTGGGCATAACTGTGATTATACCAGTTACTGTGTCCAAACTTGACTATACCAGTTACTGTGGGCAAACTTGACTATTACCAGGTAATGTGGCCAAACTTAAAGGGGTTACTGTGGTCGCAAACAATCAATCAACCACCTCTCATGTGCTCCACAGCCCAAGATATAAAGAAATGATCTGACCAGAAAGTTAATGGGTGGGAGGCTGACAGTGAGATCCTGAGGGCTTGCTCCTGCACAGTGACCGCTGGTTGGGAGCACAGCCTCAGACTCCCATCAGTGTGTGAGGGAGACAAGAAGTCCCTCCTCCTCTCTGGTGTGTGAAGGACCGCAGCTACAGAGAAGATAAGGGAAATCTACAGCCCTTCTCTCTCACTATGTGAAAACAGCCTTTTCAGGCAGAGTTCTCACTTGCCTAAAAAGGCTGTTTCAACAGAGGTTTTTTTGGGGGGGGGGGGTTGTCAGAGGGCCAACAGCACCTGTGAGCGGGTCGGGGGCTTAGGCACCCACGACGGTGGGTGGGGCTTAGGCCACGCAAGTGAGCAGGGCTTAGGCACCCAGCGGGGCCACATGGGGGTGTAAGGGAATGGGCCAAGGGGTCTGCAAATTGGAGGGACCCTGGGGTCCATGAGTGGGAGGGACCAGGGGGGTTTGCAAAGGGAGGAGGGAACACAGGGCAGATTGGACTGACAGGTTTCAGAGCAGGAAGCAAGAAGTGCAGGGGACCTGGTGATGCTGCTGCATATCACACACAAGATGTAAATATCTTCAAAACTATGCAAAATAAACAATGGAAAATAAATTGCAAAAACTCTCAGGAAAGCATTCCTATCAATTTACCTAAAGTCATTTTGGACCACAGTTCCTCTTTAAGAACCCTGCTTATGTTTTTTTTAAATAAACAACAGTGGTGAACCAGTTAAAATAGATAATGAAATAGATTTTAACTAGTAATATAACGTATTAATTTTCTGCTCTTTTTTATCTAGCACTTTATGCACTTCGTATTAAATTAAATATTACAATGCAGTTAGAGAGATACCACTGCAGATATTTCTCAATTGAAGAGGTTGAAATATGTTATATTTAATAAAGTTAGCATTTTATGAAGAAAATATGGGGGTGTGCGTTTGTTCACCTGATGGTATTAAAGGGTAAAAAACACTATTGCACTTTATTGTTGTCCTCATGAAGACCCCCTGCGAGACCATCGACACGTTGAAATGTTTTAAAACAAAAGTATAAAAAGAACAGTGTGCCCAGGAATTTATTCTGCATTTGATAACACCAGGAGTTCACCCCCTGACCCCTGGCATTATCGTAAAATGACAATCCGGTACCAATCATTATTTTACGATAACGCCAGCGGTAAAACTACCACAGGTGTTGTCATCAAATTCTGAACAGTAACGAACAATGTTATTTTACTAAATCAGATATTAAAATTATGCCGTTTAAGACGAGGGTAATCTTGAAAAACAATAAGAAGCTGAAGAAGGTGATGAAGAGTGGAATGAGAAAAAGACAGGGGTAGTTAGCCACAGTATAGGTGGCAATACACAATATGCGACAGATCACATTGGTATCTGTCGGCACATTGCGATGGGAAACCGCACAATGGATCCGACCAATAGCCTGTACGCGATATGGGGATCGGTCAGCCATGTGGCCATACACAGGCCGATGGTGTATGATCTCTTTATACCTTAAAGAGTAAAGGGAGTAGAGAGAGAGTTCGAAACTGGTTAGTTCGTTTCGTTTCGGTTTCGAGAAACGAACCCATATAGAAGTCTATGAGAAAAAAAATTTCAAAGATTCTGTCCATTTTGAGGGACAAATAGTAAATAGTAGATGACACAGAGACCTGGGGGAATGGTCTGGGGAACCCGTCTAAATAGGAACCAAAACTTATTTTAAAACTACTGATCTTTCCTACGATGAGGCTGTTTGGGGCTTCCGCGTTTCTATATCAAGAGTTATCGAAATCGATCGCTATTTCGAGGGTTATTTTGATAAATCTACTTTCGATTTCGATGTGATGGTCTATCGATTTTTCGATTAGTTGTCTACTTTCGAAAACGAAAATTTGGAAAATCCGGGTCCGGGTTCCATGAAAAGCCGGGAGTTCCAAAAAGTTTGTCAGGACTTCGAAACCCTCAGATTCATCTCTAAAAGGGAGCCGATACAACAGAGAGAAATTTTCCGTGTTTGCCGACTGACTGTAATGCATGGACAATTGTGGGCATTACGGGTCAGTCGAATTCAGCCCATACACATTTCCAATATGATTATTTTTTAAAAAATGTGATCGATAAGCAAGTTATTCTTTCAGTCAAATGCTTTAAAATCGAGGGTTTTTTTTTCCCCCATTGACCAAGTGACAGGATTGAGGAAGAATCTTTTGAATTTTATGGTATGTCCAGAGAAAAAATTCAGTCTGTTATATAAAGGTTTTTTTTTTGTGTTGTATAATTTTCAATGATATTTATTTGACCATATTAAACAGTTATGGAGAATCGGTAGTATCACATAGTAAAGATGTTCTGGATATAAAGTGCCACAGAAAGTATAGATCGGATACACAGGGGGATTTATGGAGGTGCGCTGGCTGCCACAGTGCTTAGGGACAGGGGTGTAAGTCATGCTAACCAAATTTACCATTGCTTAGCTGTCTTTTACCCTCAGTTTCACGAGTATCAGAAGAGACAATCGGGCAGCAGTGCTAAGCCTATTTACCAGAGGCTTGTGCGACGTTAAACTGCTACGGGCTTTACCCATTAAAGCTATGGGGAAAAGTTTGGATAAATAACCAATAAAATAACAATGGTAACTTACTGTGGAATGATTGTGGTACCTGGGAAATGGTCTGAGGAAAATGCACCTATCACCAAAATTGTTTAAAAAATTGGGTAGGTTACCGTTATATTAGTTCGAGGGTTACAGAACAATATATTCGAGGGTTACCGAAAATGACCGCTACATTTGAGGGTTACCGACAAATCGAACACTTCATTCGAGGGCTACAGAACAAATACATTACTGGAACCAAATGATACATTCGAGGGGTTACTGAAACTGAGTGCTACATTTGAGGGTTAACAAAATCGACTGCGTACATTGTGAGGGGTAACGAAATCGAACACTTACATCGAGGCTACACCAAACGATACATTTGAGGGTTACCGAAACAGAAACGATACATTTGAGGGATACCAAAATCATCTGTTAAATTCAAGGGTTACCAATGATACATTACAAGGTTACCGAAACGGGCGCCATTAAAGGGTTACCGAAATGACTGCTTAATTTCGAGGGTTAACAAAATCGATATGCGAGATTAGCTGTTAAAAAAAACGATGGATTTTAGACTCATTCTGCGGAGGGGGGGGTGGGTCAGAGGTCGGCCTCCAATCTGTTGGGGGGCACGGGCCTTTGCAGTTACGCCCCGTTCTATTATTTACAGGGAGGTGGGACATGAGCGTTCTCACCTCACTGTGAATAATACAGATTTAATTTACTAATTTAAACTAAAAAAACACAGTTTAGTGTCCCTTTAAATACAAGGCTCAGCATACATTATATGTATCAAATGTTCCATGTATGTTAAGGATTAATCTGCTTTAATTATCTTGGAACACCAGAACCTTATGTAATTCCCAAAGAGGTGTTATGATTTATTTTAATTAGTCCCTTGTATACAGGTCGTGGGACCACAAACAGCATAGCATATTGCACATGTGAAGTGTCTCTACATTTGTTATTAATAATGGGAAGGAAAAAAATAAATAAGATGGAAATTTGTAAAGGTTGTCAACATTATTATCATTATTATTATTTTTTTTTTACAAACAAAGTATAAATATTCACATTTAACCCATGTTATCAGGTTTAGTACAAAGTGATGTTATGATTTATGACATATGTTGGGGGTTCCTATAGAAAGGGGCAATGCTGTGTGATCATTCTTTTGCTATAACTGGATTGGAGGAATTACAGGGAGATTCAATAAAAGTTATCGTTAAAATGGTGCTAATTTTGCCCCAACCATCAGCTCTATTAACATTGAAGCTAACATCTGATTGGTGGGGGGGCAAAATTAGCACCATTTTTTACGATAAGACTTTTATTGTAATAACCCTGATAGTGTCATATATCTTTACAGATATTTACAGTTTCTTATTGAAGGTGTGTTGTCACATGTTTGGTATGGGAGAGTTCTCCTGTCTTGGAAAAAGATGATCAGTAAGAAGATATTGGAAAAGTCAGTGAAAAATTTCCATTGTCAGTAACAATATACCTATATATAATGTAATTGGCGAACTGATGTGACTATCCCACTGTATGTTCCCCAGTAGAGATTCACAGTTGTTTGTCTTTACATTTACTTGATGGCTGTATGTTTATTTTCTAGCAGACGCTATTAATATCCAGGTACAAGGGAGAACATTACAGGGAGATTCAATAAAAGTTCTTATCGTTTAAAATAGTGCTAATTTGATCAGATGTTATTTAACATTGAAAAGTCAACATCTATGATTGGGTTGGGGCAAAATTAGCACCGTTTTTACGATAAGAGCTTTTATTGAAAACCTGTAATTTACTTTCGTGTACATTTAGGTCCTTTTTGCAAACAAATATAGCGATACCACGCGTTCTTCCCCCCATGTTTGGGACGATATCCTCCACCAGTTTTCGATATAGAAAGACTTAATTCAGTATAACTGCAAGATATAATTTTTGCATCACAATATATCAGAGAGTGTGTTGTTTTTTTAGATAAGGTATCCATGAAAGCGATTTAAGTTAAGTGAATTTCGTTGGAAAAAGTTTTTGGATAGTGTCCAGTTTGTCCAAACGTCGAAAATTTGGCACAACTTGGGTCCATCACTAGAGGGAGCACTGGTTTAAGGTAAGATTTAGTGTTCCGGGGTGTCAGTGGTTGTAATTAAGCCCCCGCCTCCCGCGATAGCAGGGAGGCCTGGAGGATTTTAAAAGGGGGTCTGCCACAACTTCGTTAATCAGCTGGTTTAAACAGGGGTTAAAACTATGGGTTGTAGCTAGATAACAGGACTAGCTGTAGCAAAACAATCCCTGATAGCAATGCTAAAGCTAGCAAGTATAATGGCTTGTATTAAGAGGGGAATAGATGGTTTTTAAAAAACAAAAAGAGGAATCAGGGATGGAATCGCTTATGATGCAGTGATGATGGCTTCAATCCAGCTGTAGGATTCAAGTGGGCATGCTCACAGCCAGCAGCTATGGGGACGCGAGCATGGTTGCCTTGTGATGTAAGTAGGAAGAACCACCTGTTTATCAATGCTGTACGTTTGGTATAGACAGCAGCTAGAGAAGATCATGGGTAATTTTAAGGTAGGTGTGCTCTTTTTAATAGGGGCAATGGTTTGATGACTTGTCTTCATCTATTGCACAGCCTTGGGTCTGTGATATTAGCTACCAACCCACCGGGATACCAATGAATGTAGCATGTGTTTGTCATTTCATTTCCATATGCACGAAGGACCAATTGCCAATAGGTAGCACAGGGATGGAAATGTGAAGGCTTATTATACACTAAACAATTAGATCAAAGTCTAGTAGGACAGAAAACTACTTTAATTAGATTATTTCTAAAGAAGCAGGAGCTAACTCGCAATTTTTTTACAACTTGTTTTGAATGAACATGATGATTCCAATCAGGGGTTTTCTCCATCCTACTGTCCGTTCACACTACAGGAACAATCCTCCTGCAGTCAACAAAGGAAGTGAAATGTGCATCAGGCACATGGTCCAGCTGGCAACTCAAAATTCCAGCCATTACTCAAGTGACTGAAAGAATGCATGAAGTTATGTGAGAATGAAGACGTTTCGTAGTCATCCGACTGGCTTTCTCAATCAGAATGACTTGTACAAGGATCTGTGGCAATTATGTACCCTGGAAAATCCCAATTAGCATATCACATCCAGGTGTTAGGGCGTGATTGATAGTGGCTAAGAGGTGTTATAGGAACGCCCAGGGTAAGGTGTCAAAACAGCATTGTACATTGTGGGATCTCCAGTTTCACCCATTGTGGCCAACCTTACATGGAGGAGGTAGAAAAACAGGCGCTTAAAACCAGCCACTGGTTCAGATATGTGGATGACACCTGGGTTAAAATCCACCAGAAGGAAGTACAAGCTTTCACAGAACACATTAATGCAGTAGACCAAAACATCAAATTTACAAGGGAAGAGGTACAAAACAACAAACTGGCTTTCTTGGACTGCTTAGTAGAAGTCAGGGAGAATGGTAAACTGGAGTAGAGGTTACAGAAAACTAACACACACGAAAACCTGAAACACAGAGCTGAGAACATCATACTAGCACAGAGGCGAAGGATAAAAAAACGAAACATCTCAGAGGAGCCCTTAAAACTTGTGGATATCCAGACTGGGCCTTTGTCAAAAAAAGTAGAAGGAAAGAAAAGAACACGTATACCAACAGTGAAGGGGAAAAGCAAGACAGGAGAAAGAACATGGTCATCCCAGAGAAATTAAGAAGAATTTTCAATAAATACCGTATCCCTGTCTGCTTTAAAAAACAAACACACTGAGGCAGCAATGGTACATCCGAAAGACCAAATACCGAAACACAAGATAAGTGACACAGTATATACACAGTGCAGTGCAGTGAAGAGTGCTCTGATTGTATGTGGGGGAGACCAAACAGCAACTGCATCAACGTATGGCTAAGCACAGAAGAGCCAATTCTCGGGTCAGGACTCAGACGTGTACCTGCATCTTAAGGATAAAGGATATACCTTTGAAGATTGTAGTTTTAACATATTGGCAAAGGAACGTGACTGGTTCAAGAGAGGTGTCAAGGAGGCCATTTATGTGAAAATAAAGAAACCAATTTATGACCAAGTTAAGACTCGAGTGAAGATGTGTCCGGAGATGTAAGTAGTGCGCAAAGAAAGTGAACCAAAGGAAAGCCAGACGCAGGTCCTGGTTGCACACAATCAAACCAACGAAAACAGATGTTGGGTCCGTTTTTTAGGAAAACCTCATAACCTACGAGGGGGGAGAGAGAAAAACAAGGCAAACATTCCAAATAGAAAACATCGCTCTATTCAACCTATCCTTCAGACATCTAAGTACTAAGTGAGTATGAAATATTGATAGGGGACTCACTCTTTTGTCCAGTGGCACAATTTAAAGAGTGTGACTATAGTGGATTCATTTAAGTTTGAGCGCAAGTTAACATTGAAATAAATGTTAATCTCTTAAAACCAAGTCAATTTCATAATTCCAGTTTGTAATAGTACTACTGAAACTTATGCTAGGACTGTAAAAATGGACATTATGAATGAATATAAGAATAAAAAAAAAAAAAAAGCAGGGATATTAACCAGGAGACAAGGGGGTAGGGGTGGTGGTAATAGGCTATAAACAGGGATGTTGAACTCTTAAGTGATAACAACAACGTATTGCTTTTTATTACATGATGAGACTTGGAAGGTGACTAATATGATCAAGGAACTCCTACGAATTGGAGTTAACGGTTGGTTGAATACAGAAAACACGACACCCAAAACAATCAGTAATATACGTTTTTCCGAAAATACATAAAGAACCCACCTCTCCCCTCTGAGACCAACAGTGGCAGTGTTCAACTCAATTTTACAAAAATTATCACTGTATTTGGACTTGTTTTTAAACCCATTAGTACAGAAACTACTGGATAATTTTTTTAAAAAATATGTTGTTATTAGATCTCGAACTACTATCTTTTCAGATTCACTTTGGTCTGGGAATGTGCGCTGGATTGGAAAAAAGCCATAATACCAATATTCAAAAAGGTAGTCATTCACAGCCTGGTAAAATAGACCTGTAAGCCTAACATCAGTGATAGGGAAGGTGATGAAAACGTTGTGTACGGGATCTCCTATCCGACTTTGTCTCCAGAACTGATCTTTTTAGCAGTAGTCAGCATGGATTATGAGAAATAGATCATGCCAGACAAATTTAATTGTTTTTTATTAGGAATATGCTTGTGAAGGTTCTCATTCATCCAGGTCATGGTATATCTGTTGTATTCAATTAGATCAACTGGACTTAAAATGTAGTTCTTGAAGACGTTTTGCTAGTCATCTGATGGCTTCTCAATTCAGAATGACTTGTACAAGAATCTGTGGCAATTATGTACCCTGGAAAATCCCAATTAGCATATCACAGCCAGGTGTTAAGGGTGTGATTAGATAGTGGCTAAGAGGTGTTATAGGAATGCCCAGAGTAAGGTGTTAAAACAGCATTGTACATGGCAGACAGTTGGCTAACATCTTAGGACCTTTGGTGGGAAGTTCTAAGCATCACATCCAGAACTCTCAGGATTTCACCAAAAAGATTGAAGATATAGTATCGGTGTAGAAGAAACTATGGTGTCCTATGATGTGACATCTCTCTCACTTGTATACCACAAGGAGGCTGTTGACATGGTGAGAAAACGGCTGGGCCAAGACAGCACTCTTACCAGCAGAACTGATCTCAACCCAGAACAGGTGTGTTCCTTGTTGGACTTGTGCCTGAATACCACCTATTTCAAATACAGGGATAAGTTCTATAAGCAAAAACATGGATGTGCTATGGGATCTCCAGTTTCACCTATTGTGGCCAACCTTTACATGGAGGAGGTAGAAACACAGGCGCTTAATACCTTTAAGGGCATAGTACCCAGCCACATGGTTCAGATAGTTGATGACACCTGGGTTAAAATCCACCAGAAGGAAGTACAAGCTTTCACAGAACACATTAATGCGGTGGACCAAAACATTAAATTCACAAGGGAAGAGGTACAAAACAACAAACTGGCTTTCTTGGACTGCTTGGTAGAAGTTAAGGAAAATGGTAAACTGGAAGTAGAGGTTTACAGAAAACCAACACACACAGATCAGTATTTGATGTTTGACTCCCACCACCCTTTAGATCACAAGCTGGGTGTCATCAGAACCCTGCAACACAGAGCCGAGAACATCCCCACTAGCACAGAGGCGAAGGCTAAAGAAATGAAACATCTCAGAGGAGCCCTTAAAACTTGTGGATATCCAGACTGGGCCTTTGTCAAAAAGAAGTAGAAGGAAGAAAGAAACACGAATACCAACAGTGAAGGGGAAAAAGCAAGACAGGAGGAAGAACATGGTCATCCCATATGTGAGCAGGGGTCTCCGAGAAATTAAGAAGAATTTTCAAAAAAACATCGTATCCCTGTCTGCTTTAAAACGAACACACACACTAAGGCAGCAATTGGTACATCCGAAAGACCCAATACCTAAAAACAAGAAAAGCGACATCATATATGCAGTGCAGTGCAGTGAAGAATGCTCTGATTTGTATGTGGGGGAGACCAAACAGCAACTGCATCAACGTATGGCCCAGCACAGAAGAGCCAATTCCTCGGGTCAGGACTCAGCCGTGTATCTGCATCTTAAGGATAAAGGACATACCTTTGAAGATTGTCATGTTAACATACTGGCGAAGGAACGAGACTGGTTAAGAGAGGTGTTAAGGGGCCATTTATGTGAAAATAAAGAAACCAAGCCTAAATAGAGGTGGGGGGTTCGACACCAACTGTCTGCCATGTACAATGCTGTTTTAACAACACCTCTGGGCGTTCCTATAACACCTTTAGCCACTATCTAACCACACCCTTAACACCTGGCTATGATATGCTAATTGGGATTTTCCAGGGTACATAATTGCCACAGATTCTTGTACAAGTCATCTGAATTGAGAAAGCCAGTCGGATGACTAGCGAAACGTCTTCAAGAACTACATTTTAAGTCCAGTGGATCTAATTGAATACAACAGATATTTTTATTAGGAAGTGATTAAGAAGTTAGATTCAGGCACAGCAGTGGATGTGGTATACTTGGATTTTGCGAAAGCTTTGATCTGTGCCACATAGGCGACTAATGTATTAAATGAGGACTGTTGGCCTTGAAGAAAACATTTGTTCATGGATAGAGAATCAGTTACTGAATCACAAACAGAGAGTGGTGGTTAATGGAGCTACTTCTATGTTGGCTAAAGTTCTAGTGAAGTGCCTCAGGGTTCTGTACTGGGGCCACTTTTAATCTGTTTAAAAATGACTTAGAAGGGGGCATTGAGAGCAAGGTCTCTGTGTTTGCTGATGATACTAAACTATGTAGAACTTTGAAAACTTCAAATAATGTGAAGTGTTGCAAGCAGACCTAGGTATATTATCAAAATGGGCAGCAGAATGGCAGATGAGATTCAATGTTGATAAATGTAAGGTGATGCATTTGGGATTTAATAATCCCTGTGCACCACACCATAAATAACTCTGTGTTAAGTGAATCGAAGTGCATTAAATATCTTTAAAAATGGCCTGGATAAGTTTCTAAAACTAAAAAATATTGAGAATTACTGTAGATCTCGGGATACTTTCCAATTGTCGTTTGGAGTCAGGAAGGAATTTCCCCCCCCTTTTTAGCTGGGTTTTTTGCCTTCCTCTGGATCAACTGTTAGGAAGGTTTAAAAAAAAAAAGTGAATAGGTTGGAATTGATAGATGTATGTCTTTATTCAACCTCAATTGCTATGTTACTGGATAAATTAAAAAAATGTTCGAGACATTCGTAAGGGCACAATTATGGTAACATGGATATACTCTTATATATATATATATATAATATATATATATATTAATTAATGTAATATACTAATTATACTAATATTAACGGGGACTTGGAATTGAATCGGTGAGACATTTTTTGTCTGATCTGAACTGATCTAGTGTGCCAAGTAAATGTTTGATAAAGATTTTAGAATTTCTGTTGCAATTTCTGTTACAATTTAATATGTCAGATTTGAGGATCATTTTTATGTCAAAATTGCAGGTACCTTAATTAGTCCGGCAGCAACGTCATACGCAAATCTTTTTATGGGATACTTAGAGGAATGCTGCATTTTTACAGCAAAAAATTTTTTTGTAATTGTGCGATTATATAGATGACTTTGTGTTAGATGTTTATTGTGCTATGGTACTACGAGTGAGTTATACGATTTAATTGGGTTTCTGAATAACATTTGCCCAGTAATTAAATTTTATCCTGAGATTCATGATACCAGGATACATTTCCTTGATGTCACAATAATGAAAGAAAAACAGCTTTAAGACCACCCTATATAAAAGCCCACAGTTGGCAATACAATCCTAACAGTGGATAGCTTTCACCCTATAAAACAAACACAAGGATTTCCTGTATCACAGTTCTTGAGAGGGATGAGAATATGCTCAGAAAAGGAGGATTGTGAAATAAAGAGAGATGTCGGATAAAGAGGATACAAGTATGGGTTTTAAAACAAGCTCTGAAAAAAACTAGAGATATATTTAATAGTGACAAGAAAGAGATAACCAAGTGGAATAATACCCATTTGTGGAACAATATAGTGAAATGGGGCAAAGAAAAAGGAAAACCAATGAATATTGGAAAATAATAGTATTAACTCCAGTGTTGAACAAAAAATCGAAAAACCTATAGGGTTATTCAATAAAAGTTTTATCGTTTAAAATAGTGCCCCAACCAATTAGATGTAAGCTTTTAATGTTAAATAATATTGATTGGTTGGGGCAAAATTTGAGTTCTATTTAAAAGAAATAAAAATGTGTCTGTGTCTGCTGACCCAGTTCAAAAATATAGCACACAAATAGAAAACATAAAAAAAGGATGTTCTAGATGCTACAGATGAAGTATGTGTAATTTCATGATTGAAGCTAAATATGTCTGTCATCCACATAATGGTCCAAAAAATTATTAAAGAGAATGTCCACCCTCTGAAAAAAATAGTATGTTATGCAGCACCCCCCTAAACCTTGAGATCGTTTAGCTTACGCTTTTTAAATCTGCTCCCAGCATGAGAAATATACTTACAAGTTTGCGATCCATCGCTGCTTCCTGTCTCTGTACTCCCTCTCACTGTGGCTGCTGTATTCTTTTTCTGTTCCCGAGCAGCTGCAGTGGAGACTGCTCAGGGAATGGCAATCAGTGATTGGTCATGACGTCACTGTCACAGCCGAGACTGACTGCCTTACTTGGAAGTGGAGCGAGAAGTGCAGAGCCTTGGGGATGGATTACGGAGCTTGTAAGTATGAGATCTCTTGCTGGGAGCAGATTTAAAAAGTGCAACCAAAACGGTATAGGTTTAGGGGTGCTACAAACATACTACATTTTTTCTAGAGGGGTGGGACATTCCCTTTAAACTGTAAACGGACTTTTGTATTTACATCATAAAACGAGGGAAAACAATTTCCCCCCTTAAAAAAATTTTGCAACATATAAATCACATATTAAAAGGGCACAGAAAACATTCTACCAATATGCCAACAAAACACATACACTTCTAGCTCATAAAACTCCACTCGAGACCTACACAAAACTCAATAACCATACCAAAAGATTCAAAAGGAATAAACATGAGATGCCAAAAAAGATCTTAGAAATATTCAGGAATATAACCAAAATTTATACAACCATGACAAAGCCCCTAAAGCAATAACAAGATATCAATGAATTCCTAAACTCACTATCTCTATCAAAACTATCCCAACAAGCACAAAATGACTTAAAGGGCATGTCCACCCCCAAAACTATAATCCCCCCACTACTGGCCCCTCATGTAGTGTAGTTTAATCCTTACCTCACATCCCAGCTCCATAAGGTTCCTGTAGTCCCCCCCCAAAGTCCCAAAAACTGCCCCCAGGAGGATAGCAGAGTCCATAAGGACTCCGCCTCCTACCTGGCCTCGGGAGAAGTTTGGCATTTGGTACTGCAGCACTTCTCCCCTCCCTCCGCCTCCCTCTCCTCCCGATTAGGATTCCCTCCCCTAGTGTAAATCCCTTGTCACCAAAGATTCCCCTGTCCCCCCAGCCCCAACACGCTATGTTAATATTATTAGAAATGCCCAAAACATTATTACCTTCCCTCTTGCCTCGCCACACTGAACTCCCGGCAGCCGCGTCCGTGATTGGCTGCCGCTCAGCCAATCACAGATGCGACTGCCGGTCCCGTCCCTCTGCTTGCATTTACTCGCAAGCAGAGGGCAGCGCGGCGGAGGCAAGAGGGAAGGTAAGTAAAGTTTGAGGCAAGAGGGAAGGTAAGTAAAGTTTGGGGCATTTTCTAATAATATAACATAGCGGGGTGGGGGGGGGGACAGGGGGAATCTTTGCTGGAATTTTTTTTAAGGGTGGACATACCCTTTAAGCCAACCTTTTACACCACAAGAAATCACACTGACTCTGAAAAACATAAAATTAAATTCTTCCCTGGAACTGATGGTCTAACATACAGATACTACAAGACTTTTACACTACAATACTTCTCATCTAATTGAATCTATAACGAATTCTTTGACCAATCACATCCCACTAAACATATGAACACTGCAATCACTTTAATACCAAAAGAAGGAAAGGACTTAACTTTAAGAACAAACTACAGACCAATCTCGACATGGTAGACTGGACATATATGTTCTCTATACTAATACACTACAACTTCCCACCCTGTTCTTATCTGTTCTAGAACAACTTTACAGCTCCACCTGGGCTTATAATCACTAAGGTCAATCATCAAAAAATTTCCAATCAAAGGAGGAACCAGACAGGGCTGCCCCTTATCCCCGCTATTATTGGCCCTATCCATTGAGCCATTAGCAGAATACATAAGGAACTCACCCATATAACAGGAATAAAAATAAGTCAACAAACACATAAAATCTCACTATTTGTGGACGATATTTTCTTATTCGTCAGCTCTCTAATTAAATCGCTACCAAATCTTCTCACAAATTAAAGCAGATAACAGGATTCACAATCAATACAGACGAATCCCAAGCATTTCCAATACTAATACAAAATACAATCACCTGAAACCATACTTCAACCTCAAGTAGAAAACTCAAAACATAGACTATTTAGGAAATAAATTAACAACATTATACTCCACACTATACAGAGAAAACTACACAAAGCTCTTACACCCATAAAACAAGACATTCAAAAAGGAATACATTCAACCTATCGTGGTTGGGACGAATCAATACGATTAAAATGAATATTTGACACGATTATTATATTTATTCAGATCCCTTCCTATCAACGTTACACTTAAAACATTTCAAACAGAACTGGGAGTCTTCATCTGGTCCAATCACAAACCTACAGTAAATGCTAGAATCTTAACCAAAGCTAAGGAAAAAGGAGGCCTAGGACTCCCAAATATGCAAAACTACTATTGGCTGCTCAACTGACAGCTATACAAACAAGCCGCCAAACACAAGCGGCCACTGCTGGTCTCAAATACCTATCCCCATGGTATATATGCACATCAGGGATATTCAATAAAAGTTTTATTGTTAAATATGGTGCCAATTTGGCCCAACAAATCAGATGTTAGCTTTCAAATGTTAAATAAGATCTGATTGGTTGGGGCAAACCAAAAACAATATAAAATCAACTATTACCACACACCCTACACCCAATACACCTCAATAACTACTTCCCACAGGATTATCACCCTCATTCAATAAAATTTGGATAACAAACAAAATATGGCAATTTGGACAACTACTAAACGAACAGAAGAGTTGGATCCCTGGCATCAAATACAACAAAAACTCAACATACCAAAACAAGCATTATTCCAATACCTTAAAATTAAAAACAATTTAACTCAACAAATCAACCGATCCAAATTAAATGAATATCCAGAATTAATCCCCAAAATGAGGCTAAATTCAACACCAGCTAAACTAATCACAAAACTATACCAAATACTATCGGACTACATGGATACTAAACATAATATCTATGAAGAAAAATATAGAAAAGCTGGAACAAAGACCTATCAACAACAATAACGGAACAACAATGGTCAGAGATTGGGCCAAAGCCAGAAAATCATCAATATGTATAACAGACTAGGAAAGGGCCTACGAAATATGTACAGATGGTATATTACCCTGGAAAAAAATCAATAGATATACCCACCAACAACATATAAAATATTTCAAAGGATGTTTAAACCCAGACTATATGAACATATGTGGTGGGACTGCCCGGCAATAACAATATATGGGCTCAGACACAAACCCTTCTGGAACAAATATTTCATGTCATACTCCAACTAAACCAGGCAACGTTCCTACTAGGACTAGCTTACCAGATTTATTCAACAGCCAGCAAAAAAACTTAGCTACTAAAATCTTATTAGCAGCCAAATCAATAATTGCTCAACACTGGAAACAGCAACAAAGTCCCACAATTCAACAATATTATCAAAAACAAAATTCATCTGATTAATCGAAAATATTAAACATTTACAAATAAAAGAGGACTATAAATTCGCCTTAGAGTGGATACCTTTGGATGAATATCTGGAAAACCTGAATGAAACCCAGACAATGGAACAACCTAAGAGGGGGGGGGGGGGTTCAGCAAGAAGGAAAAAAGGGGAAATATAATTACTGTAACATACAGTAAAGTAAATAATATGTAATATGCCTAGCTATATCTTTTCCCCCACCTCTTCCTATACCTCTTCCCTCTCACTATTCTTCTTCTTTCACTAACAATTCTATAAGGTTAATCTAAGTTAATTTACTAAAAAATGAAAAGGAAAGCAGACTAAATGACATGTCAACTAAATATTTAACATGGTAATAACATAAAAAGGCAACCGTTTGTAATACCTCTTTAAACCTGCTTCAAATAAAAACTTAAAAAAATGGCACGAAAGGATGGCTAGAAATGAATTAAAAGGAGCTGAAAATCCAGTTGCTCTCCACTTTGCTAAAGAAAACCACCCCATAAGCTCCCTAAAAGTAATGAAAATTGATCAAGTTATTCCCATAAAAAGGAGGGGAGGTGGGGCCAAGTATCTGAAAAAAGAAATCACCTTTAAGGGGAACGTAGTCTCCAAACAAGTTGAGTTTAAATGAAAGGCCAGTTTCCTACCTTTAAAACGAGCCATCAACCCTTCTCTACGTGCTCCACAGCCCAAGATATAAAGAAATCACTGACCAGAAAGTTAATGGGTGGGAGGCTGAGATGTGGCATTCCTGAGGCTTCTCCTGCACAGTGCCGATGGCGAGCACAGCCTCAGACTCCCCCAGTGTGTGAGGGGAGACAGGAAGTCCCTCCTCCTCTCTGCTGTGTGAAGGACCTGCAGCTGCAGAGAAGGTAAGGGAATCTACAGCCCTTCCTCTCACTCTGTTCTCACTCTGCCTGAAAGGCTGTTTCCACAGAGTTTTTTTTTTGGGGGGGGTGTCAGAGTGGCCCACAGCACCTGTGAGCAGGTGGGGCTTAGGCACCCACGAGTGGGCGGGGTTAGACACCATGAGGGGGTGGGACCATGGTACCCATGAGTGGGTGGGGCCACGGCACCCCGAGGGGTGGGGCCACATGGGGCTGTAAGGGAATGGGCCAAGGGGTCCTGCAACTGGAGGGACCATGGGGTCCATGAGTGGGAGGGACCAGGGGGGCTGCAAAGAGGAGAGGAGACACAGGGCAGATTGACTGACAGGTTTCAGAGCAGGAAGCAGGAAGTGCAGGGGACCTGGTGATGCTGCTCCATATCACACACAAAGATGTAAATATCTTCAAAACTCTGCAAAATAAACAATTGAAATATAATTGAACTAATATATAATTGAATCAATTTACCTAAAGTCATTTTTGGACCACAGTTCCGCTTTAAGGTTCGTACACAACCGAGATGCACGATGTTTACAAACGTTAATTTTTTGGCTGATTAAGAGCCCATACACAGGCCGATTATTGGCTAAAATGAACATTCGTACACATCGGGCGTCGTGGGTCGGGACGTGTGTACAAACCTTTACCATAGCGGGTATATCATCTGATCGTAACAATAGTATTATGGAGGTGTGCGTCGATAGTCCATTACATAGTAATTAGTAATTAAGGTTGAATAAAGACATTCGTCCATCAAGCCAACCTATTCATTTTTTTTTTTTTTTTTTAATTAATTTTTTTTTTTTTTTAACCCTACCTAACAGTTGATCCAGAGGAAGGCAAAAAACCCCAGCTAAAAAAGGGGGGAAAAAATTCCTTTGACTCCAAACGGCAATCGGAAAGTATCCCTGGATCAACCAGATCTATATGCATTAATACCAGTAATTCTCAATATTTTTAGTTTTAGAAACTTATCCATTAGCCAGGGAAATTTTTAACCAATGATCAATCATTATGATGTTCTGGAGGAGGGAACTAGGAGGGTGTCACAAGCATCCTCACCTGATTGGAAGCTGAGCAATCCTATCAGATAGCATAAGACCTGTAGCCGGGTATAAATGCCAGGAACATCTGGTGGTTTGTCATCTATGACTAAGTCCTCCTGGTAGGACAAAACGCGTCAGGGGTGACACACTTTGCTTTTAAATTGACTATACTGGACTTTGGTTGGATGAAACCTGACCTCCTCATGACAAAAACAATGAGGGGGGCGTAATGCAGGTTTCCCAACCTGAACCAGTGTAACTAATGTGCATGTGCGTGATACATCGATGCCATATTATGTCCATATGGACGTCTGATTTTTTAACTTTCGTCTGAACCGACATTTATTGGAAGAGGGGGAACCTATACCGATGTGTTTTTGATATGCCAGAAGGGTCACTCTACATATCATAGAGCTGCTCAGGTGAAGAGAGTCTCAATCCAAGTGCATTTTGCACTGGGATAACACAAGCTGAAACGTATCCCATTAGGTGTGTTCATTCTTTCCTCCCCCCTTCTGGTCAGCTCTCAGATGGTTCTTTAAATGTGTGCTATTAGTTTTAATGTATACCAATTAAAGGTTATATTTTAACTCACCAGGGGCATAACTAGAAATCAATGAGCCCCCCAGCAAAATTAGAATGGGGCCCCTACACCACCCAACCACAACTCCCTCCTCCCCCTAACATAACCCGTGGCTATAATTACCATAAAAATAACCATACACAAAGTATATGTCTATCATCATATAGCTATCTGTCTATCAGCTATCTATCTAACTATCTATCTATCTATCTATCTATCTATCTATCTATCTATCTATCTTTCTTCTATTATCTATCTATCTATCTATCTATCTATCTATCTATCTATCTATCTATCATCTTTCTATCTCTGTCTAATAGATAGACAGATACTTAGACAGATAGATAGATAGACAGACAGATAGAAATAGATAAGAAAGATAGAGATGCAAAGAAAGATAGATAATGGATAGATCTATCTATCTATCTGTCTGTCTGTCTGTCTGTCTGTCTGTCTGTCTGTCTGTCTGTCTGTATATCTATCTGTCTGTCTGTATATGTATATCTTTCAATCAAATATTACAATTATGTACGCTGGAGAAAAGACGCTTGGCGGGGGATATGATTACTGTGTATAAATACATTAACGGGCCATACAATAAACTATCTGGGGCATTGTTCACCAATAGAACATGTCAGAGGACACATGGCCATCCCTTAAGACTTGAAGAAAAAGGTTTAGGCTTCAAGTTCGGAAAGGTTTTCACTGTGGGAACAGTAAAGCTATGGAACTGCCTTCCAGTGGATGTTGTTATGGCAGGTTCATTGGTCAGTTTAATAAAAAAGCTGGATGAGTTTCTGCAAACAAGGAATGTTGCAAGTTTGGTATTGATACATAAAGTAGAGATGATCCAGGGAAATTTCCCATTGCCACTTGGGACCATATTTATAAAAAATCGTTATCGTAAAAATAACGATCGGAGTTCTACGATATCGACTGTTATTTTACTATATCGATCGTAATCCTACGATATCGCTATCGTAAATCTACGGTGCCGTTATGTAGAATAATGTTCGTTATCGCAGAATAACGATCGTTACCGTTGATAACGGCACCGTAGATTATGATAGCAATATTGTAGGGTACGATCGATATAGTAACATAACGGTCGATATCGTAGAACACCGATCGTTATTTTTATGATAACGATTTTTATAATATGGCCCTTGGAGTCAGGAAGGAATTTTTCCTCCTTCATAAATTTGGTGGTTTTTTTTTGCCTTCTTCTGGATCAACAGTTAGGCAGGAACATTGGCAGCGCTACACTGGGGCACTGCAGTGCCCCCTCCCAAGTTCCAAAGCGTACCGGTTTCTATTGTGTTGTTGCTCACAAAAATCCAGATTTTGCCAGTTTTTGGTTTTATCCCTGTATATATGTCCAGGCAGTGTAAGTCTCCATAAAGTTTTTTAAAAAAACGGAAATTCCTCTATACAACGAACTGTCAGTGACACTGCCCGGTCGGTAGAGTCTGTGAGGAACTGTGGAATCCTGGGGCACGGGCGGGAACAACCTCCGCGACTCCTGTCTGTGACTGAAGTTACTGAGAGGAAGTTCTATGCACAGCCGGCTGGTAGGAAAGCAGGGATGAAGAAACAGGGAGGCGGAGCGATAATGAAGGAGAGGTCAGTGCCTTGCATGTGGGAGACACTGCTGCTCTCTGTCTTTTAAGTTAACTCTGTTGCGCTCAGCTGACAGTATGGTAAATGTGAATATAGGCCCCCCCCATGCCATGCACATTTACCAGACTGTCAGCCAAGGCAGCAAGTGTAACTTGAAATAAAAAGTTAGCAGCTAGTCTGTATTGAGAGCAGAGCAATGTGTGTGTGTGGGGGGTCTAATGATAAAGGGCAAGTACACCAGAAAATGAAATTTCCCCCCATACAACAGCCCCCAACCCAGAAACATCATAATCATGGGCGTCCACACAGGAGCAAAGTGGGTCATTCCCTCCCCCCCCCCAGAATTCTGTCCCTTCTTCTTTTCCTATTAGTTGGATGTGACTCATGAGCAGGGCTGGATTTCCTAGTTGCAGTTATTTTTCCCTTTTAAGAATTCTTTCTTGGTCACACCATATCATACACATAATGGTGTGATCCACTACAAAGGAAATGGTGCGACCGAAAGAGAAGTACTTAAAAGAGAAAAATAGCTGGACTTCAGGTATGTACCAGTCAATGGGCCGATTATCAGCTGAAACGTTTGTTCATACACATCGTGCGTCGCGGGTCGTGACCCCCAAAGCACGTGTGTACTAACCTTAAGGCATGGCTGCAACTGGATTAGGCAGGTAGGTTGCAAGGTTACAAAAGCATGTAATAAACTGGTAAAAATAGCAGTTGGTTTTGTGGGCAAATAACTGACCAGTTTTTTTTTTAAGGGTGAACAGCTATACATGCAGAGAAGAAGGATGCTTCATGGAAGTGTCTCACAGTGAAAAAGGACCATTGTGTCCAAAACATGTTGTGTTATAAGCCACTTTTGCAATTACCTTCGGTGTTGCAGTCTAAGTCCTTCCATGAAGCATCTGCATCCTTCTTCTCTTCATGTATTTTGTTGCCTGGACAGGGTAAGCAGTGTGACTAGAGGCAATTTACAGCCAGTTAGGCCTTCTTTGATATACACTATGCCTATGATGGCCTATGATGGAGACTTAACCTTTTTATGGTTGATCATCTTCTCTTACCTATAGCGTCACCTCACAGGTTTATTCCAGCCAAGGGTAGTTGAAGCATCTGTTTTAGACAAACCTATATGCACCACCTGTGGAAACATGCTTACTAAGCAATTTGGTGTTGTGATTTCAACATTCATCCGTATGTTTTTGAGATTGTGGGGAAACCGGAGTACCCGGAGGAAAACACGCACGCACGGGGAGAACGTACAAACTCTTGCAGACGTATCCAAGGGTAGATTTGAACCCAGACGCTAGTCATCCGACTGGCTTTCTCAATTCAGAATGACTTGTACAAGGATCTGTGGCAATTATGTACCCTGGAAAATCCCAATTAGCATATCACATCCAGGTGTTAAGGGCGTGATTGCATAGTGGCTAAGAGGTGTTATAGGAACGCCCAGGGTAAGGTGTCAAAACAGCATTGTACATTGTGGGATCTCCAGTTTCACCCATTGTGGCCAACCTTTACATGGAGGAGGTAGAAAAACAGGCGCTTAAAACCAGCCACTGGTTCAGATATGTGGATGACACCTGGGTTAAAATCCACCAGAAGGAAGTACAAGCTTTCACAGAACACATTAATGCAGTAGACCAAAACATCAAATTTACAAGGGAAGAGGTACAAAACAACAAACTGGCTTTCTTGGACTGCTTAGTAGAAGTCAGGGAGAATGGTAAACTGGAAGTAGAGGTTTACAGAAAACTAACACACACAGAACCCTGAAACACAGAGCTGAGAACATCATCACTAGCACAGAGGCGAAGGATAAAAAAACGAAACATCTCAGAGGAGCCCTTAAAACTTGTGGATATCCAGACTGGGCCTTTGTCAAAAAAAGTAGAAGGAAAGAAAAGAACACGTATACCAACAGTGAAGGGGAAAAGCAAGACAGGAGAAAGAACATGGTCATCCCAGAGAAATTAAGAAGAATTTTCAATAAATACCGTATCCCTGTCTGCTTTAAACCAAACAACACACTGAGGCAGCAATTGGTACATCCGAAAGACCAAATACCGAAACACAAGATAAGTGACACAGTATATACACAGTGCAGTGCAGTGAAGAGTGCTCTGATTTGTATGTGGGGGAGACCAAACAGCAACTGCATCAACGTATGGCTAAGCACAGAAGAGCCAATTTCTCGGGTCAGGACTCAGACGTGTACCTGCATCTTAAGGATAAAGGATATACCTTTGAAGATTGTAGTTTTAACATATTGGCAAAGGAACGTGACTGGTTCAAGAGAGGTGTCAAGGAGGCCATTTATGTGAAAATAAAGAAACCAATTTATGACCAAGTTAAGACTCGAGTGAAGATGTGTCCGGAGATGTAAGTAGTGCTGCAGAAGAAAGTGAACCAAAGGAAAGCCAGACGCAGGTCCTGGTTGCACACAATCAAACCAACGAAAACAGATGTTGGGTCCGTTTTTTAGGAAAACCTCATAACCTACGAGGAGGGGAGAGAGAAAAACAAGGCAAACATTCCAAATAGAAAACATCGCTCTATTCAACCTATCCTTCAGACATCTAAGTACTAAGTGAGTATGAAATATTAGATAGGGGACTCACTTTTTGTCCAGTGGCACAATTTAAAGAGTGTGACTTAATAGTGGATTCATTTAAGTTTGAGCGCAAGTTACAATTGAAATAAATGTTAATCTCTTTAAAACCAAGTCTAATTTCATAATTCCAGTTTGTAATAGTACTACTGAAACTTATGCTAGGACTGTAAAAATGGACATTATGAATGAATATAAGAATAAAAAAAAAAAGAAAGCAGGGATAATTTAACCAGGAGACAAGGGGGTAGGGGTGGTGGTAATAGGCTATAAACAGGGATGTTTGAACTCTTAAGTGATACAACAACGTATTGCTTTTTATTACATGATGAGACTTGGAAGGTGACTAATATGATCAAGGAACTCCTACGAATTGGAGTTAACGGTTGGTTGAATACAGAAAACACGACACCCAAAACAATCAGTAATATACGTTTTTCCGAAAATACATAAAGAACCCACCTCTCCCCCTCTGAGACCAACAGTGGCAGTGTTCAACTCAATTTTACAAACATTATCACTGTATTTGGACTTGTTTTTAAACCCATTAGTACAGAAACTACTGGATAATTTTTTTAAAAAATATGTTGTTATTAGATCTCGAACTACTCATCTTTTCAGATTCACTTTGGTCTGGGAATGTGCCGCTGGATTGGAAAAAAGCCATAATACCAATATTCAAAAAAGGTAGTCATTCACAGCCTGGTAACTATAGACCTGTAAGCCTAACATCAGTGATAGGGAAGGTGATGAAAACGTTGTTACGGGATCATATCCTTGACTTTGTCTCCAGAACTGATCTTTTTAGCAGTAGTCAGCATGGATTTATGAGAAATAGATCATGCCAGACAAATTTAATTGTTTTTTATTAGGAATATGCTTGTGAAGGTTCTCATTCATCCAGGTCATGGTATATCTGTTGTATTCAATTAGATCAACTGGACTTAAAATGTAGTTCTTGAAGACGTTTTGCTAGTCATCTGACTGGCTTTCTCAATTCAGAATGACTTGTACAAGAATCTGTGGCAATTATGTACCCTGGAAAATCCCAATTAGCATATCACAGCCAGGTGTTAAGGGTGTGATTGGATAGTGGCTAAGAGGTGTTATAGGAACGCCCAGAGTAAGGTGTTTTTAAAACAGCATTGTACATGGCAGACAGTTGGCTAACATCTTAGGACCTTTGGTGGGAAGTTCTAGCATCACATCCCGAAACTCTCAGGATTTCACCAACAAGATTGAAGATATTGTAGAAGAAACTATGGTGTCCTATGATGTGACATCTCTCTTCACTTGTATACCCACCAAGGAGGCTGTTGACATGGTGAGAAAACGGCTGGGCCAAGACAGCACTCTTACCAGCAGAACTGATCTCAACCCAGAACAGGTGTGTTCCTTGTTGGACTTGTGCCTGAATACCACCTATTTCAAATACAGGGATAAGTTCTATAAGCAAAAACATGGATGTGCTATGGGATCTCCAGTTTCACCTATTGTGGCCAACCTTTACATGGAGGAGGTAGAAACACAGGCGCTTAATACCTTTAAGGGCATAGCACCCAGCCACTGGTTCAGATATGTTGATGACACCTGGGTTAAAATCCACCAGAAGGAAGTACAAGCTTTCACAGAACACATTAATGCGGTGGACCAAAACATTAAATTCACAAGGGAAGAGGTACAAAACAACAAACTGGCTTTCTTGGACTGCTTGGTAGAAGTTAAGGAAAATGGTAAACTGGAAGTAGAGGTTTACAGAAAACCAACACACACAGATCAGTATTTGATGTTTGACTCCCACCACCCTTTAGATCACAAGCTGGGTGTCATCAGAACCCTGCAACACAGAGCCGAGAACATCCCCACTAGCACAGAGGCGAAGGCTAAAGAAATGAAACATCTCAGAGGAGCCCTTAAAACTTGTGGATATCCAGACTGGGCCTTTGTCAAAAGAAGTAGAAGGAAAGAAAAGAACACGAATACCAACAGTGAAGGGGAAAAGCAAGACAGGAGGAAGAACATGGTCATCCCATATGTAGCAGGGGTCTCCGAGAAATTAAGAAGAATTTTCAAAAAACATCGTATCCCTGTCTGCTTTAAACCGAACAACACACTGAGGCAGCAATTGGTACATCCGAAAGACCCAATACCAAAACACAAGAAAAGCGACATCATATATGCAGTGCAGTGCAGTGAAGAATGCTCTGATTTGTATGTGGGGGAGACCAAACAGCAACTGCATCAACGTATGGCCAGCACAGAAGAGCCAATTCTCGGGTCAGGACTCAGCCGTGTATCTGCATCTTAAGGATAAAGGACATACCTTTGAAGATTGTCATGTTAACATACTGGCGAAGGAACGAGACTGGTTCAAGAGAGGTGTTAAGGAGGCCATTTATGTGAAAATAAAGAAACCAAGCCTAAATAGAGGTGGGGGGGTTCGACACCAACTGTCTGCCATGTACAATGCTGTTTTAACACCTTACTCTGGGCGTTCCTATAACACCTCTTAGCCACTATCTAACCACACCCTTAACACCTGGCTATGATATGCTAATTGGGATTTTCCAGGGTACATAATTGCCACAGATTCTTGTACAAGTCATTCTGAATTGAGAAAGCCAGTCGGATGACTAGCGAAACGTCTTCAAGAACTACATTTTAAGTCCAGTGGATCTAATTGAATACAACAGATATTTTTATTAGGAAGTGATTAAGAAGTTAGATTCAGGCACAGCAGTGGATGTGGTATACTTGGATTTTGCGAAAGCTTTTGATTCTGTGCCACATAGGCGACTAATGTATTAACTGAGGACTGTTGGCCTTGAAGAAAACATTTGTTCATGGATAGAGAATCAGTTACTGAATCACAAACAGAGAGTGGTGGTTAATGGAGCTACTTCTATGTTGGCTAAAGTTCTAAGTGAAGTGCCTCAGGGTTCTGTACTGGGGCCACTTTTTAATCTGTTTAAAAATGACTTAGAAGGGGGCATTGAGAGCAAGGTCTCTGTGTTTGCTGATGATACTAAACTATGTAGAACTTTGAAAACTTCAAATAATGTGCAAGTGTTGCAAGCAGACCTAGGTATATTATCAAAATGGGCAGCAGAATGGCAGATGAGATTCAATGTTGATAAATGTAAGGTGATGCATTTGGGATTTAATAATCCCTGTGCCACCTACACCATAAATAACTCTGTGTTAAGTGAATCGAAGTGCATTAAATATCTTTAAAAATGGCCTGGATAAGTTTCTAAAACTAAAAAATATTGAGAATTACTGTAGATCTCGGGATACTTTCCAATTGTCGTTTGGAGTCAGGAAGGAATTTCCCCCCCCTTTTTAGCTGGGTTTTTTGCCTTCCTCTGGATCAACTGTTAGGAAGGTTTAAAAAAAAAAAGTGAATAGGTTGGAATTGATAGATGTATGTCTTTATTCAACCTCAATTGCTATGTTACTGGATAAATTAAAAAAATGTTCGAGACATTCGTAAGGGCACAATTATGGTAACTATGGATATATCCTCTTATATATATATATATATATATATATATATATATATAATTAATGTATATATACTAATTATACTAATATTAACGGGGACTTTGGAATTGAATCGGTGAGACATTTTTTGTCTGATCTGAACTGATCTTAGTGTGCCAAGTAAATGTTTGATAAAGATTTTAGAATTTCTGTTGCAATTTCTGTTACAATTTAATATGTTCAGATTTGAGGATCATTTTTATGTCAAAATTGCAGGTACCTTAATTAGTCCGGCAGCAACGTCATACGCAAATCTTTTTATGGGATACTTAGAGGAATGCTGCATTTTTACAGCAAAATTTTTTTTGTAATTGTGCGATTATATAGATGACTTTGTGTGTAGATGTTTATTGTGCTATGGTACTACGAGTGAGTTATACGATTTAATTGGTTTTCTGAATAACATTTGCCCAGTAATTAAATTTTATCCTGAGATTCATGATACCAGGATACATTTCCTTGATGTCACAATAATGAAAGAAAAACAGCTTTAAGACCACCCTATATAAAAGCCCACAGTTGGCAATACAATCCTAACAGTGGATAGCTTTCACCCTATAAAACAAACACAAGGATTTCCTGTATCACAGTTCTTGAGAGGGATGAGAATATGCTCAGAAAAGGAGGATTGTGAAATAAAGAGAGATGTCGGATAAAGAGGATACAAGATATGGGTTTTAAAACAAGCTCTGAAAAAAACTAGAGATATATTTACTAGTGACAAGAAAGAGATAACCAAAGTGGAATAATACCCATTTGTGGAACAATATAGTGAAATGGGGCAAAGAAAAAGGAAAACCAATGAATATTGGAAAATAATAGTATATAACTCCAGTGTTGAACAAAAAATCGAAAAACCTATAGGGTTATTCAATAAAAGTTCTTATCGTTTAAAATAGTGCCCCAACCAATTAGATGTAAGCTTTTAAATGTTAAATAATATCTGATTGGTTGGGGCAAAATTTGAGTTCTATTTAAAAGAAATAAAAATGTGTCTGTGTCTGCTGACCCAGTTCAAAAATATAGCACACAAATAGAAAACATAAAAAAATGGATGTTCTAGATGCTACAGATGAAGTATGTGTAATTTCATGATTGAAGCTAAATATGTCTGTCATCCACATAATGGTCCAAAAATATATATTAAAGAGAATGTCCACCCCTCTGGAAAAAAATAGTATGTTATGCAGCACCCCCCTAAACCTTGAGATCGTTTAGCTTACGCTTTTTAAATCTGCTCCCAGCATGAGAAATCATACTTACAAGTTTGCGATCCATCGCTGCTTCCTGTCTCTGTACTCCCTCTCCACTGTGGCTGCTGTATTCTTTTTCTGTTCCCGAGCAGCTGCAGTGGAGACTGCTCAGGGAATGGCAATCAGTGATTGGTCATGACGTCACTGTCACAGCCGAGACTGACTGCCTTACTTGGAAGTGGAGCGAGAAGTGCAGAGCCTTGGGGATGGATTACGGAGCTTGTAAGTATGAGATCTCTTGCTGGGAGCAGATTTAAAAAGTGCAACCAAAACGGTATAGGTTTAGGGGTGCTACATAACATACTACATTTTTTCTAGAGGGGTGGACATTCCCTTTAAACTGTAACACGGACTTTTGTATTTACATCATAAAACGTAGGGAAAACAATTTCCCCCCTTAAAAAAATTTCTGCAACATATAAATCACATATTAAAAGGGCACAAGAAAACATTCTACCAATATGCCAACAAAACACATACACTTCTAGCTCATAAACTCCACTCGAGACCTACACAAAACTCAATAACCATACCAAAAGATTCAAAAGGAATAAACATGAGATGCCAAAAAAGATCTTAGAAATATTCCAGGAATATAACCAAAATTTATACAACCATGACAAAGCCCCTAAAGCAATACACAAGATATCAATGAATTCCTAAACTCACTATCTCTATCAAAACTATCCCAACAAGCACAAAATGACTTAAAGGGCATGTCCACCCCCAAAACTATAATCCCCCCCACTACTGGCCCCATCATGTAGTGTAGTTTAATCCTTACCTCACATCCCAGCTCCATAAGGTTCTCCTGTAGTCCCCCCCCAAAGTCCCAAAAACTGCCCCCCAGGAGGATAGCAGAGTCCATATAGGACTCCGCCTCCTACCTGGCCTCCGGGAGAAGTTTGGCATTTGGTACTGCAGCACTTCTCCCCCTCCCTCCGCCTCCCTCTCCCTCCCGATTAGGATTCCCTCCCCCTAGTGTAAATCCCTTGTCACCAAAGATTCCCCCTGTCCCCCCAGCCCCAACCGCTATGTTAATATTATTAGAAAATGCCCAAAACATTACTTACCTTCCCTCTTGCCTCCGCCACACTGAACTCCCGGCAGCCGCGTCCGTGATTGGCTGCCGCTCAGCCAATCACAGATGCGACTGCCGGTCCCGTCCCTCTGCTTGCATTTACTCGCAAGCAGAGGGCAGCGCGGCGGAGGCAAGAGGGAAGGTAAGTAAAGTTTGAGGCAAGAGGGAAGGTAAGTAAAGTTTGGGGCATTTTCTAATAATATTAACATAGCGGTTGGGGCTGGGGGGACAGGGGGAATCTTTGCTGGAAATTTTTTTTTAAGGGTGGACATACCCTTTAAGCCAACCTTTTACACCACAAGAAATCACACTGACTCTGAAAAACATAAAATTAAATTCTTCCCCTGGAACTGATGGTCTAACATACAGATACTACAAGACTTTTACACTACAACTACTATCTCATCTAATTGAACTCTATAACGAATTCTTTGACCAATCACATCCCACTAAACATATGAACACTGCAATCACTTTAATACCAAAAGAAGGAAAGGACTTAACTTTAAGAACAAACTACAGACCAATCTCGACATGGTAGACTGGACATATATGTTCTCTATACTAATACACTACAACTTCCCACCCTGTTCTTATCTGTTCTAGAACAACTTTACAGCTCCACCTGGGCTTATATATCACTAATGGGTCAATCATCAAAAATATTTCCAATCAAAGGAGGAACCAGACAGGGCTGCCCCTTATCCCCGCTATTATTGGCCCTATCCATTGAGCCATTAGCAGAATACATAAGGAACTCACCCAATATAACAGGAATAAAAATAAGTCAACAAACACATAAAATCTCACTATTTGTGGACGATATTCTCTTATTCGTCAGCTCTCTAATTAAATCGCTACCAAATCTTCTCACAAATTAAAGCAGATAACAGGATTCACAATCAATACAGACGAATCCCAAGCATTTCCAATACTAATACAAAATACAACTCACCTGAAACCATACTTCAACCTCAAGTAGAAAACTCAAAACATAGACTATTTAGGAAATAAATTAACAACATTATACTCCACACTATACAGAGAAAACTACACAAAGCTCTTACACACCATAAAACAAGACATTCAAAAATGGAATACATTCAACCTATCGTGGTTGGGACGAATCAATACGATTAAAATGAATATTTTGACACGATTATTATATTTATTCAGATCCCTTCCTATCAACGTTACACTTAAAACATTTCAAACAGAACTGGGAGTCTTCATCTGGTCCAATCACAAACCTACAGTAAATGCTAGAATCTTAACCAAAGCTAAGGAAAAAGGAGGCCTAGGACTCCCAAATATGCAAAACTACTATATGGCTGCTCAACTGACAGCTATACAACAAGCCGCCACAAACAAAGCGGCCACTGCTGGTCTCAAATACCTATCCCCATGGTATATATGCACATTCAGGGATATTCAATAAAAGTTCTTATTGTTAAATATGGTGCCAATTTTGCCCCAACAAATCAGATGTTAGCTTTCAAATGTTAAATAAGATCTGATTGGTTGGGGCAAACCAAAAACAATATAAAATCAACTTATTACCACACACCCTACACCCAATACACCTCAATAACTACTTCCCACCAGGATTATCACCCTCATTCAATAAAATTTGGATAACAAACAAAATATGGCAATTTGGACAACTACTAAACGAACAGAAGAGTTGGATCCCATGGCATCAAATACAACAAAAACTCAACATACCAAAACAAGCATTATTCCAATACCTTAAAATTAAAAACAATTTAACTCAACAAATCAACCGATCCAAATTAAATGAATATCCAGAATTAATCCCCAAAATGAGGCTAAATTCAACACCAGCTAAACTAATCACAAAACTATACCAAATACTATCGGACTACATGGATACTAAACATAATATCTATGAAGAAAAATATAGAAAAGCTTGGAACAAAGACCTATCAACAACAATAACGGAACAACAATGGTCAGAGATTGGGGCCAAAGCCAGAAAATCATCAATATGTATAACAGACTAGGAAAGGGCCTACGAAATATTGTACAGATGGTATATTACCCTGGAAAAAATCAATAGATATACCTCACCAAACAATCCTATAAAATATTTCAAAGGATGTTTAAACCCAGACTTATATGAACATATGTGGTGGGACTGCCCGGCAATAACAAATATATGGGCTCAGACACAAACCCTTCTGGAACAAATATTTCATGTCATACTCCAACTAAACCAGGCAACGTTCCTACTAGGACTAGCATTACCAGATTTATTCAACAGCCAGCAAAAAAACTTAGCTACTAAAATCTTATTAGCAGCCAAATCAATAATTGCTCAACACTGGAAACAGCAACAAAGTCCCACAATTCAACAATATTATCAAAAACAAAATTCATCTGATTAATCGAAAATATTAAACATTTACAAATAAAAGAGGACTATAAATTCGCCTTAGAGTGGATACCTTTGGATGAATATCTGGAAAACCTTGAATGAAACCCAGACAATGGAACAACCTAAGAGGGGGGGGGGGGGTTCAAGCAAGAAGGAAAAAAGGGGAAATATAATTACTGTAACATACAGTAAAGTAAAATAATATGTAATATGCCTAGCTATATCTTTTCCCCCCACCTCTTCCTATACCTCTCTCCCTCTCACTATTCTCTCTTCTTTCACTAACAATTCTATATAGGTTAATCTAAGTTAATTTACTAAAAAATGAAAAGGAAAGCAGACTAAATGACATGTCAACTAAATATTTAACATGGTAATAACATAAAAAGGCAACCGTTTGTAATACCTCTTTAAACCTGCTTCAAATAAAAACTATAAAAAAATGGCACAAGAAAGGATGGCTAGAAATGAATTAAAAGGAGCTGAAAATCCAGTTGCTCTCCACTTTGCTAAAGAAAACCACCCCATAAGCTCCCTAAAAGTAATGAAAATTGATCAAGTTATTCCCATAAAAAGAGGGGGAGGTTGGGCCAAGTATCTGAAAAAAGAAATCACCTTTAAAGGGGAACTGTAGTCTCCAAACAAGTTGAGTTTAAATGAAAGGCCAGTTTCCTACCTTTAAAACGAGCCATCAACCACTTCTCTACGTGCTCCACAGCCCAAGATATAAAGAAATCACTGACCAGAAAGTTAATGGGTGGGAGGCTGAGATGTGGCATTCCTGAGGCTTCTCCTGCACAGTGCCGATGGCGAGCACAGCCTCAGACTCCCCCAGTGTGTGAGGGAGACAGGAAGTCCCTCCTCCTCTCTGCTGTGTGAAGGACCTGCAGCTGCAGAGAAGGTAAGGGAATCTACAGCCCTTCTCTCTCACTCTGTTCTCACTCTGCCTGAAAAGGCTGTTTCCACAGAGTTTTTTTTTTGGGGGGGGTGTCAGAGTGGCCCACAGCACCTGTGAGCAGGTGGGGCTTAGGCACCCACGAGTGGGCGGGGCTTAGACACCCATGAGTGGGTGGGACCATGGTACCCATGAGTGGGTGGGGCCACGGCACCCCGAGTGGGTGGGGCCACATGGGGCTGTAAGGGAATGGGCCAAGGGGTCCTGCAACTGGAGGGACCATGGGGTCCATGAGTGGGAGGGACCAGGGGGGCTGCAAAGAGGAGGAGGAGACACAGGGCAGATTGACTGACAGGTTTCAGAGCAGGAAGCAGGAAGTGCAGGGGACCTGGTGATGCTGCTGCCATATCACACACAAAGATGTAAATATCTTCAAAACTCTGCAAAATAAACAATTGAAATATAATTGAACTAATATATAATTGAATCAATTTACCTAAAGTCATTTTTGGACCACAGTTCCGCTTTAAGGTTCGTACACAACCCGAGATGCACGATGTTTACAAACGTTAATTTTTTTGGCTGATTAAGAGCCCATACACAGGCCGATTATTGGCTAAAATGAACATTCGTACACATCGTGCGTCGTGGGTCGGGACGTGTGTACAAACCTTTACCATAGCGGGTATATCATCTGATCGTAACAATAGTATTATGGAGGTGTGCGTCGATAGTCCATTACATAGTAATTAGTAATTAAGGTTGAATAAAGACATTCGTCCATCAAGTCCAACCTATTCCCTTTTTTTTTTTTTTTTTTTAACCCTACCTAACAGTTGATCCAGAGGAAGGCAAAAAACCCCAGCTAAAAAAGGGGGGAAAAAATTCCTTCCTGACTCCAAACGGCAATCGGAAAGTATCCCTGGATCAACCAGATCTATATGCATTAATACCAGTAATTCTCAATATTTTTTAGTTTTAGAAACTTATCCCATTAGCCAGGGAAATTTTTAACCAATGATCAATCATTATGATGTTCTGGAGGAGGGAACTAGGAGGTGTGTCACAAGCATCCTCACCTGATTGGAAGCTGAGCAATCCTATCAGATAGCATAAGACCTGTAGCCGGGTATAAATGCCAGGAACATCTGGTGGTTTGTCATCTATGACTAAGTCCTCCTGGTAGGACAAAACGCGTCAGGGGTGACACACTTTGCTTTTAAATTTGACTATACTGGACTTTGGTTGGATGAAACCTGACCCTCCTCATGACAAAACAATGAGGGGGGCGTAATGCAGGTTTCCCAACCTGAACCAGTGTAACTAATGTGCATGTGCGCTGATACATCGATGCCATATTATGTCCATATGGACGTCTGATTTTTTAACTTTCGTCTGAACCGACATTTATTGGAAGAGGGGGAACCTATACCGATGTGTTTTTGATATGCCAGAAGGGTCACTCTACATATCATAGAGCTGGCCTCAGGTGAAGAGAGTCTCAATCCAAGTGCATTTTGCACTGGGATAACACAAGCTGAAACGTATCCCATTAGGTGTGTTCATTCTTTCCTCCCCCCTTCTGGTCAGCTCTCAGATGGTTCTTTTAAATGTGTGCTATTAGTTTTAATGTATACCAATTAAAGGTTATATTTTAACTCACCAGGGGCATAACTAGAAATCAATGAGCCCCCCAGCAAAATTATGAATGGGGCCCCTCACACCACCCAACCACAACTCCCTCCTCCCCCTAACATAACCCCCGTGGCTATAATTACCATAAAAATAACCATACACAAAGTATATGTCTATCCATCTATCTAGCTATCTGTCTATCTAGCTATCTATCTAACTATCTATCTATCTATCTATCTATCTATCTATCTATCTATCTATCTATCTTTCTTTCTATCTATCTATCTATCTATCTATCTATCTATCTATCTATCTATCTATCTATCATCTTTCTATCTCTGTCTAATAGATAGACAGATACTTAGACAGATAGATAGATAGACAGACAGATAGAAATAGATAAGAAAGATAGAGATGCAAAGAAAGATAGATAATGGATAGATCTATCTATCTATCTGTCTGTCTGTCTGTCTGTCTGTCTGTCTGTCTGTCTGTCTGTCTGTATATCTATCTGTCTGTCTGTATATCTGTATATCTTTCAATCTAACTATTACAATTATGTACGCTGGAGAAAAGACGCTTGCGCGGGGATATGATTACTGTGTATAAATACATTAACGGGCCATACAATAAACTATCTGGGGCATTGTTCACCAATAGAACATGTCAGAGGACACATGGCCATCCCTTAAGACTTGAAGAAAAAAGGTTTAGGCTTCAAGTTCGGAAAGGGTTTTTCACTGTGGGAACAGTAAAGCTATGGAACTGCCTTCCAGTGGATGTTGTTATGGCAGGTTCATTGGTCAGTTTAATAAAAAAGCTGGATGAGTTTCTGCAAACAAGGAATGTTGCAAGTTACTGGTATTGATACATAAAGTAGAGATGATCCAGGGAAATTTCCCATTGCCACTTGGGACCATATTTATAAAAAATCGTTATCGTAAAAATAACGATCGGAGTTCTACGATATCGACTGTTATTTTACTATATCGATCGTAATCCTACGATATCGCTATCGTAAATCTACGGTGCCGTTATCGTAGAATAATGTTCGTTATCGCAGAATAACGATCGTTACCGTTGATAACGGCACCGTAGATTTATGATAGCAATATTGTAGGGTTACGATCGATATAGTAACATAACGGTCGATATCGTAGAACACCGATCGTTATTTTTATGATAACGATTTTTTATAAATATGGCCCTTGGAGTCAGGAAGGAATTTTTTCCTCCTTCATAAATTTGGTGGTTTTTTTTTTGCCTTCTTCTGGATCAACAGTTAGGCAGGAACATTGGCAGCGCTACACTGGGGCACTGCAGTGCCCCCCTCCCAAGTTCCAAAGCGTACCGGCTTTCTATTGTGTTGTTGCTCACAAAAATCCAGATTTTGCCAGTTTTTGGTTTTATCCCTGTATATAATGTCCAGGCAGTGTAAGTCTCCATAAAGTTTTTTAAAAAACGGAAATTCCTCTATACAACGACCTGTCAGTGACACTGCCCGGTCGGTAGAGTCTGTGAGGAACTGTGGAATCCTGGGGCACGGGCGGGAACAACCTCCGCGACTCCTGTCTGTGACTGAAGTTACTGAGAGGAAGTTCTATGCACAGCCGGCTGGTAGGAAAGCAGGGATGAAGAAACAGGGAGAGCGGAGCGATAATGAAGGAGAGGTCAGTGCCCTTGCATGTGGGAGACACTGCTGCTCTCTGTCTTTTAAGTTAACTCTGTGCTGCCTCAGCTGACAGTATGGTAAATGTGAATATAGGCCCCCCCCCATGCCATGCACATTTACCAGACTGTCAGCCAAGGCAGCAAGTTAACTTGAAATAAAAAGTTAGCAGCTAGTCTGTATTGAGAGCAGAGCAATGTGTGTGTGTGGGGGGTCTAATAGATAAAGGGCAAGTCCACCCCAGAAAATGAAATTTTCCCCCCATACAACAGCCCCCAACCCCAGAAACACTCATACTCATGGGCGTCCACACAGGAGCAAAGTGGGTCATTCCCTCCCCCCCCCCCAGAATTCTGTCCCATTCTTCTTTTCCTATTATGTTGGATGTGACTCATGAGCAGGGCTGGATTTCCTAGTTGCAGTTATTTTTCCCTTTTAAGAACTTCTCTTCTTGGTCACACCATTTATCATACACATAATGGTGTGATCCACATACAAGAGAAATGGTGCGACCGAAAGAGAAGTACTTAAAAGAGAAAAATAGCTGGACTTCAGGTATGTACCAGTCAATGGGCCGATTATCAGCTGAAACGTTTGTTCATACACATCGTGCGTCGCGGGTCGTGACCCCCAAAGCACGTGTGTACTAACCTTAAGGCATGGCTGCAACTGGATTAGGCAGGTAGGTTGCAAGGTTACAAAAGCATGTAATAAACTGGTAAAAATAGCAGTTGGTTTTGTGGGCAAATAACTGACCAGTTTTTTTTTTAAGGGTGAACAGCTATACATGCAGAGAAGAAGGATGCTTCATGGAAGTGTCTCACAGTTGAAAAAGGACCATTGTGTCCAAAACATGTTGTGTTATAAGCCACTTTTGCAATTACCTTCGGTGTTGCAGTCTAAGTCCTTCCATGAAGCATCTGCATCCTTCTTCTCTTCATGTATTTTGTTGCCTGGACAGGGTAAGCAGTGTGACTAGAGGCAATTTACAGCCAGTTAGGCCTTCTTTGATATACACTATGCCTATGATGGCCTATGATGGAGACTTAACCTTTTTATGGTTGATCATCTCCTCTTCTTACCTATAGCGTCACCTCACAGGTTTATTCCAGCCAAGGGTAGTTGAAGCATCTGTTTTAGACAAACCTATATGCACCACCTGTGGAAACATAGCTTACTAAGCAATTTGCGTGTTGTGATTTCAAACATTCTATCAGTATGTTTTTGAGATTGTGAGGGAAACCGGAGTACCCGGAGGAAACCACGCACGCACGGGGAGAACGTACAAACTCCTTGCAGACGTATCCAAGGGTAGATTTGAACCCAGATCTCCACGCTGCAAAGGCATCAGTGCTAACCACTAAGCCACCGTGCTGCCCAACTATTATACCTTTTATTTTTCTTAAGACCTAGTCAGTTATGACAGCATCACTAACTATTTGCATAAAGGGGTGGAGCTATGACTCATCACTGCCCAGTTTGTATTGATAGAAGCACACAGCCTAAAGATGGCCGTACACAGGCAGATATTAGATAGATTTGAGATATCTAACTATTGTCTAAAGACCACATTGTACATCTTGAGATGTTCCTATCTAACTCTATCATTTTGTGATCTCAAATTGCATTAAAGAATGGGCTAGGCAGTTTATGTAATGACATGAATAATATAGTAAGGGGGAGCAGCCTAAAGTTAAAGGTCAGCTGGGGGGAGGAGCCAATAACAAGCACCAGTGTGTTTATATAGACTTTACTTTTAGTTACTGAAGAAGCCCCCCCCCCCCCAGTAACAACATGTTCATTATACTTACAATTAACAAAAATGTGGGTAGACAATCAGGGGGGTTGGACAGAGGCGAACCTGCAGGGGCCTGCCCCCCCCCCCCCCACAAGAATGGAGGCCGAGCCCCTGGCAAACTTAATTTTACCAGTCACTGTGGGCAAACGTGATTATACCATTTACTCTGGGCAAACTTAATTATACCAGTCACTGTGGGCAAACTTAATTATACCAGTCACTGTGGGCAAACTTGATTATACCAGTGGTTAAACTTAATTATACCAGTCACTGTGGGCAAACTAGATTATACCAGTGGGCAAACTTAATTATACCAGTCACTGTGGGCAAACTTGATTATACCAGTTACTGTGTCCAAACTTGACTATACCAGTTACTGTGGGCAAACTTGACTATACCAGTTAATGTGGCCAACTTAAAGGGGTACTGTGGTCGCAAACAATCAATCAACCACCTCTCTATGTGCTCCACAGCCCAAGATATAAAGAAATGACTGACCAGAAAGTTAATGGGTGGGAGGCTGACATGTGAGATTCCTGAGGCTTCTCCTGCACAGTGCCGCTGGTGAGCACAGCCTCAGACTCCCTCAGTGTGTGAGGGAGACAGGAAGTCCCTCCTCCTCTCTGCTGTGTGAAGGACCTGCAGCTACAGAGAAGATAAGGGAATCTACAGCCCTTCTCTCTCACTATGTGAAAACAGCCTTTTCAGGCAGAGTTCTCACTCTGCCTAAAAAGGCTGTTTCAACAGAGGTTTTTTTGGGGGGGGGGGTGTCAGAGTGGCCCACAGCACCTGTGAGCGGGTGGGGCTTAGGCACCCACGAGTGGGTGGGGCTTAGGCACCCGCAAGTGAGCAGGGCTTAGGCACCCGCGGGGCCACATGGGGCTGTAAGGGAATGGGCCAAGGGGTCCTGCAACTGGAGGGACCATGGGGTCCATGAGTGGGAGGGACCAGGGGGGTTGCAAAGGGGAGGAGGAGACACAGGGCAGATTGACTGACAGGTTTCAGAGCAGGAAGCAAGAAGTGCAGGGGACCTGGTGATGCTGCTGCCATATCACACACAAAGATGTAAATATCTTCAAAACTATGCAAAATAAACAATGGAAATAAATTGCAAAAACTCTCAGGAAAGCAATTCCTATCAATTTACCTAAAGTCATTTTTGGACCACAGTTCCTCTTTAAGAACCCTGCTTATGTTTTTTTTAATAAACAAACAGTTGAACCAGTAAAATATGTAATAATGAAATAAGATTTTAACTATAATATAACTGTATTAATTTTCTGCTCTTTTTTATCTAGCACTTTATGCACTTCGTATTAAAATTAAATATTACAATGCAGTAGAGAGATACACTGCAGATATTTCTCAATTGAAGAGGTTGAAATATGTATATTTAATAACGTTTAGCATTTTATGAAGAAAATATGGGGGTGCGGTTTGTTCACATGATGGTATAAAGGGAATAAACACTCATTGCACTTTATTGTTGTCCTCATGAAGACCCCCTGCGAGACATCGACACGTTGAAATGTTAAAACAAAAGTATAAAAAGAACAGTGTGCCCAGGAATTTATTATGCATTTGATAACACCAGTGTAGTTCACCCCCTGACCCCTGGCATTATCGTAAAATGACAATCGGTACCAATCATTATTTTACGATAACGCCAGCGGTAAACTACACAGGTGTTGTCATCAAATTCTGAACAGTAACGAACAATGTTATTTTACTAAATCGATATTATAAATTATTGCCGTTATAAGACGAGGGTAATCTTGAAAAACAATAAGAAGCTAGAAGAAGCGTGAAGAGGTGGAATTGAGAAAAAGACAGGGGTAGTTAGCACAGTATAGGTGGCAATACACAATATGCCGACAGATCACATTGGTATCTGTCGGCACATTGCGATGGGAACCGCACACATGGATCCGACCAATAGCCTGTACGCGATATGGGGATCGGTCAGCCATGTGGCCATACACAGGCCGATGGTGTATGATCTCTTTATACCTTAAAGAGTAAAGGGAGTAGAGATGTTCGAAACTGTTGAGTTTCGTTTCGTTTTCGAGAAACGAACCCATAGAAGTCTATGAGAGAAAAAAATTTCAAAGATTCTGTCCATTTTGAGGGACAAATAGTAATAGTAGATGACACAGAGACCTGGGGAATGGTCTGGGGAACCCGTAAATAGAACCAAAACTTATTTTAAAACTACTGTATCTTTCCTCACGATCGGGCTGTTTTGGGGCTTCCGCGTTCTATTATCAAGAGTTATCGAAATCGATCGCTACTTTCGAGGGTTATTTTGATAACCGTCTACTTTCGATTTTCGATGATTGTCTACTTTCGATTTTCGATTATTGTCTACTTTCGAAAACGAAAATTTGGAAAATCCGGGTTCCGGGTTCCATGAAAGCCGGGAGTTCCAAAAGTTTTGTCAGGACTTCGAAACCCTCAGATTCCATCTCTAAAAGGGAGCCGATACCAACAGAGAGAAATTTTCCGTGTTTGCCGACTGACTGTAATGCCATGGACAATTGTGGGCATTACGGTCAGTCGAATTCAGCCCATACACTCTTCCAATATTATTATTTTTTTAAAAATGTGATCGATAAGCAAGTTATTCTTTCAGTCAAATTGCTTTAAAATCGATGGGTTTTTTTCCCCCATTGACCAATGTGACAGGTATTGAGTGAAGAATCTTTTGAATTTTTATTGGTCATGTCAGAAAATTTCAGTTGATTATAAAAGGTTTTTTTTTTTTGTTGTATAATTTTCAATGATATTTATTTGACCATATTAACAGTTATTGGAGAATCGGTAGTATCACATTAGTAAAGATGTTCTGTATATAAAGTGCCACAGAAAGTATAGATACGGATACACAGGGGGATTTATGGAGGTGCGCTCGGCTGCCACAGTGCTTAGGGACAGGGGTTAATGTCATGCTAACCAATTTACCATTGCTTAGCTTGTCTTTTACCCCTAGTTTCACGAGTATCAGAAGAGACAATCGGGCAGCAGCTGCTAGCCTATTTACCAGAGGCTGTGCGCACGTAAACCTGCTACGGGAGCTTTACCCATTAAAGTCTATGGGGAAAAGTTTGGATAAATAACCAATAAAATAACAATGGTAACTTACTGTGAATGATTGTGGTACCTGGGAAATGGTCTGAGGAAAATGCACCTATCACCAAAACTTGTTTAAAAAATTGGAGGGTTACCGTATATTAGTTTCGAGGGTTACAGAACAATATATTCGAGGGTTACCGAAACTGACCGCTACATTTGAGGGTTACCGAAATCGAACACTTCATTCGAGGGCTACAGAACAATACATTACTGGAACCAAATGATACATTCGAGGGTTACTGAAACTGAGTGCTACATTTGAGGGTTAACAAAATCGACTGCTACATTTGAGGGTTAACGAAATCGAACACTACATTCGAGGGCTACCAAACGATACATTTGAGGGTTACCGAAACAGAACGATACATTTGAGGGATACCAAAATCATCTGTTACATTCAAGGGTTACCAATGATACATTCAAGGTTTACCGAAATCGGCCGCTACATTCAAGGGTTACCGAAATTGACTGCTTAATTCGAGGGTTAACAAAATCGATATGCGAGATTAGCTGTTAAAAAAACGATGATTTTAGACCTCATTCTGCGGAGGGGGGTGGGTCAGAGGTCGGCCTCCAATCTCGTTGGGGGGCACGGGCCTTTGCAGTTACGCCCCGTTCTATTATTTACAGGGAGGTGGGAATGAGCGTTCTCACCTCCCTGTGAATAATACAGATTTAATTTACTAATTTAAACTAAAAACACAGTTTAGTGTCCCTTTAAATTACAAGGCTCAGCATTACATTATATGGTATCAAATGTTCCATGTTATGTTAAGGATTAACTCTGCTTTAATTATCTTGGAACACCAGAACCTTATGTAATTCCCAAAGAGGTTGTTTATGATTTTATTTTAATTAGTCCCTCTGTATACAGGTCTGGGACCACAAACAGCATAGCATATTGCACATGTGAATGTTCTACATTTGTTATAATAATGGGAAGAAATAATAAATAAGATGGAATTTTGTCAAAGGTTTCAACATTATTATCATTATTATTATTTTTTTTTACAAACAAATTATAAATATTCACATTTTAACCCATGTATATCAGGTTTAGTACAAAGTGATTGTTATGATATTATGACATTATGTTGGGGGTTCCTAGAAAGGGGCAATGCTGTGATCATTCTTTGCTATAACTGGATCTGGAGAATATACAGGGAGATTCAATAAAAGTTCTTATCGTTTAAAATGGTGCTAATTTTGCCCCAACCAATCAGATCTTATTTAACATTTGAAAGCTAACATCTGATTGGTTGGGGCAAAATTAGCACCATTTTTTACGATAAGAACTTTTATTGAATAACCCTGATAGTGTCATATATCTTTACAGATATTTACAGTTTCTTATTGAAGGTGCTGTTTGTTCACATTTGTATTGGTCTGGGAGAGTTCTCCTGTCTTGGAAAAAGATGATCAGTAAGAAGATATTGGAAAAGTCAGTGAAACATTTCCATTGTCAGTAAGACAATATACATATATATAATGTAATTGGCGAACTGATGTGACTATCCACTGTATGTTCCCCAGTAGAGATTCACAGTTGTTTGTCTTTACATTTACTTGATGGCTGTATGTTTATTTTCTAGCAGACGCTATAATATCCAGGTACAAGGTAGAACATTTACAGGGAGATTCAATAAAAGTTCTTATCGTTTAAAATAGTGCTAATTTGATCAGATGTTATTTAACATTTGAAAGCTAACATCTGATTGGTTGGGGCAAAATTAGCACCGTTTTTAACGATAAGAGCTTTTATTGAATAACCCTGTTAATTTACTTTCTGTACATTTAGGTCCCTTTTTGCAAACAATATAGCGATACCACGCGTTCTTCCCCCCATGTTTGGGACTGTATCTCCTCCCCCAGTTTTCGATCTAGAAAGACTTAATTCAGTATAAACATGCAAGATATAATTTTTGCATCACAATATATCAGAGAAGTGTGTTTTCTTTTAGATAAGGTATCCATGAAAGCGATTTTAAGTTAAGTGAATTTCGTGGAAAAAGTTTTTGGATAGTTCCAGTTTGTCCAAACTCGTAAAATTTGGCCCAAACTTGGGTCCATCACTAGAGTGGAGCACTGGTAAGGTAAGTCTTTTAGTGTTCCCTGGGTGTCAGTGGTGTAATTACAGCCCCCGCCATCCCTGCGATAGCAGGGAGGCCTGGACGGTAAAAGGGGTCTGCCACAACCTTCGTAATCAGCTGGTTTTAAACAGGGGTTAAACTATGGGTTGTAGTAGATAACAGACTTAGCTGTAGCAAACAATCCCTGATAGCAACTGCTAAAGCTAGCAAGATAATGTCTTGTATAAAGAGGGGAATAGATGTTTTTAAAAACAAAAAGGAATTCAGGGATGGAGCTTATGATGCAGCTGATGATGCTCAATCCCAGCTGTAGGATTCAAGTGGGCATGCTCAAGCCAGCAGCTATGGGGCGGAGCAATGGTGCTTGTGATGTAAGTAGGAAGCACCACCTGTTATAATGCTGTACGTTTGTATAGACAGCAGCTAGAAGAATGATCATGGAGTAATTTTAAAGGTAGGAGTGTGCTCTTTTTAATAGAGGGCAATTGTTTGAAGACTGTCTTCCATCTATTGCACAGCCTTGGGTCTGTATATTAGCTACCACCCACCGGATACCAATTAAATGTAGCATGTGTTTGTCATTTCATATCATCTGCAGAATTACCAATTGCACTATGGTAGCACAGGGATGTAAATGTGAAGGCTATACACTAACAATTAGATCCAGTCTAGTAGGACAGAAAACTACTTTAATTGAATTTATTTCTAAAGAAGCAGGGAGCTAACTCTCCATTTTTTACAACTTTGTTTTGACATGAACATGATGATCATATCAGGGGTTTTCTCCATTCCTACCTGTCCTTCTCAACTACAGGAACAATTCCTCCTGCAGTCAACAAAGAGAAGTAAATGTGCATCAGGCACATGGTCCAGCTGCCACCTCAAAATTCCAGCCATTACTCAAGTGACTGTAAAGAATGAATGAAGTTATGTTAGAAGGCCAAGTCATAAACTGGACAGTCTTACTAAAAATGCCCTCATTTTTACCCTAGCCTAGATTCATGTATCAAAAAAGATCCACAAGTAAATATGTTATTTAGGGTCTTGTCAGAAGAGAACACTAAAAAATGAAGTTTTATCTTAAACAACTGGTGAACATAGAAACCGTTGTTTATTCTGTGGGTATTGTGCCCTACAAAACCAATTTAGTTTGCAAATGTAAGCATAGAACCACGCATTTGTATTCTTCCTAGCAGGGCAGTGGTTTGGATTTTTTCAAGTCATCTAATCCACACATTGATGACTAAGTGCCGATGTGCCAATTAAGTGATTGGCAGCTGAAAGTAGTACAGATAGCTTGCAGCAAGTACAAACTAACTGTAGCATGTGGTTTAGCTGGATATTGCCTGCATGAAGTTTAACCAAAGACCTGTGGTGAGCCAAGCTGAATGGTTGACGTGCTCTGTAAAGCTGACACAGTGAAGCCACTTTTTTAAAGCTAATATGGCACATATCCCAACACATTGAACTGCTGTTGAATTATTTCTTTATAAACCTATATAACAGCTGGCTATATGTGAGTGTATGGGAAACAGAACCTGTCCACTTCATAATCGCCCCTTATATGGTGTCCGTAGATTAAATCGGACCAGACAAGGTTTTGTGCGTTTAATATTAATATAATAATTTGTGTGTGGCTACCATTAGTCAGCCCACATCTCTTTATCACTCACACAACTCCACAGCAAACCCACAATGGCTCTCCCACTGAAATTGCTGTAAGGAAACTTTCAATTGGTTGCTGCAGATTAAAAACAAGGGCAACAATTTGCCCCTATGATTAAATAAGCCCCTATGTGTCTCTTATTTTTCTTTGTTTGTATCTGCAAGTCTATTAAATTTCCTTTACTCCATACAATGTGCCAAAAATAGGATTGAAGTACATTTCGCTAATGCACAGCTGAACATCCTGTAATCTACCAAGTGTTAGCCTTCTACTGTATTTATATGAAGATAGTGCTTATTTTTATCCTCTAGGTTCCCTGTTTGTTTATACCTTGTTCCTTGTTGGTCCTACATTCTGAGTTTCTTTAATACATAGATATAACATCTGCTTCCTGTTGCTATATTCCAGGTTACTTGTAGATTCCTGATATGATCTTCGTCAACGTTTGTGGCTCATTCTGGTTTTCCTTTGTACTCAGTTCTAACTTCTTCCCACTGATGAACAACTTTGTTGCCTCCATTGTTTATATTGTTATGTTTTCTCCCTTACCTTGTTCTTCTCACTTGTCCTGCATAGCCACCTCTTTGTTGGCAGGGGTGGTCCATCGATGAGGCAAGTTGAAAAAATTGCTCAGGGCACTGGCTACCCCTGCAATGGAAGTCTATGCTTCTGCCACCCTCATTCGCCCATAAAGAGTGATAGTGACATGGTTTTGCTGGCCATTTTTAGTTACACCACTGACTTTGTGTATACGCTACATTTTCTACTTAGCCAAATTATGCTCTCGTACATAAGTCTAGCTATGTCCTGACTTATGTATTCCTTTTTGATAATGTACAGCATTAAAAATGCCAATGATGCACCAAACTGGTTACCTTGATCTAAAAGCTGAAACAATTCTTAGTCCTACTTTGTAGCTGTAAACCTCTAAACCAATGTCAACACTACAAGGTAAAGTTCAACTTCAGTTATGACCACAACAAGCATTCCATCTGGTAGACTTATTCTTCTATAAAACAATCAATTTTATTATAACAAGTTTATTTGGTATTAAATAAATCCCAACAAGTATACACATGTAAACTAACAAATACAAATTCATTAAACTGAAGCAGATTTTAAATTTAACACTGTAATTGTACCTTATTTTAGCTGGAAATATTTAGTTATAACAGTTAGTATCATAGATGTTCATCAAGTGTCCCGCATAGGAAAAAACTAGCAAGCCATTGGCAAATTAAGAAAACAGGAGCCCCATGAACAATTTTAAGATCAGGCTACACACTGGTTTATAATTAATATTTTAATATTAAATATAGAGACAATAAAAAATTGGTAGATCTGATATATAATAGGTATATACCTACACATGTTCACCAATAGAGCATGTCAGAGAGCATGTCAGAGGACACATGGACACGAGTCAAAGGACATGTGGAAATTCGGAAAGGGTTTTTCACTGTGAGAATGGTAAAGCTATGGAACTGTCTTCCAGGGGACGTTGTAATGGCAGGTTCATCAAAAAACTGGATGAGTTTCTGCAAACAAGGAATGTTGCAAGTTACTGGTATTGATTCATAAAGTAGAGTTGATCCAGGGAAATTTCCGAATGTCACTTGGAGTCAGGAAGGAATTTTCCCCCCCTCAATAAATTGGTGGTTTTCTTTTTTGCCTTCCTCTGGATGAACAGTTAGGCAGGATATGGGATATTGCTAGATGTGTTGGATGGATGGACGTATGTCTTTATTCAATGTCAAAAACTATGCTATACTATGCTAAATATTGTATATTATTATGTTCCAATAATGTATCTACAGCTTTTGGAAGGTTCAGAACATCTCTCCATTTATAAATATTCTTTACATCCTCAGAATACTGACCCAAAGCCTTGGAGCAATGTCAGTTTTCTGCTCTCTTTGAAAGTTGTCTTTCCAAATGAAAAGCTTTTTAATAGAACTCATCCATGTCTATAGAAGTCCTTATCAGTTAAAAATGGAATAATTATCATCACTGTCACAAACGTACCTGCTGCTCCGGTCCCGCGCCGCACTACAGTTCCGGATGGGCGTCGTCGAAGACATCATGACGCCGGCATGCCAGATGGCGCGAGAATTCAAAAAACGGCGTCCTCCTGGACCCGGTGCCTGATAGTAGCGTTAGCTACCTCCCCGGCTCCTTGTACTCACCTGCCTTGGATCCTGTTCCTCTCCTGCTCCAACTACTTACCTTTCCCGCTCCAGAGACTATTCCTACCTTGCCTGCTCCTGTGACCACTTACCTTGCTTGTTCCAGTATTCAGCCTACAGTTCCCAGCAGCACCTTGTTCCAGTATCCAGCCTACGGTTCCCAGCAGCACCTTGTTCCAGTATCCATCCTACGGTTCCCAGCAGCACCTTGTTCCAGTATTCAGCCTACAGTTCCCAGCAGCACCTTGTTCCAGTATCCAGCCTACAGTTCCCAGCAGCACCTTGTTCTAGTATTCAGCCTTCTGTTCCCAGCAGCCTCTGTGTCCAGCATTTTCCGGACTATCCGCCTCCTCCTAAAGCGTACTCGTAAGTTCCCCGGCCTCCCAACTGTTTATTACAGTACTATCAGGCCATGGAAACGCCTGAGGGGGCTATGGCAGAGTTGAGTAAAACTCTCCAAACGTTGCCAAAACGCATGGACATTTTTGAACACATCAGGGCCAGTTGGCTCAGTTCATGGATACCCTCGCTGTCCGGCTACCCCCAGCTTCTGCCTCTGCTCCGGGTTCTACGCCGCCTCCTTCAACGTCCGGATCCAGTGATCCTTCTCTTTGGAGAGAGCCCCGCATACCTCCGCCCTCACGGTTTGATGGTGATGCCCAAGCCTGCTGTGGATTCATTAATCAGTGCCGAATCCAATTTGAACTTCAACCATCTCATTTTGCATCGGATCGTGCAAAGGTTGGTTACATCATCGCCTTGTTGGAGGGCAATGCTCTGGCCTGGGCTTCTCCCCTTTGGGAGTCAATAATGTTACCGACTTCCTGAGTATGTTTCGCAAGGTCTTCGATGCTCCAGAAAGAACCTCGGCTGCCTCCTCCCGTTTGATGCAGCTCCGCCAAGGGTCTCGTTCCGTGGGTCAATATGCTATTGAATTTCGTACCCTTGCCGCCGAGACTTCTTGGAACAATGAGGCACTTACAGCAGCCTTTTGGCAGGGACCCTCTCATCGCCTCAAGGATGAATTAGTATCTAGAGACTTACCTGTCCCATTGGAAGACTTGATTACGCTATGCAACCGAATTGATACCCGGTTTCGTGAACGGCAGGCAGAAAGGTCTGCAGCTCGTTCCAGCTTCCCTAAGACCGTTCCTAGGCCTGCTCAGACCTTTCTGCAACCTATATCTTCGATTGAAGAGCCTATGCAAATTGGCGGCACTCATCTGTCTCCTGAGGAAAAGTCACGCCGACGTGATAGACTTTGTCTCTATTGTGCTGGACAAGGACATTTTGTAAGAAATTGTCCCCAGAAGTCGGGAAACTCCATGACCTAGAAGTTAGGGAGGAGCTCCTTCTAGGTAATGTTAAGTCTCCTGACAAATTTGAACCACTGAAACTCTTTCTACCAGCTACTATCACCTTTAATGGAAAACTTTTTCCTCCCAGGCCTTGGCGATTCCGGTGCAGCTGCTGGAAACTTCATTGATTCTACCTATGCAGCACAATTGGCTGGAGGAGATTTACGACCCTGCATCGACTACCGTGGATTAAATAAAATCACAATAAAAAATTGGTATCCTCTCCTCTCATCTCTGAACTGTTTGACCAGATAAAGGGGCTAAAATATTTACCAAACTGGATCTTCGTGGGGCATACAATTGATCCGTATACGCAAAGGTGACGAGTGGAAAACAGCTTTAACACTAGGGACGGTCAATACGATATCTCATAATGCCCTTTGGCCTTTGTAATGCTCCAGCGGTGTTCCAAGAATCGTGAATGACATTTCGGGATATGTTGGGGATTCTGTAGTTGATATCTCCGATGACATTTTAATCTTTTCTCAAGATCTGCCCTCACACCGCCTCCATGTTAAACAGGTGTTACTATGTCTGAGAGAGGATAGCTTATATGCCAAACTGGAAAAGTGTCTGTTTGAGTGTTCGCAAGCTATTCAAAGGTTCATTGGCTTTGCCAATTATTACAGACAATTCATTCAAGGGTTCTCTTCTTTAATTTCTCCGATATTAGCCCTCATCAGTAAAGGTAGTAAGCCTCATTCATGCAGCCCTCGAAGCCTTCAAACGACTCAAGGAAGCCTTTGCTGATGCACCAGTTCTAGTACATCCAGATCCTAGTCTTCCCTTCTACATCGAAGTTGATGCCTCGGACTTGGGCGCAGGAGCTGTCCTTTCCCAAAGACAAGGCACTAAAAGGAAACTCCATCCCTGTGCTTGTTTCTATAAGAAGTTTCTATCCATCAATCTTGCCATCAAGCTGGCCCTCGAGGAGTGGCGTCATCTATTGGAAGGCACCTCTGTACCTATCACCATCCTTACTGACCATAAGAACCTCAAATACATCCAGAATCTTAAAAGGTTAAATCCCCGTCAAGCACTGTGGTCTTATTCTTTTCCGATTCAACTTGTTATCACTTACCCCCTGGTTCCAAAAACAAAAAGCTGATGCCCTTTCCAGATCATTTATTGCTTCCAACTGTATTAATCAAGATAAGGGCTCGTTATCCCAAGCACTAAAATCTTGGCCTCATATCTCCTCAACTCTGTTCAAAGATTCAAGCCGCACAAGATTCTGTCCCTCCTGACACACCCTCTGGCAAAATCTTTGTTCCTGTTTCACTTGGAAAAACTATCCTTCTTCATACTCACTGTTCCAAGCAAGCCGGACATCCGGTGTAAAAAAACTTATATTCTTGCCCGTTCCCTTTGGTGGCCCAAAATGAGAAAAGATGTTAAAGACTTTGTTCAAGTGTGTACCAGCTGTGCTCAATCGAAATCTTCTAGAACCTCCCCTGTGGTCTTCTTCAACCCCTCCCATTCTGTCACGACCTGGACCATCTATCCATGGACTTTATTGTTGAACTTCCGCCTTCCAAGAAAAACACGGTTATATGGGTGACATTAGACACATTTTGTTCCCCTCCCCAAACTACCATCTTCGACGGAGTTGCTCAAATATTTATTTCTCATATCTTCGCTTCCATGGACTCCCTTCTGAAATAGTATCTGACAGAGGTTCTCAATTTGTTTCGAAATTTTGGAGAGCGCTTTGTAAATCCATGAACATCAAGTTACAATTTTCTTCGGCTTACCACCCACAGTCCAACGGGACTACTGAACGCACTAACCAGTCTTTGGAACAATATCTTCGTTGTTACATTTCCTATACTCAGGATGATTGGGCTGACCTTCTGCCTTGAGCTGAGTTTGCCCATAACAATTCACCTCATGGTTCTACTGGGAAATCTCCTTTTTATGTGTCTTTTGGACGAATCCTAGATGTTTCCTCAAGATTTTCTTTTCACACATGTACCCGCTGCCAATGACTCTGCGGCCCAGATGACCGCTATCTGGCAAACTACGGAAATCAGCCTTCAGAAATCTGCTTTGGTACAAAAAACTGCAGCAGACAGGAGACGTAGAGAACCCCCAGCTTATTTGGTTGGAGATAAAGTGTCGCTCTGGTCCCGCGCCGCACTGCAGTTCCGGGTGGGCGGCGTCGTTGACGTCATGACATCACCACACCGACACGCCGGGCGGCGCGAGAATTCAAAAAACGGCGTCCTCCTGGACCCGGTGCCTGATAGTAGCGTTAGCTACCTCCCCGGCTCCTTGTACTCACCTGCCTTGGATCTGTTTTCCTGCTCCAACTACTTACCTTTCCGCTCCAGAGACTATTCCTACCTTGCGCTCCTGTGACCATTACCTTGCTTGTTCCAGTATTCAGCCTACAGTTCCAGCAGCACCTTGTTCCAGTATTCAGCCTACAGTTCCCAGCAGCACCTTGTTCCAGTATCCAGCCTACAGTTCCCAGCAGCACCTTGTTCCAGTATTCAGCCTTCTGTTCCCAGCAGCCTCTGTGTCCAGCATTTTCCGGACTATGCGCCTCCTCCTAAAGTGTACTTGTAACAAGTACAGGAGAGGAACACCTCGCCAATATAAATGCCTTCTGTGGTTGAACAAGGCCATTCCTTTTAATTATTCTGCCTCCTGCAAGAACAAGTGAAATCTAGGCTAGCAGCATATAAAAATATAGTACAAATATATCCATATGCACCATTCTGTGTTGCAGTAGATGTCTGTGACTCTTGGGGCTTAGTAACCATTTAAGAGTAATGTGCTGTAAGTGTTATTTCTATTGTAGAAGAACCTTCTATCTGCATCATTGTAAACTTCACCCAATACCCCCAATAGTCAACTGGAACATGGCAGCAGTGCCTGCAAGTAAGCAGTAGTGTATGGGCAGCTTAGCACTTCCAATGTTTGTTACCGTACCCTAAAAAAAAATCCAATTCTTTCATCGGTACTCCTAGGTTTTTATAGGTTCTAACTCCTAAAGGAAGGCCTTGGGTTCTGGGTAAAGAAACCAATCCAGACTGACCCAAACCTTTAGAGATTGCAAGTTTTGTCACAGGAGGAAAAAAATATTTACCTAGAATATACGTATAGCAAAAGTGTGCCCATTTGTGCACAATTGAAATTATGTGTGTGTATGTTTTGCTATGTGTGGATATAGTGGATATAGAATCTTTACACAGGTATATTTTAAACTGTTACTCAGATAGTCACCAGCTTCCAGAGGAACCAAATACGGTAGGATAATCCTGCATGTCTGAGTGTAGACCCAGGCAATCCTGCCACACTGTTTGGTTGAAACTAAACATGCTAGTTTAATACTTATTAGTATTCACCATGCCAAGTGGTGATGGTACCTGATATATTATAACAGAAGGTACCTCACAGCATCATGTTATTATAATAGATTTTCCCTAATAATCTAACCTATAAACAAACATTTCTCATTTCCAGTTTACCTAAAGAAATGGATTTATCCTTTATATACTCTTATACAGATCTAATTGAAAGAAAATAGCTTCAGAACAATTTTTAAATAACTGATAACTGCTTTTTATTTCAGTATTACAGTAAATCCTTGGTATACCTGCCTGGCTTTAACACTATTTACCATTAATAGTAGCTGCCAATTTAAATTCTTCTAGACAATCAATCCACGTAGCTTAATACAGAGGACAAACATACAGAGAAAACAGGGAGAATAAATTGTATTACCAGCACCGCTGCCACCAATTTGTACCAGATGACTGCTTTATGGAAGGATTATGGGTAGCATGGCACACAGTGGGTTACTCTGGTGGTCTGGCACAAAGCAGACAGTGCACATAAACAGGTTCCCCACATAACATGTGCAGTAATCAGGGGTGTCCATGTCTATGGTGCACCACTTTGAATATTGACCAGGCCTGTATATTGTGTGTGCTTGTAAGTTGGTGTATACTTATCTGTTATGTCAGAATTTGTATCCAATAAGGTAAATTGTCTGTCCAATAATCTGCCCTCCCAACAGGTGGTAACAGGATCTAATACACAGGATCTTGTGTTGCAGTCAATATCTCGCCATAACACACCACAATCTACTTTCACTTTCTCTCCTCCTAGCCATAGAGAGCAGGAATGTCTTGTCTTTTATTACTCACTGATACCACCTGCAGGCTGGATATATCCATTACAATACACATCACATCCTGTGTAGCAAACTTCTTTTGGATTACACTTCCTTTCACATGGAGCAGACAAAGGGGTATGGTTTAACCTCCAATTTTGACCAAACCATGTTCAAATAGGGATCTCAGCTCTGTAAGTAAGTTTATGTATTTTGTATATTTTGTGTTGGACCTAATATAAGACAGTGCTATATACTATATACTTTATATACATTTATATACATTTACTGATGGTCATTTAAATGGTAATAGTGAGATAATAAACACATACATATACACCTTTCCTATGTGTAATATCCTATACCCCCCACCACATTGGTAATTCCTAAAATCTCAATGCAATTTCCTATGAAGATATAAATATATTTATATAATATATGGGATATATACCGCATATACTCAAATACAAGCCGACCCAAGTATAAGCTGAGGTACTTATTTTTACCTGAAAAATAGAGATGGACTAGAAATCGAGCCCGAGTTCGAGCCAAATTTATTGGACTCGGACTTTTTGAACAATCCCAGACCCGGATTACTCGGACTTTCGAACTTTCGATAATAATCTAATTGTTTACGGTATAATTATCGAATATTCGAATGCGAGAGTTTGAAAATAACGCGCTGGAGAATAAAAACGAAAGAAAGTTCTGGATATTCAAACGTGTTCCCCAGACCATTTCGCAGATCCCAGAGCCAATTACATTAAGTTACCATTGATATTTTAATTGTATTTCATTCGAACTTTTTGAACAATTTGACTCCCATTGACTTTAATGGGTCCGTTTTAGAACTTTTGAACTTTCCATATAGTTCGAAAGTTTAAAAACAGACCGAACCTTCGGAAGTTCGGCCATCTCTACTGAAAAACTGATTGTCTCAAGTATAAGCTGAGGGTAGAAATTATGACCACTGCTGAAAATCTGTAATTAGTGATTGGTGCCAATATCCAGTAACCCAATTCCTTGGCACTCTAGGTATTTGGAAACTACAAAGTTGTAGGTTCAAAACAAATGAAAAGAAGAAAAAAAACCCCACCTCCCCACCTCTTAACCCCCATAGAAGCACTTGGTCTTACCTTCTCCACTGTATGACGGGTGAGGGCTGAGAAGAGGCACATAACTCACGTGCTGACGTGCCCATGCTTCCGTGCATGTTTGTGCCTCAGCAAAGTCTCCTCCTTATTTCTCCGGTTTGCGGCCGCATGGAAGGTAAGTAATGACTAGCCCGAGTATAAGCCGAGGTTCGCTTATTCAAGTAATTTAAAAAAAGAAGAACCTCGGTTTATACTCTAGTATATACATTATATTTTGGCTTACATTGTGCTAAGCATGTATAACAATTGTCACAAACCCCCGGTCCCAAAACGCCCCAACCACCTATCCGTTACCGGAAAGCACACTCCAAGCAACCAACAGGCGGACGGAACAGATCAGACCCGGTGGGTTTGGTAAACAAACAATATACTACACAATTAATATTACTAAATATCAATATACTCGCTGCCACCACATTCCGATTAAACAGCGGAATGACCTGTTACCTATATGGGGATATCCACACCCTTACTTCTAACAACCTGTAAGAAAATTGGTTACTCACCCCTAATATTCTATACACAGTTATAGGGTAGAATTGGATAAAAGAATGAATACTTAAAGATAATTGGCATCTGAATTGTCCATGAGAAGAGTCCAGAACTTGATAATCCAGTTATTGGGAAAATAATAGTCCAAACGATAGTCCTGCGTTAAGCCAATACGGTCTGTCCAGTTGGCTAGATGTTATTCAAGATGTTCTTGTAGATGTTATGACAGACTCCTTGGGATGAGACCCAGTTCCATTTTTATCCTTTCTTCAGAAAATGGGAGTGGTCTGGTCCCTAGAGTGGGCGGACTTGGTTCTGCCCCTGAAGGTTGGTCCCTAGTTTTGGAGGGAATTGTAAATATCGAATTCCCCCCCCCCGTCCATAATCCATGAACCATACATGTCACATTCAAAATAATATCATGATGGTCCATAACTAATTTTTCCCAACAGAACAAGACCAAATACGACATATCTGGGGTATCCTAGGCCTAAGAAGGATAATATCCCAAGTTTGGCTCGGGCTATGATATTGTGTCAGGTCTCTATAAATGTAGAATTAATTACTGGATACACTGGGGTTATTTATGAAAACCTGAAATAATTCTACATCCGGAATTATTAAGGAATATGAATTACCTTTGATCTGCCAGTTGGTTTCTGTTCAAATCCCAACTAACAGATTCCCTGCTGTTCTCGTTGTCTACCAGTCTATGACATTGTTTGTTTATTATGGGGAATTCACACCTTCCCCCATTGAAGTTAGACCCCTTGCTAGTCAGCTAATTTAACACCAAATGGCCCTTCCTTTGGGGAAAGGAAGCAGGGCTTACAGGTTAACAGGAATTAACTCTGCGATTACCTGGGAACAGGGAACAATAGGAGCTGCCATACTGCTTCATCATGCCAATATGTCGAAATAAACAAAAATTAGGGTTGCAATTTCAGATATTGTCTATGGCGTTTTTACATTGAATACCGGTTCATCACAACAATGTCTAGATTTTAATGTGACCAGATGTAGTCAAATAAGTGGATCATGATCTTAAGGAATCTTTGAACACAAAATAATAGCACAGGGAATCTAGACAACAGTTAATGTTAGCAAGGCATAGGCTCAACTGGAGAAACACGCGCAAAGGTCCATTCGTGTCATTGGGTAATATTCCATTTTGCACCAAAAAATACAAGAGCAAGGACAAATGGAATGGTGCGAAGGAAAACAAAAAGCTAAATAGGTTTGCGAGGAGAATCTTCATTGATTTATTTCCTAGGGGGGTGGCTGGGTCCAAATTCGTTTTCTTTTTTAGAGTAAATGTTATATGAGCTGTACAGAAAGTTATCATTATAGCACTACAGACAAACACTACCTCTGGAATGACAATCAAAGGCACATTCATCCACATTTCTATTGAAAACCCATAGAAGCATTGGGTGCCCTTGTTTGTAGCTTTCATCTGATACAAAAACCCACTTGGGACTCCGCAAACTATGATACAGACCAAGCAGCAGACCAAGGCTGCTCTCTTGGGTGATCTCAGGTTCACCGAGTGGAAAGGATACTGGATAGCAATGTAGCGGTCCATGCATATACAAACTGATATCAGGATGCTGCCATACATATTGATAAAATAGAGACTTTCCAAGAATATGCAAAAAGTGGATCCAAGGTTCCATTCTGTCCCCATTTTGTAGGCTCTCATTTTAAATGGGAGAGTCAACAGCAACAAGGAATCGAACATAATAAGGGTGGTGACATAAGTCGTTGCTTCTGTCCATTTTCTGATTCTAAAGAAAATCATCCATAGGGCCAGCAGGTTAAATAACAAGCCGAATATGAAGGTGGGGATGTAGATCGTCATCTGGAATATTTGTACTGATGGAATGATAGAGCTTGTATTTTCCATCTTGAGAAAACTACCTGCAAAAAAAAAAATAAAGTTTACATTTTTAATATTCATGTTTTTTTGCTTTATTTAGATCATGTAAGAAAACAACAGATGATATAGTAAAAACAGTATTTTTATATGTTGTCAAAATGAATATAAGAATTTGTGGCATAAAACAAATAAAAAATAAAACTATTTTTTGTTCATTGGTTTTCCTCTTCCTTGTCACATCTGACATCTGTCCTTCTTCAAGAGTGAAATGTATTATTTATTACAGAGAATATGCAGTATGTGCAGAACATACACAGAACAAGATATGTGTAGAACATACACAGAACAGGATATGTGCAGAACATGCACAGAACAGGATATGTGCAGAACATGCACAGAACAGGATATGTGCAGAACATACACTGAACAGGATATGTGCAGAACATACACAGAACAAGATATGTGCAGAACATACACAGAACAAGATATGTGCAGAACATAAACAGAACAAGATATGTGCAAAACATAAACAGAACAGGATATGTGCAGAACAAACACAGAACAAGATATGTGCAGAACATACACGGAACAGGATTTGTGCAGAACATACACGGAACAGGATATGTGCAGAACATGCACAGAACATGATATGTGCACAACATACAATGAACAGTTTATGTGCAGAACTTACACAGAACAGGAAATGTGCAGAACATACACTGAACAGTATACTGTATGTGCAGAACATACACAGAACACTATACCGGTATGTGCAGAACATACACTGAACAGTATATGTGCAGAACTTACACAGAACAGGATATGTGCAGAACATACACAGAACAGAATTTGTGCACAACATACACAGAACAGTATATGCGCAGAACATACCCTGAACAGTATATTTAAGGAACATACACAGAACAGGATATGTGCAGAACATACATAGAACAGTATATGTGCAGAAAATACACTAAACAGTATATGTGCAGAACAAACACTGAACAGTATGTATGCAGAACATACACAGAACAGAATACCGGTATGTGCAGAACATACACAGAACAGAATACCGGTATGTGCAGAACATACACAGAACAGAATACCGGTATGTGCAGAACATACACAGAACAGTATATGCTATATTTATACATAATAGACTTAGAGCATGAGAAGTCTATAGCTCCCCCACACACACACACACATAAAAAAAAGATTAATATTGTAGAGAAATATTTACTTAATAAATACAAAAGATTTGAAACTATTTAATTTCATATTCTTTTTCCACACCACTATAAGGATTGTATTCAGTGGACCAATAGGGCAAATAGCACGGATGACCATTTTTATACATGAGATTTATTACAAATGTAAATTTGGAATGCAATACATGTCTTTGTTATATAATTATTTTGCTTTAAACTTATAATCTCCCCTTTAATTCTTTCAATTTTCTTTATGTGTTAATATGTGTGTATCCGGTATACAAATATGCATAATGTTTATCATTGACAATATAAAACAAACACAAATGTATTTAACATTAAAGACCCATCACAACAAGCTTGAAGTGTAGATTCCCCTGTCAATATTCATTTACATACAAACACAAATTGATAAAAGGGATATATAGATATATTACAAATTAATAATCAGGATCTTAAATGATCTAATGATTATAGTCCATAGTGCACATAGCCCTGTAATCCAGTAATAAAGGAAGATGCTGTTTGAAGAAGATTCTGGCTCCATTATTACATTGATTATTTCTTATCACCTCTGGGCTGTGTTAATATAATCGCAGTGGAAACGTTTAACAGCTTTTGTATCTTTTTTGTTGTAATTTCCTCTTGGTAATGTTATCCACACGGTATGGCCTGTTGTGATTACCACTCTTCAATTTGCAGGTTCTTCCAATTGAGATCTCAGTGTTTATATGAATGTACTTTAAATAGAGCTGCAATTCTACAAATTCGCAAACTGTACAAATCATCCAATCTGCCTGGTTTTATTACTGGTCCACAGCCCGATGAAGGGGGCTTAGGACTCCAGAAAGCTTGCTTAATTTCTTTTTTTTAAAATCTAGTTAGCCAATAAAAGGTATCACAGCTCTACTTTTCTTCTCTTAATTATGGCTACACGGTACAGAACTCAACTATAACCTTCACTGTCTTGGTAATGTGAGAATAAAGCTATTGATACAGACCTCGTGCAGAGCTGAGACACAATAAGGAAATTAGCTCCTGGCGTTGCCTACTTCATTGCAGAGAGATTGGAACACAAGGCTGATAACCAGGATAAATATTGTCTGAACATGTTTACCCTGCTCGATAAATTTAATGGCATTGGTTTGTGCAGCATGTACAAACAAGCTATTGTTCTGAAATCGTTCACTACCCTCATTATTCGTTTTTATTTGTTTTCATTTGCAATAAACTGTGGAAGTCATCAATGAAATACACAAAGCTTCCCTTGCGCATGTCGTGTAGAGTAATCAGGAAATTAAGAGACGTACAAAAGGGAAGCTGACACCTGTAATGTAAATATGAGAATAAGGCCAAGGGACGTGGCAGAACCTCATACATGGTGGGAACACAAACCTGTCCCCAAGCTCACAAATCAACATCATTGATTATAAAGAGAAGCACACAAATTCAAAAATCTCTTACCAGGTAACACTTCTCAGTAACCTACTACAAAACATGGTTCATGGGAACAGATTCCCTGTCCACCTTTTACTCTTCTTGTTCTCATTTTCCCGACAGAATAGACACAGCTTTATTTTTATGGACTGCTTATACTATAAATGGCTCTGTGTTAAGTGAATACCTGTTGGAAAGGGATCTTGGTGTTTTGGTGGATAACAAACTTAAAGGTAGCAAGCAGTGCCTGGCCGCAACAGCCAGAGCCAACATGGTATTGTCAGTATAAAGAGAGGTATGGATTCAAGGGAGGAAAATGTTATTCTCCCTCTTTACAAAGCATTGGTAAGGCCTCATTTGAAATATGCAGTGCAATTTTGGAATCCTGTGTACAAAAAGGACATCTTATACCCACCAAGGATTGGTTGTTGACATGGTGAGAAAACGGCTAGGCTAAGACAGCACTCTTACCAGCAGAACTGATCTCAACCTAGAACAGGTGTGTTCCTTACTGGTCTTGTGCCTGAATACCATCTATTTCAAATACCGGGATACGTTCTATAAGCAAAAACATGGATGTGCTATAGGATCTCCAGTTTCACCCATTGTGGCCAACCTTTACATGGAGGAGGTAGAAAAACAGGTGCTTAATACTTTTAAGGGTATAGCACCCAGCCATTGGTTCAGATATGTGGATGACACCTGGGTTAAAATCCATCAGAAGGAAGTACAAGCCTTCACAGAACACATTAATGTGGTAGACCAAAACATCAAATTTACAAGGGAAGATGTACAAAACAACAAACTGACATTCTTGGACTGCTTGGTAGAAGTCAGGGAGAATGGTAAACTGGAAATAGAGGTTTACAGAAAACCAACACACACAGATCAGTATTAATGTTGACTCCCACCACCCTTTAGATCAGAACCCGCAACACAGAGCTGAGAAACATCCCCACTAGCAAAGAGGCGAAGGCTAAAGAAATGAAACATCTCAGAGGAGGCCCTTAAAACTTGTGGATATCCAGACTGGGCCTTTGTCAAAAGAAGTAGAAGGAAAGAAAGAAAACAGGTATACCAACAGTGAAGGGGAAAAGCAAGACAGGAGGAAGAACATGGTCATCCATATGTGCAGGGGTTTCCAAGAAATAAGAAAAATTTTCAATAACACACGTATCCCGTCTGCTTTTTACCAACAAACACACTGAGGCAGCAATTGGTACATCCGAAAGACCCAATACTGAAACACAGATAAGCAACATCATATACGCAGTGCAGTGCAGTGAAGAATGCTTGATTTTGTATGTGGGGGAGACCAAACAGCAACTGCATCAACGTATGCCCAGCACAGAAGAGCACTCCTCGGGTCAGGACTCAGACGTGTACCTGCATCTTAAGGATAAAGGACATACCATTGAAGATTATAATGTTAACATATTGGCAAAGGAACGTGACTGGTTCAAGAGAGGTGTTAAGGAGGCCATTTAGTGAAAATAAAGAAACCAAGCTAAATAGAGGTGGGGGGTTCGACACCAACTGTCTGCCATGTACAATGCTATTTTGACACCTTACCCTGGGCGTTCCTATAAACACTCTTAGCCACTATCCAATCCCGCCCTTAACACCTGGCTGTGATATGCTAATTGGGACTTTCCAGGGTACATAATTGCCACAGATTCTGTACAAGTCATTCTGATTGAGAAAGCCAGTCGGATGACTAGTGAAACGTCTTCAAGAACTAAACTTCAAGTCCAGTTGATCTAATTGAATACAACAGATATACCATGAACTGGATGAATTAGAACCTTCACAAGCACATATATCAGGCTTATAACAGTAAACTAGAACTATCCTAAACTAGCACATGATGTTCCAGGAAGCGAGTACCGTATATACTCGAGTATAAACCGACCCGAGTATAAACCGAGGTACCAATTTCACCTAAAAATCCTAATAAAGTTATGACCCGAGTATAAACCGAGGTAGAAACTTGGCACTCAAGATGTTTGGAAACTCAAATCCCAGTTAATAAAGCATGCTGGGAGTTGTAGTTTCCAAACATTTGAATGCCAAGTGAGGGTGGCATTCAAGATGTTTGGAAACACAACTCCCAGCTAATAAAGCATGCTGGGAGTTGTAGTTTCCAAACATCTTGAATGCCACCCTCACTTGGCATTCAAGATGTTGGAACTACAACTCCAGCTAATAAAGCATGCTGGGAGTTGTAGTTCCCAAACATCTTGAATGCCCCCCTCCCCCTCAGTTCAGTTTGTACCTGTGGGCTCTTCTCCCTGTGGACTTTCTCCCTGTGGACTCCTGTGGACTCTTCTCTTCTCCCTGTGGACTTCTCTTTCCCTGTGGACTCTTCTCCTGTGGACTCTTCTCCTGGACTCTTCTCCCGTGGACTTTCTCCTGGACTCTTTCCTGGACTCTTCTCCTGGACCTTCTCCTGTGGACGACTCTTCTTCTTCTATCTTCCTCCATCCATCCCGGCAGGTACGGTATCAGCATTCCGGCAGCCGCGCGCCCATTCCTGTACCGGCGCGCCGGCTGACGTCACTGCCCGGCGCCGGGCTTGGCACCGGGCAGTGACGTCAGGCCGGCGCGCCAGTGCAGAAAAGGATCGCGCGGCTGCCGGAATGCCCAGGTAAGTGGTGACTCGAGTATAAACCGAGTCCGAGTTTTCAGGCTGATTTTTCAGCTGAAAAACTGGTTTATACTCGAGTATATACGGTAAGCGACCATCTTTTAACCTCACTTGCCAGCCATAACTAATGCAATTGGATGAGAGCATGGCACACTATAGATGGCCATCCCACACAGTGTGACCGATGATAACCTAATTTGCCACCTCATGGGTTACTTTGCTTGCTAGTACTAGAGATGGCCCAACACACTGAAATCCGTTATCCTTGCAGATTTGAGGATTTTGGAAAAAATCCGCAAGCAGACCCATTAAAGTCAATGGAAGTTAAAAATCTGAAAAAATCCCAAAAATTAAGGTATAAATAGCACTGTTATCTTACTGTAAATAGCTCAGGGACCTGGGAAATAGTCTGGGGAACATATATAAATGCCCAAAATATTTAAATAAACACTACCCAGTACCCGAAACTTCACACGCCTTCTGTTTTGCCGTTCTGCATAGTATTTTCGTGATTTTTAGAAATTTCTACATTTCTAGAAAAATCTAAATTTTTTGTTTTTAATGGGCGTGTCCACCCCCAAAACTATAATTTAACCCACTACTGGCCCCAGAAAACAGAAGCGTCTGTCTTTATAGCCGGCAGCTGTGTCTGTGATTGGCTGCCTCTCAGCCGATCACAGACGTGACTGCCAGTCTGGCCCCTATTTGCAAGTTCCAGCAAACAGGGAGCTAGAGAAGACAGCTGTGGGAGCGAGGGGCTATAAGTATGATTCTGATTTTTTTTTAAAAATCTAACCCTGCAGTTAGGAGTTGTAGAAACAGGTTATATATATTTAGGGTGGAGATACCCTTTAAATTAGAACATTTTCGAATGTTTGAGAATTTTCAAAAATAGTTTAGCAGTTCTGAAAAATCCAAAATAGTCAGAAATTGCAATCCCATTTGGAACCGGGTTCGGGTCCATCTCTAGCCACTAGTTTCCCTTCCCAAGAACATGTAATAAATTGTTTATGCAAATGCTGAATATGCAGAAGTCGGAGGTCTCTGGTTACGTCTCTGGTCTCTCTGTACAGCTCTGAGCTTCTTCCCAAGCTTTTTCCTTCAAACCTTTAAATCAACCTTTCCAAGACTTGCTATTTAAATGAACCAATTTTGCAGGCATGCCAACTATCCTCTCTGATTAAGTGCCTGGGGATGCCTTTGTCCATTCCTAATGGGATTTAAAACAATTTAAGACTGCTTCTAAATCTAGCAAAATAAAAAACTGGAAGCTTTTAAATCTTTAATAAACAATTTCCATGTTTGCACTGGAAAAAGATACAGACCAAAGCAGAAGAAATGCTGCCTACAACATTCATAGATTCACAAATATTTGATACATTTTATGTGTCTGTCTAGCATAAGATTCAGACCTTATCTTGTTTCAGTAGGTAAAAGACGATAAGCATTTCTCAATTAGGAGCATGTCTGGAAACCTTGCTAGCACACTCTTATCGCCCTACTATAGGCTAGGAAACTTCTCTTGGATGCTAGCCATCAGTAGACTATGGAGGACTGTGAATGAACTAGTCCTTATCAGCAGGCCATCATCTGGATGTAAAGAGGACTTTATGATATGAACACACACCTATAAGTTACATAATTCTTTGGAAAAACCTGCACTCTAAAGGGAGTATAGTGGGCGTGTCTTGAAGGGGGTATATTGAAGTGTATAAAATGTGTGACACTGTTCAATCATCTGAATGCTGTCATACACTGTTGTTTTGTATGTTTGTGTTCACAATCCTTGTTATCAGTAAAGATCTTATCTTCTAATCAGATCTTTAAGTGGTGTTCTTTTGGGGTCACTTAGCGGGCCAACAGAATGTCAGCAGGTTTGTCTTCAGGATTGAACAATATTTAAATGGATTAGGTACTAGAAATCCAAATTAATCTAATTTCAGGCCAGTATATGACCAGCATATGGGTTAATATCTGTCAGATGGATCAACCTAGAAGACAATTGCCCTGTCAAGGTTTTTGATGAGTATCTATCCTATCTATGTTCAATGGGAAGATGTGCATAAAGAGTGTCTTCTCATAGACCAGCCCTGGACTATGGGAGGTGGCTTGATCAGACAATGAGTGCAAATTCTAAATGGTTGTACAGAAGTATGCTTGTGAAGGTTCTCATTCATCCAGGTCATGGTATATCTGTTGTATTCAATTAGATCAACTGGACTTGAAGTTTAGTTCTTGAAGACGTTTCGCTAGTCATCCGACTGGCTTTCTCAATTCAGAATGACTTGTACAAGAATCTGTGGCAATTATGTACCCTGGAAAATCCCAATTAGCATATCACAGCCAGGTGTTAAGGGTTTTGGATAGTGGCTAAGAGGTGTTATAGGAACGCCCAGAGTAAGGTGTCAAAACAGCATTGCTCATGGCAGACAGTTGGCGTCGAACCCCCCCACCTCTATTTAGGCTTGGTTTCTTTATTTTCACATAAATAGCCTCCTTAACACCTCTCTTGAACCAGTCACGTTCCTTTGCCAATATGTTAACATTACAATCTTCAAAGGTATGTCCTTTATCCTTAAGATGCAGGTACACGGCTGAGTCCTGACCCAAGGAATTGGCTCTTCTGTGCTGGGCCATACGTTGATGCAGAAGGTTGTACAGAAGCTCTAGGCACCTTCTGTAGAAGGTCTAGGTGAGGACTAGAGATGGGATCCAGGTCTGACTCAGGCCCGGGTCTGTCACGGAAACCCTTGGTTCCGAAATCCAAATGTTCTGGCTGAAATCAGATGGACGAACATTTGAGGCTATTTTTATAATCCTCGAAAATAACCTCGCACATTTGATAATCCTTGAAAAGTACGATCAAAACTCGAAAGTAGTTTCCGATCGTATTCTTGAGGTTTATTGAAAATAACCTTGAAAGATCGATATTCAGCAACAATGCGCTCCTAAGTCCCAAAAGTACTTCTGTTTTCAGGGTTTTGGATATTAGAGATTTTCCCGAGATCCGTAAATTCAAAAAATCTAACAAATTTTACCAGTTTTAGCCATCTCTAGTGAGAATCAAGCAGGTCAAGTCCTCACCCTGGGAAATTATGAAGAAAAAGGCAGTATATATTTGCCTTTTAACACTGTAGGGAAATTTGTTGAACATCTTTTCTCTCTGTGGGCCATATTTAGTAAATTTAGGAACGCGGTTGTAAATGTACGATTGCAATCATACATTTATGACCGAACGTTTGTTAATTAACGAAGGTTCGATCGTCGAATACCGCGCGGTAATAAACTACCGCAATGGTATTCTATGAGGATCGTAAATCTACGATTTCGTTATCGTAGATTTACGATCGGTATCGTAAATGTACAATCGGTATCGTAAATGTACAATCGGTAATCTGCGATCGGTTTCACAATTGTAAATGATACCGACCATTAAAGGTGAGGTATCGTTAAAAAACGATATCGCGGCTTTATAAATATGTAAATATGGCCCTATGGCTTTAAAATAACTGTAAATAACAAATATAGATCACCCACAATTTCTCATGAATCTCTGCACAGCTCCCTTTTTACAATATATCTCACAACATTGAACCTTTCATTTAACCTCATCAAACTTCTGACTACCCAAATTCCCATTTCCCCCACATTTTTGTTTATTTTTATTTACTGCTTATTTTTTATGTCCATCATTACCTAAAGTGGCGTTTTTGTGGTAGATCTGCTATTAGGGTCCTGGTTGTTTTAGAATTTCATAATATAGATATAATGTGACATTATTTAAAATACACAGAATATATATAGATATACCCTGGGCGTCCCCTCTTCCACTCTTCTACATTTCTAACTTTAAGTCTTTCACTTTAGTAATTTCTCGTGTTGTGGTTGGTTTTCATTTCTTAGACCACATATCCACAGTGTAAATTAGCTTGAACCCCCTTTATTTAGGGTCAGTTGCCATTATGCATAAAAGATAAAAATATATATTCGTAATATTCCTTTAATTATATTTTACCTAGTGCACGCTGTGAATAATATACATATAATATGATATAGTATACGCATATCAATAAATATTAGTAACGGTGGGTAAAACCTAAAAAGGTATCAAATTTAATCAGTTCATAAAATGTCTCTACATCCAAAAACAATAATAGTTCATAGAATAGTAAAGTGCTGAAAAGTGTCCAAAGTTATAGCAAAAAATCCAATTAATACAAAAAGTAGAAGATCATACCAGCTGAGCAACTAATACCTCTCTCCAACACCAGACCGTATATGCACAGCCGAGAGATATTGTATCACCCCTCAATACTTCCCCACATCAATGATACTACTGAATGTCTAACACTGGTTCAATGAAGTGGTGCAAACCCGACTCTCTACTGGACTTGTAGAAGGGGAAACTATAACAATACTGATACAACCGCTACGTGTTTTTTTTACTCCCGCGACTTCATCAGGCCTGTTTCACTTTATGTCTTTTTCCTATTTATTTACTTGGGACAAACCAAGAAGTCCCCAATCCGAAGGGAGAAAGTAAAAAAGGTTAAAAGAAAGTACTTAGATGTTGCTAAAACTAAAAGGATACACACAGATCATCAGATAGTAAAATAAAAGGGTATCTCCACTCTAAAAAAACTTATCATATACTGTAGTTGGCTGAGAGGCAGCCAATCACATGCCGGCAATGGGGATTGCCAGGGAAAAGAAGGACTGTAAGTAGAGTTATGCTACTTTTATTAACAAACAGACTTGCCAGTTGTGGGTGGGCTAGAAAAAGATTTTATAGGTAGGGCATCAGGCAGAAAAATTAGATCCAGAGAGAGGTATAGGGGAGGGTTCCCCTGCGCATGCCAGAAACCTTTCAGAGGACAAGGAAGCAGCAGGGAATGGATGACACACTGCAGAGCCTACTCTTCACAGGAGAAGACTGCAGGAGAACTATTTGGAGAAGAGATGTAAGGTAAGGATTTTTGAACACTACACAGTGGGGCCAGTAGTGGGTTCAATTTTAGTTTTGGGGGTGGACATGCCCTTTAACGAAAAAGATACAATTTGATCTTCTGAATCTAAAAATCCAGAAAAAAAGAGGACAAGAACAACAGGGGGAAAAAATGTAATAGTATAGTGAATTAAAGGGCATGTCCACTTTAAAAGCTTACTTTTGAAATAATGTTTTTTAGGGTTGCCCACCCCCAACCGCTATAATAACAAAAAAATACCCCTTTCAGATATCTACTTACAGCTCCTTCGCTCCTGCGAGTCACTATTTTTTTAGTGTTGTTATAGCAGTTGGGGGTCGGCAACCCTAAAGAACATTATATAAAAAGCCTGTCACGCTAGGAGAAAGGGGAGGCATATGGGATCCGGAGGGATGGGGTTACTTAGACTAGAGCATGTGTTCTTATACTGATATATTTCAACTGCCATTGTTATGAAAAGATAATGACAAGAGTCATTACTGCACATGTAAGCATAAATGGTGCAGATGCAATAAGAAGCATAACAGTTTGCCTGTGCCATTGATCTGCAGAAACCAATCAATTGTTATGTAAAGGTAGCAATCTGTCAAAGCTGACAGACAGAATCTGCAAGATTCTATATAAAGTATAGGCAGAGCATTTGTGACTGACATACTCCCTACGATTGCGGGAGCACAAGGGTAATTTTTCGCCTGAAACGTCTGTTCCTGACACCAGCGCGGAATGTTCATCGGTGGCGGAAACTATATTTTGGGCCGTACACACTTTCCCAATAAAGAGCCAATCCCGTCGGTACTGTGTGTACCCAGCTTACCAGCAGTAACCCAGTAAAAAGCTAATATTTGATTGGCTGCTGAACATTAACAGAATGGGCAAGCTTTTGCACGTTATTGTATCAGCCCTATTGCGTTATAAAGTCAAAATGAAGGTAAATATATTGTTGTTCTAATGAATGTCTGGCAGATTAAATGTGAGCGATTTACAAGGAATTCACCATATTTTCACCATGTCTTTTCCTATTGCTGTAATTTAACTCAACTGCGCGGGTCTCTCATCTGTGCAGCTGCCGCAGCCAATATCATGTTTGCTGTATGTAAGCAAATGGCTGGCGCTACTGGATTCCTCAATGCAAATACCATATTGAATCCCCATAATGGGAGCACTTTAGGCTCTCTTTAAGGGCTAGGCCACACTGGCGTGTTTTTTGCACATTTGCGCCTGCGTTTTTGCTCTTGATTGCGCATGATTTTCGGTAAAATCAAAATCACGGGAACGGGAACATTCCTGCGATTTATGATACGTTTGCGTTTTGCGTGCACCATTTTTACGCAAGAGCATGTTTTTTTTACAATATTAAATTACAAAAATGCAAACGCACCACAACTGATCTGCAGTTAAACATGTAGTGGGCAGGTATGTGCTTCCTATATAACATGATTTATTCCAATTCTAGTAAGATGGTCTTTACATCACAATTAGATCAAGATCACAGATTCTGCACTGGCGGGATCTAGTGATGTAGTGTCTGATTAGCAATCAGGTCCTTAGGCATTGCAGTTGTAAACCACCAGGGCTTTGTCAAACACCAGGATGTGTCTCTTTTTAGAAACATGTTCTTAAATACCAGTAAGGGCTAGGCTACACTAGCTAGTTTAAACGTGCCATACAATCACGCGTTATAAAACACACGTTAGTGTTTGTCAATTGGGTTGCCAATTGGTCTGGCCACACTAGGTCCGTTGGGCTGTGTTGCAATCTGTTTTTCTGGCAGAATATTCTACATTTTGTGGTTACGGAACTTGAAATAAAAGTTGAACAGACACCATCTGCCAACAAACTAATAAACCCTAATGGATACCAGCCCCTACCACACCATAATTGTGGGGAAAGGTGGCAGGCCTTGTTGAATACTATTTCGTAAAAATCAGCCACCTGGTGGAACTACATAGAAACAGATTGTACCACAGGGGAGATATTTGCCTTTCTAGTGTTAAATATTGTTTGCAAAATTGCATTAAATTTACAGAAAATGGATTATAGGGAAAATTATTTACCGTATATTGTTTTTTTCCCCAGTACAACATTGCAGGACCTGAAATGGCAGCTCACTAGTCACTACTAACCCTAGCACGGCACCACAGAAGTGAAATGAATAGATTTTCCAGAAATAAAAAGAATATGTGGAATACGTAGGAATATGTATTTTTTAAAAAAAAATTCTAAATGTAAACTAATTATATTTTTCTCTGAACTTCCCGTTTAAGTAGAACTAAATACTAGCCAAGTTATTCCAAGTCTTTATACAAGATATAATTAGCTCCTGTAACATTTTATTTGGATCATCCAGCCATGTACCTTTACATACTCACGTATGTATGTTTATGTTACACACAGTGTTAAAATAAGAGGAATGAAATATAAGTAAGGATACTTTAGAAATACTCCTGCTGATTTATTATGGGAGGTGTACTAGAGTTTTGACCAGATTTTGGTTTCCTTTCCCGGTTTGGTCCAAACCTCAGACAAAATCTCAGTGCAGAACTACCCAAATTCAAATAGTCTCAATCAAGTTTCCGCAATGAAATTTTTCAACGTCGAATTTTGGTTTTAATGGTAAAAATTCAAATTCAAAACCTGGTTCTGTTTTGCAAACACTTTGGTAGAGCCCAGACAGGATTGTGTATCCTTAATTATATGGAGTTTGCAAGTGCTAGGGAATGCAAAACACTGTAAAAGACAATGATAACCTTTTAAAGCAGAATTCCACTGGAAAAGAAAATGAAATCAGTAGTTTATACCTTTATAGGTGGGTCCTTTTAAAAGGCATGTGCACCCCCATGCATAAACAATGTTAGCTCGGTCACACCCCAAACAGTTGATACCACATGTTACTCTCCTCTGCTACTAAGAGGAGATATACACTCCTGGGTCTGCTGTGATCTTCTTTGTTTGTATGTGTTAGCACACGCTAAGAGGAGGCAGTGCAGTCAGCAGCAGACAATCATTGTCCATGATGTCATCTGTCGCAGCGATGATTGACTGCTGAGACCAGAAAAAAGACCGATGCAGAGCCAGGGAGCAGAAGATTGTGGCATACCCAGACCCACTTTTTGGAGCGGCTGAGAGGTAAGTGACCAGTGCTACTTATAAATAAATTCCTTTATTTGGCACCCAACAGTTGAGGTTTGTACCGTGTTAGCCATAAGTAAGAGAAGAGAAGTAGAGCTGTGATACCTTTTATTGGCTAACTAAATACAAAAATTAAGCGTGCTTTCGGGAGTCCTAAGCCCCCTTCATCAGGCTGGATGTTACCTCCAAAAAGCCCAAGTTACCTCCCTCACAGCTCTACTTCTCTTCTCCCACCCAACAGAAAATTCCTATTAGCTGTGCTGCAAATCTGCCTCTGTTCTATTCTGTAGTCAAAGAAACAAAAAAGAAAGACCATTTGTTTGGCAGAAAAATGGTTTAATTTAAAATAGCAAAAACAGCACAACTGGATTTTCAATATGATTCTAAAAAACATGATATACTTATTTACAACCATTTTACCAATAATTCCCTATTGGGCCAAGTTCCCCTTTAAATTCATACCATCCCTCCCTTATTCACTTCTAGATTGTTGAAAAGATATTGACCTGTGAATTATAGAATGGATATGCCCAGGTTTGTCTCGAAATTCCTTCACTGCAAAGTAATAGCAGAGTGCGTCAAGACAGGGGTTCACGTTGGCCAAACACATTGTAACTTGCACAAACATACTGACATGACGTTGGTAGGAACAATCTAAAATGACCTTCTGCCTAACAAGAAACTGCAGGAGAATGGCCAGGTGACACGGTGAGAATGACAACAGGAAGACTACCAGGTTTGATACTACAATGTGACGGATTGTGGTCCCTTGCCCATTATTTTGCTTTGAGATCATTCTGTGAGCCAATAGTGTCCTAGTAATCTGAACAGAGCAGCCCAGAATAATTATCATTGGGAATAGAAATCCAAAGATCTCAACAGACACAATAACTGGAGGACTCCAGATTTGTTCTGACATGTTATGAAAGCATCGACCTTCCGTGTCCTCATAGTGAAACCTGAATGTGCAGGCACTGACTGTCCACACGAAAACCCAAATGAGCACGCAAACAATTTTAGCCTTTTTGGTGGACCGTAAATGTTTGGCCAAGAATGGATGTTGTATGGCAATGTATCTGTCCAAGCTAATGAATGTGATGGTATAAATGCTCCCATACATATTGGTGAAGTACAGAGCCTCTGCAAATTTGCACAATCGACGATCGACTAATAGATCCGGCTGGGAAAAATACATCTTGAATGGCAGGGAGAAAAGAAGAAAAATATCCAGGATTGCCAAATTCACCATGTAAATTACAACCTCTGTCCAATTTTTCATGTAAAAACAAAAAATCCACAATGCAAATATATTGAGGAAGCAGCCTAGGATAAAGGTTGGGATATAGATCGCTAGCTGTATGCTGTTCATTACAGAGTTAATGTCAGAGAGGTTGCAGAAGTGGCTTTTATTCATTTCTCTCCTGTAAAGCACAAAAAGAGAGAAAACTCTTTTTAGTAAACAAGCAATAAATCTTGTCTGAGTAAAAAGTGTGCAATCTGACATTCTATAACAAGAGCTGAGCTTTGAGGAACAGGGCAGCCATTCAATATAGATTTAACAGTTGGGTTGCTACCAGTAGAGTAACTAGGAATCACTGTGCCCCACAGAAAAACTATAATGGATCCCCTCTTCTACAGATGTCTGGGAGAAGGCTGTCTCTGTCATAGGTATAGTATGAAGCTGAGGCCCTTCCGTGCTCCCCCCCCCCCCCCGAGACCACAAGGTCTGCTCTCTTGGTGGTTACGCCCCTGGTTGCACTCACTAATACAATATAGCAGGGTTTCTCACAGGGTGAACCAGGGCACAGTGATGTGACTTCACAGAGCCAGACGTGTGCCTCAGAATTTAACTGGTATAACTGGTGAACTTTTTTGTTATTTTTACATAAAACATATTTTATAAAAAAATTTCAACACAGCCAGTGTGGTGTAACATTATACTGTATTGATTAGAATATAATCTAATAATATAATAATGTAAAGTGCATAAAATATGGGTAATTCCAACATTAAGAACACAGGTGAGTCTTGATAAAAATTTGCATTGCCAAGTGCACCATGATCTGAAAAATTTGCAAACCACTGCAATATAATGCAATAAATAAAAAGGAAATTATGATTTGAACCCACTGCAATACATAGCCCAAGTCCTTCTTAGCAGGGCTCTCCCAATTTTTCATTTCCGTAAAATATATATTACATTTCAAACGACAGGAACAATGCATGTGACCCCCAGAAAAAAAATGCATTAACCCTAGACATGTAATAAATGAATGATTTTATGTGTGGTAAACTGGTAGTATATTGTTATTGTCAATATACAGAAACTTTCCTTTCTTTAAAGTTTTCCTGGTCATTTTGGCAGGGCAGTACTCACTGCAAGACTTAACCACTCTTTTCGTGTCTGAAATTAAATTGAGCTTGAGGTAAGGTACAGATACAGCAGTTAAAAAGCTCAATCGCAAGTTAAAACGCAATAGTGAGGCATAGCCCTAAAAGTTTAGCCCCTGTATTGGAGGAGGGCTAAAAGTTAACATTTCCAGCACCATATCCTCTGCCTGCACAGGCCACACTAACAGAAGTGAAACAGGCCTTGATTTGAAGGTAAGATGACAGCTCTTTCCTATCCTTAACCCCAACCCCAACTCCTTACGTGTAGGAGTAATCTGTGTAAAGACATCCTTTTTATATCTCAACATGTTGAGACTAGACTTCTGGGCAAAATTTGTTTCCTAGGTTTGAAGATATCCTTGCACTCCTTGCACTTATTTAATAATGGTGCTGTTTCATCTGTGCTGTTAACCACTTCCAGCTATTATATCCAAGATTATATGCAATTAGTCATTAAGCCCATTACATTAAAGGGTGCTAGAAGCCCAGAGTCCCCTCTCAGTGTCCCAAGCCCAGAGTCCCCCCTGAGTCTCCCAAGCCCAGAGTCCCCTCTCTGTGTCCCAAGGCCAGAGTCCTCCCTCAGTGTCCCAAAGCTAGAGTCCCCCTCAGTGTCCCAAGGCAAAAGCCCCTTTCAGAGTTCAGTGTCTAAGCACATGGTCCCCCCTCAGAATCCCAAGGCCCGAGACCCCCTCAGTGTCCCAAGCCCAGAGTCCTCTCTTAGTGTCCCTAGCCCAGAGCCCCCCCCTCAGTGTCCCAAGGCCTGAGCCCCCCCTTAGTGTCCCAAGGCCAGAGTCCCCTCTCAGTATCCCAAGCCCAGAGTCCTCTCTCTTAGTATCCCAAGCCCAGAGTACCCTCTCAGTGTCACAAGCCCAGAGTCCCCTCTGTGTCCCAAGCCCAGAGTCCTCTCTCAGTGTCCCAAGCCCAGAGTCCCCTCTCAGTGTCCCAATGCTGTCTGTGTCCATGCCTCTGTGTAACTGCTGTGTCCATGCCTCCATGTGTGTGTCTCCCTCTAGTGGTGAATCAATTGAAACTGCAGGGACAATCTCACTATCTCTCTCTATTGGTGAGGCAATAGAGACTGCCTCCACACACATGGAGGCAAGGACGCAGCAGGTAAGGATTTTATTGTATAGGATGAGAGACACACTTACAGTTTCTTCATATGCCTTTTATTGTGAAAGATATGTGCACCTGACGAAAGAGTACACCCCAAACCTTGTGCACTTATTTTTCACAATAAAAGGCACACGAAGAAACTTCTAGGAAAGGTTTGCCTAGAAAATGAAAATGTTAAGGAAATAATGGCTATTTTATTACTTCTGTTTATTTTTTAACAGATGTCAGATGAATAGATGTAAAGCAGTTGTGGTTAATGCATAAACAATTGTAGGGACAAAAAATGAAAAATGAAATGTAAATATATTAAAAGGTAAGATAATTCACAAGATGCCAGTTTAGATTTTGTTAAAGAAGTGATTATTATGGGAATTTCTATGCATTTCTATCTAGATAATAATAAGGGGTTTTGGGAACAGAAAATGCTCCCAGCTGTTATAAACAACACGTTTTTACCAACCACAGCAAAAGAAAGAAATCACTGAACATGTTTAATATATATTCCTATAAATAGAATATTGTTAATTGGACAGGGGAATGTGGATGTTGATGTATTAAAGGTATGTCCATCGTATTTTACAACTTTCTTTTTTACTGAAAAACAGGAGGTAAATGCATCTCTTACCTCCCATTCTTACTTAGTCATATCTGGTCCTTGCTGATTTCTCGTCCACAACAAGGGCTGTGACATGCGCAGTCCCCCCCACCATCTGGATACACCCTCAGCCACCGTTGCACCTAGTGTGAAATCCTTTGGAGGTAAGGTAGGTAACCCCTGCCCGCCCCCAACTGCCACAATATTTCTTTAAAAAAAACAGATCGGCTCTGGAAGTAGAAATCTGGGGATTTTTTTAAAGAAATATTTCGGCGGTTCACAAACAAAGCTTCTGGAAACAAATAAATATAACAGTATCCAATCATTATTTTACAACCATTATATGTAAAATACCCTTTAAAATGGAATATGAGTGTGTTAGCAAATTTATTCATTCCAGCTCACGTAAGCAGGAAGCACCACCCTTTATACTGCTGTAACTTTGGATAGACTGCAGCTAGAAGCATGATCCTAGTGTCAAGTAAATGTGCACTTTATAATAAAGGACACTTGTATGGAAACCACAGAGCCTATTTAACTAAATGTAAGACTGAGCATGTGCATGAAGTGTGGGTACACGGTAACCCTTGTTCTAAATCCATCTGGTTTTGTATTAGTTTCAGAAAGTGGGTAAGACAATCGTTAAATAGTAAATGTTATGTTGCATTTGTGCTGAGAATTGCTATGTCCACAACTTTATTGTGACTAATGTAAAGGGGCTTGCCCAAAAGGTACAGTTTCTTGGGGAGTTGCGTAGATTGCAGGGACCAGAATGACTCCAGACGAAAAAAACAACAGTTTGTGAACAACAGTTCCAGGTTTAAGCTGACTGCAATCAGCTTTATTACACCAGTCCAGAGCACAGTGGTACATCCATAAACAAAACATAAAAATAAATCCTAGCCTGTTCGGCTCTAACATTCAGAATTCCCTCTCTATGTGACAGAGAGGACCTAATATCCAACTCTGAAATAACACCATACAACAGTTAGTTCCTCACTGTGTCTGTCTCTCCTTTACTGCCTACAGACAGTTTCCTGGAAGAGAGAGAAAGAACCCTTGAGACACCTTATTCAAAGGGTTTTCCCCTGCAGCCTAATGAGGCTATTAATTAGCCAGGATCACCAAAAGCCTGGATAGTCTGGTGAATGGAAGTCCCACCCGCTCACTTCCATTCGCTCCAGGGCCCCTTTTACCGGCTTTTCCAAAAAAGCCAAATGCAGTGAAAGAACACCCTTTCACTACTGAGCTACTTACCCTGGAGCTCAATACATATAAGAGAGAAATCTGGGGGAAACATACACACCTTCCACCACTATCCCAGCATTTCTCTCACATACCCTCCCCCTCTGTTTCGACGTAGGGGTCGGAACACCTGTAGCCTCAAGACAGTGTACCCGGGACAAGGCATCAGCATTCGCTAGCTGTGCCCCCGGTCTATGCTCCACGGTGAACTTGTAGTTCTGAAGGGCCAAGAACCATCTTGTCACCCTTCTATTCTTTTCCCGATTTTCACACATCCATTTAAAGGGGGCGTGGTCAGTAACCAATGTAAACTGACGGCCTAAAAGATAGTATCTGAGTTCCTCCAGCGCCCACTTAATTGCTAAACATTCCTTTTCAACCGTAGCATAGTTTTTCTCATGGATATTTAGCTTTTTACTCAGAAAAACCACCGGATGCTCTTCACCTTCTCTGATTTGTGACAGTACCGCTCCCACCCCCAGATCAGACGCATCAGTCTGCACAATAAATTTATGTGTGAAGTCTGGGGTTATCAGCACTGGTTGACTACATAGGGCTCTTTTAAGGGTCTGAAAGGCCTGTTCTGCCTCAGAGTTCCACTTGATCATTACTGACTTGTTCCCTTTTGTAAGGTCAGTCAGAGGGACAGCTATAGTGGCAAAGTCAGCTATGAACCGTCTGTAGTAACCAGTGATTCCCAAAAAAGCTCGAACTTGTTTTTTAGTTACTGGTCTAGGCCAGTCTTGAATTGCCTGCACCTTGTTAAGCTGAGGCTTAACTAGCCCTCTACCAATGTGATATCCCAAATACTTGGCTTCTTCCAGGCCTATGCTGCATTTATTTGGGTTTACTGTCAATCCGGCCTTACTCATGGAATCCAGCACAGCCTGTACTCTAGGTAGGTGGGATTGCCAATCTGGGCTATGGATAACCACGTCATCCAGGTAAGCCGCTGCATACTGCCTATGGGGCCTTAATATTTGGTCCATGGTACGTTGAAAGGTGGCCGGGGCACCATGTTGACCAAACGGTAATACAACGTACTGGAACAGACCTTCTGGAGTACTGAAAGCTTGGTTAGTTAGGGGAATCTGCCAATAGCCCTTTGTCAAATCCAAGGTTGTTAGATACCTGGCTGTCCCTAGTCTATCAATTAATTCATCCACCCGAGGCATAGGGTAGGCATCAAACTTGGAGACAGCATTTAATTTTCGAAAATCATTGCAGAAGCGCCAACTCCCGTCCGGTTTTGGAATTAAAACAATGGGACTTGACCAGTCGCTATGCGACTCCTCAATAACTCCCAATTCCATCATCTTTTTAACTTCCTGAGATATGACTTCTCGTCTAGCTTCAGGTACCCTATAAGGTTTTAAATTAACCCTTACCCCAGGCTCAGTTATGATGTCATGTTTTACCAAAGAAGTTCGTCCCGGCTTTTCAGAAAAAACGTCTCTATTCCTGATTAAAAAGGTTTGTACTTCTTTCCTCTGAGTATCTGACAAGGAGTCGGCCACCTTAACCTCTGGCACTAGGGGTTCTGCACTTAGTGACCCAGTAGGCTTAGTGAACAAGGCCATTCTTTCTTTCCAAGGTTTTATAAGATTGACGTGGTAAATCTGCTCGGGTTTCCTTTTACCTGGTTGGCTAACCTTATAATTTACCTCACCCATTTTTTCAAGGATTTCAAAGGGTCCTTGCCACTTTGCCAAAAATTTGCTTTCTACCGTGGGTATAAGCACTAAGACTCGATCACCCGGGGAAAAGTTGCGTACTGTGGCATCCCTATTATACACTCTCCGTTGGGCCTCTAGTGCCTGCTCCATGTGTTCCCTCACTATGGGCAGTACTGCTGTTATCCTGTCCTGCATTTGGCATATATGTTCAATGACACTTTTAAAGGGGGTGGGTTGTCCTTCCCAGGTCTCCTTTGCTATGTCCAACAAGCCCCTAGGGTGTCTACCATACAACAATTCAAAAGGTGAGTACCCCGTAGAGGATTGAGGCACCTCCCTGATGGCAAACATTAAATATGGTAGCAAGTAATCCCAATTTTTCCCGTCTTTGTCCACCACCTTTTTGAGCATATTTTTGAGGGTTTTATTAAACCTTTCCACTAACCCATCAGTCTGGGGGTGGTATACAGAGGTGCGAAGTTGGACCACTTTGAATAACTTGCACAGCTCCTTCATGACCCGGGACATAAAAGGTGTGCCCTGGTCGGTAAGTATTTCCTGTGGAATTCCTACCCGACTAAAGACATGTACCAACTCTCTAGCAATAGATTTAGAGGAGGTATTACGTAGAGGAATGGCCTCGGGGTAGCGGGTAGCATAATCCATTATTACTAATATATGCTTATGCCCCCGGGCAGATTTTACTATCGGGCCCACCAAATCCATGGCTATCCTCTCAAATGGTGTCTCTATCACAGGGAGAGGGACCAAGGGGCTACGAAAATGGGGCCTAGGGGCTGAATACTGGCATTCTGGACAGGAACCACAGTATTCTTCGACTTCTCTATGGAGTCCTGGCCAGAAAAAACATTGCAAAATTCGCTCCTTAGTCTTCTCTACCCCCAAATGTCCACCCATCACATGTTTATGGGCAAGGTCAAGTACCATACGCCGGTAAGGTTTAGGAACAACCAGCTGCTCAACTAAATCATTTCCCTTTTTTACCACCTGATATAGTAGGTCATGTTGCAGGGCCAAGTAGGGACAAGAAGGCCTAGAGTTAGGGTCTATGGGTTTCCCATCTATAATTTTTACGTTGGCCCTTGCTCTGGACAGTGTGGGATCTTTTAACTGCTCAGACGCAAAATTATCCCTCCTAATCTCTAAGTCAGGCATGTCATTGTCTCGCCCCATCGGCTCTTCATGGTCTTCACTACCTGGTACCCTCTGGGTTGCTTGGGGTTCCCCATCTACCTCATCAGATTCCCCCGCTAAAACAGAGAAGGGAAAATCTATCGTAGCGACACCCTCCTGTTCAGACACTTTATTTCTGGATTTGGGGGTGCCTTCTTTTAAGCAAGCTTGGTCTATAACCTTGTCAGTCTCCCACAATTTCCAAAAATGTGGGAAATTCCTCCCCAAAATTACATCATGTGGTAAAGTGGGAACCAACCCTACGGGGTACATTAATGTCCCGTAGGAAGTTCTGATTTCCACGTTAGCCATAGAATACTCGCGAGTATCCCCATGTATACATGTGACCCCTATAGTATCAGGCATTGCCTGAGGAGTGTCAACCAACATAGATTTCATTAGGGTAACCTGACTGCCAGAATCCAACAATGCATTCACTGACTTTCCTTGCACAATAATATTACACAGGTAGTTATCACTCCCTGTCTTAGGTATGGCAGTACACACAGTCCGAGCATAAATTGACATAGGTCTATTTGTTAACGCAGTGTCACACTGCATAGGTTCATCTGTTAGGCTGCAGTCTGCAGCAAAATGTCCCAACATATTACACCTGAAACACCGCACCAAGTCCTTATTAGGCCCCCTGCGAGGAGGGGTTCCCCCTAATGCATTTTGCCCGTCTCTGGGTCTAGCACCTGTAGACTCTCGATGGGGCATTCTCTTATCAGCTGTAGGTCCTTTTTTCCATGCAGGAAGTTTGCTGGGTATGCCAGAAAGTTTTTCCCTGGCAGCTCGGGGGCGCTCTACTGGTTGAGAACTAAGCAGCTCCTCTGCAGCAGTGTACCTCTCTACCATCTCCACAAGCCGGTCCGCCGATGTTGGCTCAGCATGGCTTACCCATTTGCGCAAAGTTGCAGGTAGGGACCTTAGGTATCTGTCCATCACTATCCTCTCCACGATCTGTGGCCCTGTGAGGGTCTCCGGCTGCAGCCATTTTTTAGTTAGATGAATTAGGTCATGCATCTGGGAGCGTGGAGGCTTGTCTGCTAAGAACATCCATTGATGAACACGCTGTGCACGGACTGCAAGCGTTACCCCCAGCCGGGCCAAAATCTCCGCTTTTAATTTGTCATAATCATTGGCAGCTGCATGATCCAGATCAAAATAGGCTTTTTGTGGCTCTCCAGATAAAAAGGGGGCTACCAGGCTTGCCCACTGTTCTTTAGGCCAGTCCTCTCGCTCCGCTATCCTTTCAAATGTGGAAAGGTACGCTTCAACGTCATCAGTTGTTGTCAGTTTTTGAAGATAGTAGCTAGCACGTATAGCATTTTGTTTAGGCGTTTCTGTAGGAGGTGCTTCCACATTCCTTGCAGCCAGCTGCTGCACTACCTCTTTGAGGAGTTCACGGTCTTGTCGCTGTGCCTCTTGGTTTGCCACCAGCTGTTGCTGCTGAACTCTGGTGGCCTCTTGCTGTGCTGCTGTAGCCTGTATTAGGGCTTTAACAACGTCCTCCATAACGTCACACAGCAAAACTCTTTATGGTGAAAAGATTTGAGATTGGGTCTCTGTCCCTTTAAAAAACAGAAAAAAAAACAATGTGTTTTTTTTTTTGTTTGTTTTTTTTTTTTCTTTCTTTCTTTGCTGCTGGATTTTATTGCCAAAACATCCTCCACCACATGTAAAGGGGCTTGCCCAAAAGGTACAGTTTCTTGGGGAGTTGCGTAGATTGCAGGGACCAGAATGACTCCAGACGAAAAAAACAACAGTTTGTGAACAACAGTTCCAGGTTTAAGCTGACTGCAATCAGCTTTATTTCACCAGTCCAGAGCACAGTGGTACATCCATAAACAAAACATAAAAATAAATCCTAGCCTGTTCGGCTCTAACTAACATTGAGAATTCCCTCTCTATGTGACAGAGAGGACCTAATATCCAACTCTGAAATAACACCATACAACAGTTAGTTCCTCACTGTGTCTGCCTCTCTCCTTTACTGCCTACAGACAGTTTCCTGGAAGAGAGAGAAAGAACCCTTGAGACACCTTATTCAAAGGGTTTTCCCCTGCAGCCTAATGAGGCTATTAATTAGCCAGGATCACCAAAAGCCTGGATAGTCTGGTGAATGGAAGTCCCACCCGCTCACTTCCATTCGCTCCAGGGCCCCTTTTACCGGCTTTTCCAAAAAGCCAAATGCAGTGAAAGAACACCCTTTCACTACTGAGCTACTTACCCTGGAGCTCAATACATATAAGAGAGAAATCTGGGGGAAACATACACACCTTCCACCACTATCCCAGCATTTCTCTCACACTAAGTAAAGAATATCAAATATTAGGATCTTTCTAAAATATATCAGGAAATTTATTAGGTATGTGGAACATGAAAACATTTTGGGAAATGAAAGACTAAGCACACATCTCCACAAAGCTTAACAACAGCATTAAGATCAGTGAAAAAGCTTGGTCTTATTTTAATCATAAAGGGATACTCAAAAAAAACCCCACCCTTTCCTTGGACTGGTCATATGGGTGTATATCTCCATAACAAGCATTTAAAACAAATGGTTTCAATTAAGATGTCTGCTTTTAAAATAATTCTTCCCTCAGTATGTTGATGTCCAATTAAAAATCGTATGCAAATAGATGACTCATTTCTGAAAACACTTGAACCACGTGCACAGGTTCACTTTAGCATTAAGAAAATATCACACTCACAAACAGATTATAATGGTTTTCATATCTATTCCTGACCTCAACATGAAAAAAGGAACTGAGAATTATAAAGAAAATCTATTGAACCTTAGTACAGTATTTCCTCAAAGCACACATTCAAAAAATCTCAAATATTGTAAGGAAAGTCAGACTCAAACACAAATACAGAACAGAATAAATCTAAATATAACTTCATATTTAAGGGGCATGTCCACCCCCAAAAATATAATTTAACCCACTACGGGCCCCACTTTGAAGTTTAAAAAAATCCTTACCTTACATCACTGCTCCATATGGTTCTCCAGCAGTGTCTTATCAAAATCCAGCAAAGTGAAGAGTAGAAGCTGTCACTGAGGCATCTGGTCCTTGCTGTTTTCTCGTCCTCAACAAGAGCTGTGACATGCGCAGTACCCCCCCTCCCACCATCCGCATACATCCTCAGCGACTATTGCACCTAGTGTGAAATCCTTTGGGGGGTAAGGTAGGTAACCCCTGCCCGCCCCCAACTTCCACAATATCTCTTTAAAAAAATCCCCAGATCGCTGCAGAGAGAAGGCTATTTAAGTAGAAATCTGGGGATTTTTTCAAGAAATATTGCGGTTTGGGGTGGGTCGGGGATCTTTCTTAACATTTCAATATTTTAAAAATTGGACTGTTGAATCTTTTTGGGTGAATGTAAAATGACAAATCTTTGATAAGTGTATTCACAAATAAAGCTTCTGGAAACAAATAAAAATAACAGTATCCAATATCTGTTGTATTCAATTAGATCAACTGGACTTGAAATGTAGTTCCCCGGACCTTCTCTGCTCCCCCCCCCCCCCCTCTTCTCCTGTTACATTAGACTGTTACATAGATTGTACATAGCATGTTACATAGAGTTATATAGACTGTTACATAGACTGTTACATAGATGTTATAATAGACACATAGACTGTTACAAAGATTGTTACATGGACACATAGACTGTTACAAGATTGTAACATAGTGCACATAGACTGTTACATAGATTGTTACATAGACTGTTACATAGACTGTTACATAGACTGTTAACATATATTGTTACATAGATTGTTACATAGAGTGTACATAGACTGTACATAGACTGTTACATAGACTGTTACATAGTGTGGTACATAGACGTTACATAGAGTGTTATATAGACTGTACATAGACTATTACATAGACTGTTACATAGACGTGTACTAGATTGTTACATAGACTGTTACAATAAAGACTGTTACATAGATTGTACATAGACTGTTACATAGACTGTTACATAGATTGTTACATAGACTGTTACATAGATATTACATAGACTGTGTACATAGACTGTTATATAGATTGTTACATAGATTGTTACATAGACTGTTATATAGACTGTTACATAGACTGTTACATAGATTGTTACATAGACTGTTACATAGGTTGTTATATAAACTTACATAGATTGTTACATAGACTGTTACAAAGATTGTTACATAGACTGTTACATAGGCTGTTACATAGATTGTTATATAGACTGTTACATAGACTGTTACATAGACTGTTACATAGATTGGTACATAGACTGTTACTTAGAGTGTTACATAGATTGTTACATAGATTGTTATATAGACTGCTACATAGACTGTTGCATAGACTGTTACATAGATTGTTACATAGACTGTTACATAGATTGTTGCATAGATTGTTACATAGACTGTTACATATATTCTTATATAGACTGTTACATAGACTGTTACATATATTGTTTATATAGACTGTTACATAGACTATTACATAGATTGTTACATAGACTGGTACATAGATTGTTACATAGACTGTTACATAGACTTACATAGATTGTTATATAGACTGTTACATAGACTGTTACATAGACTGTTACATAGATTGTTACATAGACTGGTACATAGATTGTTACATAGACTGTTACATGGACTGTTACATAGATTGTTACATAGATTGTTATACAGACTGCTACATAGACTGTTACATAGACTGTTACATAGACTGTTAAATAGATTGTTACATAGACTGTTACATATATTGTACATACATAGACTGTTACATAGATGTGATATAGACTGTTACTAGACTGTTACATGGACTGTTACATAGATTGTTACATAGATTGTTATATAGACGTGTTACATAGATTGTAAATAGACTGTTACATAGATTGTTATATAGAATGTACATAGAACTGAGTACATAGACTGTTACATAGAATTGTTACATAGACTGTACATAGATGTTACATAGACTATTACATAGACTGTTACATAGATTGTTACATAGACTGTTACATAGATTGTTACATAGGATGTTACATAGACGATTATAGATGTTACATAGATTGTTACATAGACTGTTACATAGGTTGTTATATAAACTTACATAGATTGTTACATAGACTGTTACATAGATTGTTACATAGACTGTTACATAGGCTGTTACATAGATTGTTATATAGACTGTTACATAGACTGTTACATAGACTGTTACATAGATTGTTACATAGACTGTTACTTAGAGTGTTACATAGATTGTTACATAGATTGTTATATAGATGCTACATAGACTGTTGCATAGACTGTTACATAGATTGTTACATAGACTGTACATAGATTGTTGACATAGATGTACATAGACTGTTACATAGACGTTACATAGATTGTTACATAGACTGGTTAATAGAGTTGTTACATAGACTGTTACATAAGACTTACATAGATTGTTATATAGACTGTTACATAGACTGTTACATAGACTGTTACATAGATTGTTACATAGACTGGTACATAGAATTGTTACATAGACTGTTACATGGACTGTTACATAGATTGTTACATAGATTGTTATATAGACTGCTACATAGACTGTTACATAGACTGTTACATAGACTGTTACATAGATTGTTACATAGACTGTTACATATATTGTTACATAGACTGTTACATAGATTGTTACATAGACTGTTACATAGATTGTTACATTGACTGTTAAATAAACTGTACATAGATTGTTATATAGACTGTTACATAGACTGTTACATAGACTGTTACATAGATTGTTACATAGACTGTTACATAGACTGTTACATAGATTGTTACATAGATTGTTACATAGACTGTTACATAGACTGTTACATAGACTGTTACATAGACTGTTACATAGATTGTTATATAGACTGTTACCTAGACTGTTACATAGATTGTTATATAGACTGTTATAGACTGTTACATAGACTGTTACATAGGTGTTATATAGACTGTTACATAGATTGTTACATTGATGTTACATATATGTTACATAGACTGTTACATAGACTGTTACATAGACTGTTATATAGACTGTTACATAGATGTGTACATAGACTGTTACATAGACTGTTACATAGATTGTTACATAGGACTGTTACATAGATAGTACATAGACTGTTACATGTGTACATAGATTGTTACATGAGACGTGTTACATAGATGTTACATAGACTGTTACATAGACTGTTACATAGATTGTTACATAGAATTACATAGAGTTACATAGACTGTTACATAGGTTGTTATATAAACTTACATAGATGTTACATGACTGTACAAGCTGTTAATAGATCTGTTACATAGGCTGTTACATAGATTGTTATATAGACTGTTACATAGACTGTTACATAGATTGTACATATATTGTTAAATAGACACATAGATTGTTACAATAGACTGTTACATACATGTTAATAGATTGTTACATAGATGTTACATAGACTGTTAAATAGATTGTTACATAGACTGTTATAATTGTTAAATAGATGTTTAAATAGATTTACATAGACGTTACATAGACTGTTACATAGACTGTTACAAGATTCGTGTACATAGACTGTTACATAGAATGTTACATAGATTGTTATATAGATGTTTACATAGACTGTACATAGATTGTTACATAGATCGTTAATAGATTGTACATGACGTTACATAGATGTTAACGATGTTTACCTAGACGTTACATAGACTGTACATAGATTGTTTAGATGTTACATAGACTGTTACATAGGACTGTTTACATAGACTGTAAATAGACTGTTACATAGACTGTTACATAGACTGTTACATAGATTGTTATATAGACTGGTACATAGACTGTTACATAGACTGTTACATAGACACATAGACTGTTACATAGATTGTTACATAGACACATAGCTGTTACATAGATTGTAACATAGACACATAGACTGTTACATAGATTGTTAATAGACGTGTACATTGACTGTTACAAGACGTTACATATATTGTTACATAGATTGTTACATAGATTCTTATAGACTGGTACATAGACTGGTACATAGACTGTACATAGACTGGTACATAGATTAGTTCATAGACTGTTACATAGATGTTACATAGATTGTTACATAGACTGTACATAGACTGTTACAAGATTGTTACTGTTACATAGACTGTTACATAGACTGTTACATAGAATGTTACATAGATTGTTACATAGACTGTTACATAGATTGTTATATAGACTGTACATAGACTGTTACATAGACTGTTACATAGACACAAGACTGTTACCAGATTGTTACATAGAACATAGACTGTACATAGATTGTACATAGACAATAGACTGTACATAGATGTACATAGACTGTTACATAGACTGTTACATAGATGTACTATATTGTTACATAGATTGTTACATAGATTGTTACATAGACTGTTACATAGACTGTTACAGAGACTGTTACATAGGTTGTTACATAGACTGTTACATAGATTGTTTATATAGACTGTACATAGACTATTACATAGACTGTACTAGACTGTTACATAGATTGTTACATAGACTGTTACATAGACTGTTTACATAGAATGTACATAGACTGTTACATAGACTGTTACATAGATGTTTACATAGACTGTTACAATAGATTATTACATAGAAGTTTACATAGACTGTTATATAGATTGTTACATAGATGTTACATAGACTGTTATATAGACTGTTACATAGACTGTTACATAGATTGTTACATAGACTGTTACATAGGTTGTTATATAAACTTACATAGATTGTTACATAGACTGTTACATAGATTGTTACATAGACTGTTACATAGGCTGTTACATAGATTGTTATATAGACTGTTACATAGACTGTTACATAGACTGTTACATAGATTGTTACATAGACTGTTACTTAGAGTGTTACATAGATTGTTACATAGATTGTTATATAGACTGCTACATAGACTGTTGCATAGACTGTTACATAGATTGTTACATAGACTGTTACATAGATTGTTGATAGATGTTACATAGCTTAATATATTTCTTATTAGACTGTTACATAGACTGTTAATATATTGTTAATAGACTGTTACATAGACTATACATAGATTGTTACCATAGACTGGTACAAGATTGTACATAGACTGTTACATAGACTTACATAGATTGTTTTATAGACTGTTACATAGACTGTTACATAGACTGTTGTTACATAGACTGTTACATAGACTGTGTACATAGATTGTTACATAGAGACTGTTACATAGGACTGTTACATAGATTGTTACATAGATTGTTATACAGACTGCTAAATAGACTTTACATACGACTGTTACATAGATGTTACATAGATTGTTACATAGACTGTACATATTTGTGACATAGACGAACTACATTCAAGTCCAGTTGATCTAATTGAACAACAGATTTGGATACTGTTATTTTATTTGTTTCCAGAAGCTTATTTGTGAATACACTTATCAAAGATTTGTCATTTTACATTCACCCAAAAAATTCAACAGTCCAATTTTTAAAATATTGAAATGTTAAAAAGATCCCCGACCCACCCCAAACCGCAATATTTCTTGAAAAAATCCCCAGATTCTACTTAAATAGCCTTCTCTCTGCAGCGATCTGGGGATTTTTTAAAGGATATTGTGGAAGTTGGGGGCGGGCAGGGTTACCTACCTATACCCCCAAAGGATTTCACACTAGGTGCAATAGTCGCTGAGGATGTATGCGGATGGTGGGAGGGGGGGTACTTCGCATGTCACAGCTCTTTGTGAGCGAGAGAAAACACAGGACCAGATGCCTCAGTGACAGCTTCTACTCTCACTTTGCTGGATTTTGATAAGACACTGCTGAGAACCATATGGAGCAGTGATAAGGTAAGGATTTTTTTAAACTTCAAAGTGGGGCCCGTAGTGGTTAAATTATATTTTTGGGGGTGGACATGCCCCTTAATATGAGTTATATTTAGATTATTCTGTTCTGTATTTGTGTTTGAGTCTGACTTTCCTTACAATATTGAGATTTTTTGAATGTGTGCTTTGAGAAATACTGTACTAAGGTTCAATAGATTTTCTTTATAATTCTCAGTTCCTTTTTTCATGTTGAGGTCAGGAATAGATATGAAAACCATTATAATCTGTTTGTGAGTGTGATATTTTCTTAATGCTAAAGTGAACCTGTGCACGTGTTGCAAGTGTTTCAGAAATGAGTCATCTATTTGCATACGATTTTTAATTGGACATCAACATACTGAGGGAAGAATTATTTTAAAAGCAGACATCTTAATTGAAACCATTTGTTTTAATGCTTGTTATGGAGATATACACCCATATGACCAGTCCAAGGAAGGGTGGGTTTTTTTTGAGTATCCCTTATGATTAAAATAAGACCAAGCTTTTTCACTGATCTTAATGCTGTTGTTAAGCTTTGGTGAGATGTGTGCTTAGTCTTTCATTTCCCAAATGTTTTCATGTTCCACATACCTAATAATTTCCGATATATTTTAGAAAGATCCTAATATTTGATATTCTTTACTTAGTGTGAGAGAAATGCTGGATAGTGGTGGAAGGTGTGTATGTTTCCCCCAGATTTCTCTCTTATATGTATTGACTCCAGGGTAGTAGCTCGTAGTGAAAGGGTGTTCTTTCACTGCATTTGGCTTTTTGGAAAAGCCGGTAAAGGGGCCCTGGAGCGAATGGAAGTGAGCGGGTGGGACTTCCATTCACCAGACTATCCAGGCTTTTGGTGATCCTGGCTAATATAAGCCTCATTAGGCTGCAGGGGAAACCCTTTGAATAAGGTGTCTCAAGGGTTCTTCTCTCTCTTCCAGGAACTGTCTAGGCAGTAAGGAGAGAGGCAGACACAGTGAGAACTAACTGTTGTATTGTGTTATTTCAGAGTTGGATATTAGGTCCTCTCTGTCACATAGAGAGAATTCTCAATGTTAGTTAGAGCCGACAGGCTAGGATTTATTTTTATGTTTTGTTTTGATGTACCACTGTGCTCTGGACTGGTGAATAAAGCTGATTGCAGTCAGCTTAAACCTGGACTGTTTGTTCACAAACTGTTGTTTTTTTCGTCTGAGTCATTCTGGTCCTGCAATCTACGCAACTCCCCAAGAAACTGTACCTTTTGGCAAGCCCCTTTACATGTGGTGGAGGATGTTTTGGCAATAAAATCCAGCAGCAAAGAAAGAAGAAAAAAAAAAACAAACAAAAAAAAAACACATTGTTTTTTTTTCTGTTTTTTAAAGGGACAGAGACCCCATCTCAAATCTTTTCACCATAAAGAGTTTTGCTGTGTGACGTTATGGAGGACGTTGTTAAAGCCCTAATACAGGCTACAGCAGCACAGCAAGAGGCCACCAGAGTTCACAGCAACAGCTGGTGGCAACCAAGAGGCACAGCGACAAGACCGTGAACTCCTCAAAGAGGTAGTGCAGCAGCTGGCTGCAAGGAATGTGGAAGCACCTCCTACAGAAACGCCTAAACAAAATGCTATACGTGCTAGCTACTATCTTCAAAACTGACAACAACTGATGACGTGAAGCGTACCTTTCCACATTTGAAAGGATAGCGGAGCGAGAGGACTGGCCTAAAGAACAGTGGGCAAGCCTGGTAGCCCCCTTTTTATCTGGAGAGCCACAAAAGCCTATTTTGATCTGGATCATGCAGTCTCCAATGATTATGACAATTAAAAGCGGAGATTTTGGCCCCGGCTGGGGTAACGCTTGCAGTCCGTGCACAGCGTGTTCATCAATGGATGTTCTTACAGGACAAGCCTCCACGCTCCCAGATGCATGACCTAATTCATCTAACTAAAAATGGCTGCAGCCGGAACCCTCACAGGCCACAGATCGTGGAGAGATAGTGATGGACAGATACCTAAGGTCCCTACCTGCAACTTGCGCAAATGGGTAAGCCATGCTGAGCCAACATCGGCGGACCGGCTTGTGGAGATGGTAGAGAGGTACACTGCTGCAGAGGAGCTGTCTAGTTCTCAACCAGTAGAGCGCCCCCGAGCTGCCAGGGAAAAACTTTCTGGCATACCCGCAAACTTCCTGCATGGAAAAAAGGACCTACAGCTGATAGAGAATGCCCCATCGAGAGTCTACAGGTGCTAGACCCAGAGACGGGCAAAATGCATTAGGGGTGAACCTCCTCGCAGGGGGCCTAATAAGGACTTGGTGCGGGTTTTCAGTGTATATGTTGGGACATTTTGCTGCAGACTGCAGCCTAACAGATGAACCTATGCAGTGGTGACACGGTCTAACAAATAGACCTATGTCAATTTATGCTCGGACTGTGTGTACTGCCATACCTAAGACAGGGAGTGATAACTACCTGTGTAATATTATTGTGCAAGGAAGTCAGTGAATGCATTGTTGATTCTGCATCAGGTTACCCTAATGAAATCTATGTTGGTTGACACTCCTCAGGCAATGCCCTGATACTATAGGGTCACATGTATACATGGGGATACTCGCGAGTATTCTATGGCTAACGTGGAAATCAGAAACTTCCTACGGGACATTAATGTACCCCGTAGGGTTGGTTCCCACTTTACCACATGATAATTTTGGGGAGGATTTCCCACATTTTGGAAATTGTGGGAGACTGACAAGGTTATAGGACCAAGCTTGCTTAAAAAGGCACCCCCAAATCCAGAAATAAAGTTCTGAACAGGAGGGTGTCGTACGATAGATTTTCCCTTCTCTGTTTTGGCGGGGGAATCTGATGAGGTAGATGGGGAACCCCAAGCACCCAGAGGGCATGAGGAGTACCAGGTAGAAGACCATGAAGAGCCGATGGGGCGAGACATGACATGCCTGACTTGAGATTAGGAGGGATAATTTTGCGTCTGAGCAGTTAAAAGATCCCACACGGTCCAGAGCAGGCAACGTAAAAATTATAGATGGGAAAACCCATAGACCCTAACTCTAGGCCTTCTTGTCCCTACTTGGCCCTGCAACTGACCTACTTATCAGGTGGTAAAAAAGGGAAATGATTATGTTGAGCAGCTGGTTGTTCCTAAACCTTACCGTCGTATGGTACTTGACCTTGCCCATAAACATGTGATGGGTGGACATTTGGGGGTAGAGAAGACTAAGGAGCGAATTTTGCAATGTTTTTTCTGGCCAGGACTCCATAGAGAAGTCGAGAATACTGTGGTTCCTGCCAGAATGCCAGTATTCAGCCCCTAGGCCCCATTTTCGTAGCCCCTTGGCCCTCTCCCTGTGATAGAGACACCATTTGAGAGGATAGCCATGGATTTGGTGGGCCCGATAGTAAAATCTGCCCGGGGCATAAGCATATATAGTAATAATGGATTTGCTACCCGCTACCCCGAGGCCATTCCTCTACGTATACCTCCTCTAAATCTATTGCTAGAGAGTTGGTACTGTCTTTAGTCGGGTAGGGGAATTCCACAGGAATACTTACCGACCAGGCACACCTTTTAGTCCCGGGTCATGAAGGAGCTGTGCAAGTTATTCAAAGTGGTCCAACTTCGCACCTCTGTATACCACCCCCAGACTGATGGGTTAGTGGAAAGGTTTAATAAAACCCTCAAAAATATGCTCAAAAAGGTGGTGGACAAAGACGGGAAAAATTGGGATTACTTGCTACCATATTTATGTTTGCCATCAGGGAGGTGCCTCAATCCTCTACGGGTACTCACCTTTTGAATTGTTGTATGGTAGGACCCCTAGGGGCTTGTTGGACATAGCAAAGGAGACCTGGGAAGGACAACCCACCCCCTTTAAAAGTGTCATTGACATATATGCCAAATGCAGGACAGGATAACAGCATATACTGCCCTGTGAGGAACACATGGAGCAGGCACTAGAGGCCCAACGGAGAGTGTATAATAGGATGCCACAGTACGCAACTTTTCCCCGGTGATCGAGCTTATGCTTATACCCACGTAGAAAGCAAATTTTTTGCAAGTGGCAAGGACCCTTTGAAATCCTTGAAAAAATGGGTGAGGTAATTATAAGGTTAGCCAACCAGGTAAAAGGAAAACCCGAGCAGATTTACCACGTCAATCTTATAAAACCTTGGAAAGAAAGAATGGCCTTGTTCACTAAGCCTACTGGGTCCACTAATGCAGACCCCTAGTGCCAGAGGTTAAGGTGGCCCGACTCCTTGTCAGATACTCAGAGGAAAGAAGTACAAACCTTTTTAATCAGGAATAGAGACGTTTTTCTGAAAAGCCGGGACGAACTTCTTTGGTAAAACATGACATCATAACTGAGCTGGGGTAAGGGTTTAATTTAAAACCTTAGGGTACCTGAAGCTAGACGAGAAGTCATATCTCAGAAGTTTAAAAAGATGATGGAATTGGGAGTTTTGAGGAGTCGCATAGCGACTGGTCAAGTCCCATTGTTTTAATTCCAAAACCGGACGGGAGTTGGCGCTTCTGCAATGATTTTCGAAAATTAAATGCTGTCTCCAAGTTTGATGCCTACCCTATGCCTCGGGTGGATGAATTAATTGATAGACTAGGGACAAGCCAGGTATCTAACAACCTTGGATTGACAAAGGGCTATTGGCAGATTCCCCTAACTAACCAAGCTTCAGTACTCCAGAAGGTCTGTTCCAGTACGTTGTATTACCGTTTGGTCAACATGGTGCCCGGCCACCTTTCACGTACCATGGACCAAATATTAAGGCCCCATAGGCAGTATGCAGCGGCTACCTGGATGACGTGGTTATCCATAGCCCAGATTGGCAATCCCACCTACCTAGAGTACAGGCTGTGCTGGATCCATGAGTAAGCCGATTGACAGTAAACCAAATAATGCAGCAGGCCTGGAAGAAGCCAAGTATTTGGGATATCACATTGGTAAGGGCTAGTTAAGCCTCACTTAACAAGGTGCAGGCAATTCAAGACTGGCCTAGACAAGTAACTAAAAAACAAGTTCGAGCTTTTTTGGGAATCATGGTTACTACGACGGTTCATAGCTGACTTTGCCACTATAGCTGTCCCTCTGACTGACCTTACAAAAGGGAACAAGTCAGTAATGATCAAGTGGAACTCTGAGGCAGAACAGGCCTTTCAGACCCTTAAAAGAGCCCTATGTAGTCAAACCAGTGCTGATAACCCCAGACTTCACACATAAATTTTTTGTGCAGACTGATGCGTCTGATCTGGGGTGGGAGCGGTACTGTCACAAATCAGAGAAGGTGAAGAGCATCCGGTGGTTTTTCTGAGTAAAAAGCTAAATATCCATGAGAAAAACTATGCTACGGTTGAAAAGGAATGTTTAGCATTAAGTGGGCGCTGGAGGAACTCAGATACTATCTTTAGGCCTCAGTTTACATTGGTTACTGACCACCCCCCTTTAAATGGATGTGTGAAAATCGGGAAAAGAAAGAAGGGTGACAAGATGGTTCTTGGCCCTTCAGAACTACAAGTTCACCGTGGGAGCATAGACCGGGGGCACAGCTGCGAATGCTGATGCCTTGTCCCGGGTACACTGTCTTGAGGCTACAGGTGTTCCCGACCCCTACGTCGAAACGGAGGGGAGGGTATGTGAGAGAAATGCTGGGATAGTGGTGGAAGGTGTGTTGTTTCCCCAGATTTCTCTCTTATATGTATTGACTCCAGGGTAAGTAGCTCAGTAGTAAAGGGTGTTCTTTCACTGCATTTGGCTTTTTGGAAAGCGGTAAAAGGGGCCCTGGAGCGAATGGAAGTGAGCGGGTGGGACTTCCATTCACCAGACTATCCAGGCTTTTGGTGATCCTGCAATTAATAGCCTCATTAGGCTGCAGGGAAACCCTTTGAATAAGGTGTCTCAAGGGTTCTTTCTCTCTCTTCCAGGAAACTGTCTGTAGGCAGTAAAGGAGAGACAGACACGTGAGGAACTAACTGTTGTATGGTTTATTTCAGAGTTGGATATTAGTCCTCTTCGTCACATAGAGAGGGAATTCTGAATGTTAGAGCCGAACAGGCTAGGATTTATTTTTATGTTTTGTTTATGGATGTACCACTGTGCTCTGGACTGGTGTAATAAAGCTGATTGCAGTCAGCTTAAACCTGGAACTGTTTGTTCACAAACTGTTGTTTTTTCGTCTGGAGTCATTCGCCCTGCAATCTACGCAACTCCCCAAGAAACTGTACCTTTTGGCAAGCCCCTTTACATTAGTCACAATAAAGTTGTGGACATGCATTCTCAGCACAAATGCAACATAACATTTCTATTTAACGATTGTCTTACCCACTTCTGAAACTAATCAAAACCAGATGGATTTAGAACAAGGGTTACCTTGTACCCACACTTCATGCACATGCTCAGTCTTACATTAGTTAAATAGGCTCTGTGGTTTCCATACAAGTGTCCTTTATTATAAAGTGCACATTTACTTGACACTAGGATCATGCTTCTAGCTGCAGTCTATCCAAATTTACAGCAGTATAAAGGGTGGTGCTTCCTGCTTACGTGAGCTGGAATGAATAAATTTGCTAACACACTCATATCCATTTTAAAGGGTATTTTCAATATGTGTTGTAAAATAATGATGGATACTGTTATATTTATTTGTTTCCAGAAGCTTTGTTTGTGAACCGCCGAAATATTTCTTTAAAAAAAATCCCCAGATTTCTACTTCCAGAGCCATCTGTTTTTTTTAAAGAAATATTGTGGCAGTTGGGGGCGGGCAGGGGTTACCTACCTTACCTCCAAAGGATTCACACTAGGTGCAACGGTGGCTGGGGTGTACCAGATGGGGGGGACTGCGCATGTCACAGCCCTTGTTGTGGACGAGAAATCAGCAAGGACCAGATTGACTAAGTAAGAATGGAGGTAAAGATGCATTTACCTCCTGTTTTTCAGTAAAAAAGAAAGTTGTAAAATACGATGGACATACCTTTAATACATCAAACTCCACATTCCCCTGTCCAATTCACATATTCTATTTATAGGATATAATTAAACATGTTCAGTGATTCTTTTCTTTTGCTGTTGGTTGGTAAAAACGTGTTGTTTATAACAGCTGGGAGCTTTTCTGTTCCCAAAACCCCTTATTATTATCTAGATAGAAATGCATAGAAATTCCATAATAATCACTTCTTTAACAAAATCTAAACTGGCATCTTGTGAATTACTTACCTTTAATATATTACATTTCATTTTTCATTTTTTGTCCCTACAATTGTTTATGCATTAACCACACTGCTTTACATCTATTCATCTGACATCTGTTAAAAAATAAACAGAAGTAATAAAATAGCCATTATTTCCTTAACTTGTTCATTTTCTAGGCAAACCTTCCTAGAAGTTTCTTCGTGGTGCCTTTTATTGTGAAAAATAAGTGCACAAGGTTGGGGTGTGTACTCTTTCGTCAGGTGCACTATCTTCACAATAAAAGGCATATGAAGAAACTGTAATTGTCTCTCATCCTATACAATAAAATCCTTACCTGCTGCGTCCTTGCCTCCATGTGTGTGGAGGCGTCTCTATTGCCTCACCAATAGAGAGAGATAGTGAGATTGTCCCTGCAGTTTCAATTGATTCACACTAGAGGGAGACACACACATGGAGGCATGGACACAGCAGTTACACAGAGGCATGGACACAGACAGCATTGGGACACTGAGAGGGGACTCTGGGCTTGGGCACTGAGAGAGGACTCTGGGCTTGGGACACAGAGGGGACTCTGGGCTTGTGACACTGAGAGGGTACTCTGGGCTGGGGATACTAAGAGAGGGACTCTGGGCTTGGGATACTGAGAGGGGACTCTGGCTTGGGACACTAAGGGGGGGCTCAGGCCTTGGGACCACTGAGGGGGGGGCTCTGGGCTAGGGACACTAAGAGAGGACTCTGGGCTTGGGACCTGAGGGGGTCTCGGGCCTTGGGATTCTGAGGGGGGACCTGTGCTTAGACACTGAACTCTGAAAGGGGCTTTTGCCTTGGGACACTGAGGGGGACTCTAGCTTTGGGGACACTGAGGGAGGACTCTGGCCTTGGGACACAGAGAGGGGACTCTGGGCTTGGGAGACTCAGGGGGGACTCTGGGCTTGGGACACTGAGAGGGGACTCTGGGCTTCTAGCACCCTTTAATGTAATGGGCTTAATGACTAATTGCATATAATCTTGGATAATATCTGGAAGTGGTTAACAGCACAATGAAACAGCACCATTATTAAATAAGTGCAGGAGTGCAAGGATATCTTCAAACTAGGAAACAAATTTTGCCCAGAAGTCTAGTCTCAACATGTTGAGATAAAAAAGGATGTCTTTACACAGATTACTCCTAACGTAAGGAGTTGGGTTGGGGTTAAGGATAGGAAAGAGCTGTCATCTTACCTTCAAATCAAGGCCTGTTTCACTCTGTTAGTGTGGCCTGTGCAGGCAGAGGATATGGTGCTGGAAATGTTAACTTTTAGCCCTCCTCCAATACAGGGCTAAACTTTAGGGCTATGCCTCACTATTGCGTTTTAACTTGCGATTGAGCTTTTTAACTGCTGTATCTGTACCTTACCTCAAGCTCAATTTAATTTCAGACACGAAAAGAGTGGTTAAGTCTTGCAGTGATACTGCCCTGCCAAAATGACCAGGAAAACTTTAAAGAAAGGAAAGTTTCTGTATATTGACAATAACAATATCTACCAGTTTACCACACATAAAATCATTCATTATTACATGTCTAGGGTTAATGCATTTTTTTCTGGGGGTCACATGCATTGTTCCTGTCGTTGAAATGTAATATATATTTTACGGAAATGAAAAATTGGGAGAGCCCTGCTAAGAAGGACTTGGGCTATGTATTGCAGTGGGTTCAAATCATAATTTTCCTTTTATTTATTGCATTATATTGCAGTGGTTTGCAAATTTTTCAGATCATGGTGCACTGGCAATGCAATTTTTCATCAGACTCACCTGTGTTCTAATGTTGGAATTACCCTATTTTATGCACTTTACATTATTATATTATTAGATTATATTCAATCAATACAGTATAATGTTACACCACACTGCTGTGTTGAAATTTTTTTATAAAATATGTTTTATGTAAAAATAACAAAAAAGTTCACCAGTTACCAGTTAAATTCTGAGGCACACGTCTGGCTCTGTGAAGGCACATCACTGTGCCCTGTGTTCACCCTGTGAGAAACCTGACCCTGCTATATGTATATGAGTGCACCAGGGCGTAACCACCAAGAGAGCAGACCTTGTGGTCTCGGGGGGGGGGGGGAGCACGGAAGGGCCTCAGCTTCATACTACCTATGACAGAGACAGCCTTCTCCCAGACATCTGTAGAAGGGGATCCATTATAGTTTTTCTGGGGGCACAGTGATTCCTAGTTACTCTACTGGTAGCAACCCAACTTTTAAATCTATATTGAATGGCTGCCCTGTTCCTCAAAGCTCAGCTCTTGTTTAGAATGTCAGATTGCACACTTTTACTCAGACAAGATTATTGCTTGTTTACTAAAAGAGTTTCTCTCTTTTTGTGCTTACAGGAGAGAAATGAATAAAAGCCACTTCTGCAACCTCTCTGACATTAACTCTGTATGAACAGCAGCAGCTAGCGATCTATATCCAACCTTTATCCTAGGCTGCTTCCTCAATATATTTGCATTGTGGATTTTTTTTTTTACATGAAAATTGGACAGAGGTTGTAATTTACATGGTGAATTGGCAATCCTGGATATTTTCTTCTTTTCTCCCTGCCTTCAAGATGTATTTTTCCCAGCCGATCTATTAGTCGATCGTCGATGTGCAAATTTGCAGAGGCCTGTACTTCACCAATATGTATGGGAGCTTTTACCATCACATTCATTAGCTTGACAGATACATTGCCATACACATCCATCTTGCCAAACATTTACGGTCCACCAAAAGGCTAAATTGTTTGCGTGCTCATTTGGGTTTTCGTGTGGACAGTCAGTGCCTGCACATTCAGGTTTCACTATGAGGACGGAAGTCGATGCTTCATAAAATGTCAGAACAAATCTGGAGTCCTCCAGTTATTGTGTCTGTTGAGATCTTGGATTTCTATTCCCAATGATAATTATTCTGGGCTGCTCTGTTCAGATTACTAGGACACTATTGGCTCACAGAATGTCTCAAAGCAAAATAATGGGCAAGGGACACAATCCGTCACATTGTAGTATCAAACCTGGTAGTCTTCCTGTTGTCATTCTCACCGGTCACCTGGCCATTCTCCTGCAGTTTCTGTTAGGCAAGGTCATTTAGATTGTTCCTACCAACGTCATGTCAGTATGTTTGTGCAAGTTACAATGTGTTTGGCCAACGTGAACCCCTGTCTTGACGCACTCTGCTATTACTTTGCATGAAGGAATTTCGAGACAAACCTGGGCTATCCATTCTATAATTCACAGGTCAATATCTTTCAACAATCTAGAATGAATAAGGGAGGGATGGTATGAATTTAAAGGGGAACTTGGCCCAATAGGAATTATTGGAAAATGGTTGTAAATAAGTATATCATGTTTTTTAGAATCATATGAAAATCCAGTTGTGCGTTTTTTGCTATTTTAAATTAAACCATTTTTCTGCCAAACAATGGCTTTCTTTTTTGTTTCTTTGACTACAGAAGAACAGAGGCAGATTTGCAGCCAGCTAATAGGAATTTTCTGTGGGTGGGAGAGAGAAGTAGAGCTGTGAGGAGGTAACTTGGGCTTTTGGAGGTAACATCAGCCTGATTGAAGGGGGCTTAGGACTCCCAAAGCACGCTTAATTTTTGTATTTATTAGCAATAAAGGTATCACAGCTCTACTCTCTTCTCTTACTTATGGCAACACGGTACAAACCTCAACTTGTTGGTGCCAAAAAGGAATTTATTTATAAGTAGCACTGGTCACTTACCTCTCAGCCGCTCCAAAAGTGGGTCTGGTATGCCACATCTTCTGCTCCCTGGCTCTGCATCGGTCTTTTTTCTGGTCTCAGCAGTCAATCATCGCTGCGACAGATGACATCATGGACAATGATTGTCTGCTGCTGACTGCACTGCCTCCTCTTAGCGTGTGCTAACACATACAAACAAGAAGATCACAGCAGACCAGGAGTGTATATCTCCTCTTAGTAGCAAGGGAGAGTACCATGTGGTATCAACTGTGTTGGGGTGTGACCGAGCTAACATGTTTTGCATGGGGTGCACATGCCTTTAAAAGGCCCACCTATAAAGGTAAAACTACTGATTTCATTTTCTTTCCAGTGGAATTCTGCTTTAAAAGGTTATCATTGTCTTTACAGTGTTTTGCATCCCTAGCACTGCAATCCATATAATTAGGATACACAATCCTGTCTGGGCTCTACAAGTGTTTGCAAAACAGAACAGGTTTTGAATTTGAATTTTTACCATTAAAACCAAAATTCAGTTTGAAAAATTTCATTGCGGAAACTTGATTGAGACTATTAATTTGGGGTAGTTCTGCACTGAGATTTTGTCTGAGGTTTGGACCAAACCGGAAAGGAAACCAAAATCTGGTCAAAACTCTAGTACACCTCCCATATAAATCAGCAGGAGTATTCTAAAGTTCCTTACTTATATTTCATTCCTCTTATTTTAACACTGTGTGTAACATAAACATACATCGTGAGGTATGTAAGGTACATGGCTGGATGATCCAAATAATGTTACAGGAGCTAATTATATCTTGTATAAAGACTTGGAAAACTTGGCTAGTATTTAGTTCTACTTAACACGGGAAGTTCAGAGAAAAATTAATTAGGTTTACATTTAGAATTTTTTTTTAAAAATACATATTCCTACGTATTCCACATATCTTTTTATTTCTGGAAAAAATCTATTCATTTCACTTCTGTGGTGCCGTTGCAGGGTTAGTAGTGACTAGTGAGCTGCCATTGCAGGTCCTGAATGTTTGTACTGGGGAAAAAAACAATATCGTAAAATATTTTCCCTATAATCCATTTTCTGTAAATTAATGCATTTTGCAAACAATATTTACACTAGAAGGCAAATATCTCCCTGTGGTAAATCTGTTTTCTATGTAGTTCCACCAGGTGGCTGATTTTTACGAAATAGTATTCAACAAGGCCTGCCACTTCCCACAATTATGGTGTGGTAGGGGCTGGTATCATTAGGTTTATTAGTTTGTTGGCAGATGGTGTCTGTTCAACTTTTATTTCAAGTTCCGTACAACACAAATGTGAATATTACCGCCAGAAAAACAGATTGCAACACAGCCCAACGACCTAGTGTGGCCAGACCAATTGGCAACCCAATTGACAAACACTAACGTGTGTTTTATAACGCGTGATTGTGATGGCACGTTTAAACTAGCTAGTTGTATAGCCCTTACTGTATGTTAAGAACATGTTTCTAAAAGAGACACATCCTGGTGTTTGACAAAGCCCGGTGGTTTACAACTGCATGCCTAAGGACCTGATTGCTAATCAGACACTACATCACTAGATCCCGCCAGTGCAGAATCTGTGATCTTGATCTAATTGTGATGTAAGACCATCTTCTAGAATTGGAATACATCATTGAAGACGTTGCGTAGTCATCCGACTGGCTTTCTCAATTCAGAAGACTCCCAAAACAGCAGACCAAACAGAACTGCATCAACGTATGGCCAGCACAGAAGAGCCAATTCCTCGGGTCAGGACTCAGCCGTGTATCTGCATCTTAAGGATAAAGGACATACATCCTTTGAAGATTGTAATGTAACATACTGGCGAAGGAACGTGACTGGTTCAAGAGAGGTGTTAAGGAGGCCATTTATGTGAAAATAAAGAACCAGGCCTAAATAGAGGTGGGGGGTTCGACACTAACTGTCTGCCATGTACAATGCTGTTTAACACCTTACTCTGGGCGTTCCTATAACACTCTTAGCCACTATCTAATCACACCCTTAACACCTGGCTGTGATATGCTAATTGGGATTTTCCAGGGACATATTGCCACAGATTCTTGTACAAGTCATTCTGAATTGAGAAAGCCAGTCGGATGACTAGCGAAACGTCTTCAAGAACTACATTTCAAGTCCAGTTGATCTAATTGAATACAACAGATATACCATGACCTGGATGAATGAGAACCTTCACAAGCAACAGTATCCAATCATTATTTTACAACCATTGTTCACATCATGACACAAGCAGAGCTATATCGATATACAATACCACACCTCTAGCAATATGTCCCTCTAAGCACTGCACAAATTACTGCTCAATACCAACAGGAATTTAATAGACAGAAACATTTCTGCATTTAGAAATTAGTCTAGAAAGAAAAAGGCATTTTAGAAAATGTGACCAAACATATGGCACATTAACTCAGCCCCAATTGGAAAATAATGAATTTTAGGTTTCAATACAGTGATGAAGTCATCTTAAGTAGAGATGACCGAAACTCACCAGTTTCGTTCTGTTTTAGGATTCCCATATACCAGGAAAATCCCGAAGATCCGAAAATCCAAAAACGGAACGAATTTTGTATTATTATTGAATATTCAAGGCTATTTTCCATCATTTTCGGAAAAAAAAACGAATCGGATTTTGAAACCAAGGGGTTCCATGTTGGATCCGGGTCCGAGTCGGAACTGGATCCCATCTCTAATCTTAAGTAAAGATAGTTGAAACCGGCAAGTTCCTTGCCAAAAACAGATTTTTGCTAAAATTTACCACTAGCAATAGTAAGTTAGTGTGAATAGCTCAGAGACCTGGGAAATGGTCTGGCAAACAAGTACAAATAACCGAAACTTTGTCTGTTATCTGACCCCAACCCCAACTGCTATTTTACCAGTTTATTATATGTATTCAGGAGCAAGGAATCCCCCCTTCCTGCCTGCTCAGTGCAGTCTGCTGTTCTACTTCTCCTGGTGTCCATAGATTGTTACATACCTGTTACATAGACTGTTACATAGATTGTTACATAGACTGTTACATAGCCTGTTACATAAACTGTAACATAGATTGTTACATAGACTGTTACATGATGTTACATAGATTGTTACATAGATTGTTACATAGATTGTTACATAGATTGTTCAGACTGTTATAAACTGTTACATAGATTGTTATATAGACTGTTACATAGACTGTTACATAGACTGTTACATAGATTGTTACATAGACTGTTACATAGACTGTTACTGTTACATAGACTGTTACATAGACTGTTACTGTTACTGACGTTACATAGTTTACTAGACTGTTACATAGATTGTTATATAGATTGTTACATAGACTGTTACATAGATTGTTATATAGACTGTTACATAGACTGTACATAGACTGTTACATAGATTGTTATATAGACTGTTACATAGATTGTTACATAGACTGTTACATATATTGTTACATAGACTGTTACATAGATTGTTACATAGCTGTTATATAGACTGTTACATAGACTGTTACATAGACTGTTACATAGACTGTTACATAGATTGTTATATAGACTGTTACATAGACTATTACATAGACTGTTACATAGACTGTTACATAGATTGTTACATAGACTGTTACATAGATTGTTACATAGACTGTTACATAGACTGTTACATAGATTGTTAATAAACTTACATAGATTGTTACATAGACTGTTACATAGGTTGTTATATAAACTTACATAGATTGTTACATAGACTGTTACATAGATTGTTACATAGACTGTTACATAGGCTGTTACATAGATTGTTATATAGACTGTTACATAGACTGTTACATAGACTGTTACATATATTGTTACATAGACACATAGATTGTTACATAGACTGTTACATACACTGTTACATAGATTGTTACATAGACTGTTACATAGACTGTTAAATAGATTGTTACATAGACTGTTACATATATGTTACATAGATTGTTACATAGATTCTTACATAGACTGTTACATAGACTGTTACATAGATTGTTACATAGATTGTTACATAGACTGTTACATAGACTGTTACATAGATTGTTATATAGACTGTTACATAGACTGTTACATAGACTGTTACATAGACTGTTACATAGATTGTTACATAGACTGTTACATAGAGTGTTACATAGATTGTTACATAGACTGTTACATAGACTGTTACATAGATTGTTACTGTTACATAGACTGTTACATAGACTGTACATAGACTGTTCAATAGACTGTTACATAGATTGTACATAGACTGTTACATAGATTGTTATATAGATGTACATAGACGTTACATAGACTGTTACATAGACACATAGACTGTTACATAGACTGTTACATAGACACATAATGTTACTAGATGTACATAGACATAGATGTTACATAGATTGTTACATAGACTGGTACATAGACTGTTACATAGACTGTTACATATATTGTTACATAGATTGTACATAGATTACATAGACTGTTACATAGACTGTTACATAGACTGTACATAGATGTTACATAGTTGTTACATAGACTGTTACATAGAGTGTACATAGATTGTACAAGACGTACTAGACTGTTACATAGATTGTTACTGTTACATAGACTGTTACATAGATGCTGATGTTACATAGACTGTTACATAGATTGTTACATAGACTGTACATAGATGTATATAGACTGTTACAGTAGACTGTTACATAGACTTGTTACATAGACACATAGACTGTTACAAGATTGTTACATAGAACATAGATGTTACATAGATTGTACATAGACATAGACGTTAATAGATGTACATAGACTGTACATAGACTGTTACATAGACTGTTACATATATTGTTACATAGATTGTTACATAGATTGTTACATAGACTGTTACATAGACTGTTACATAGACTGTTACATAGATTGTTACATAGACTGTTACATAGATTGTTAATAGACTGTTACATAGACTATTACATAGACTGTTACATAGACTGTTACATAGATTGTTACATAGACTGTTACATAGACTGTTACATAGCTGTTAAATAGACTGTTACATAGACTGTTACATAGATTGTTACATAGACTGTTACATAGATTTACATAGACTGTTACATGACTGTTATATAGATTGTTACATAGATGTTAATAGACTGTTATATAGATGTTACATAGACTGTTACATAGATTGTTACATAGACTGTTACATAGGTTGTTATATAAACTTACATAGATTGTTACTAGACTGTACATAGATTGTTACATAGACTTTTACATAGGCTGTTAAATAGATTGTTATATAGACGTGTACATAGACTGTTACATAGACTGACATAGATTGTACATAGACTGTTATAGAGTGTTACTAGATTGTTACATAGATTGTTATATAGACTGCTACATAGACTGTTGCATAGACTGTTACATAGATTGTTACATAGACTGTTACATAGATTGTTGCATAGATTGTTACATAGACTGTTACATATATTCTTATATAGACTGTTACATAGACTGTTACAATATTGTTATATAGACGTTACATAGACTATTAACATAGATTGTACATAGACTGTTACATAGCTGTTACATAGACTGTTACATAGAATTACATAGATGTTATATAGACTGTTACATAGACTGTTACATAGACTGTTACTAGATGTTACATAGACTGGTAAATAGAGTTACATAGACTGTTACATGGACTGTTACATAGATTGTTACATAGATTGTTATACAGATGTACATTTTCCAGATGTTACATAGAATGTTACATAGACTGTTACATAGAGCTGTTACATAGACTGTTACATATATTGTTACATAGACTGTACAAGATTGTTTATATAGACTGTTACATGACTGTTACATGGACTGTTTTAAACTAGATTGTTACATAGATTGTTATATAGACTGTTACATAGATTGTTACATAGACTGTTACATAGATTGTAATATAGACTGTTACATAGACTGTTTACATAGACTGTTACATAGCTTGTTACCAGACTGTTACATAGATTGTTACATAGACTATACATAGACTGTTACATAGATTGTTACATAGACTGTTACATAGATTGTTACATAGGCTGTTACATAGACTATTACATAGACTGTTACATAGATTGTTACATAGACTGTTACATAGGTTGTTATATAAACTTACATAGATTGTTACATAGACTGTTACATAGATTGTTACATAGACTGTTACATAGGCTGTTACATAGATTGTTATATAGACTGTTACATAGACTGTTACATAGAACTGTTACATAGATGTTACATAGACTGGTACTTAGAGTGTTACATAGATTGTTACCTAGATTGTTATATAGACTGCTCAATAGACTGTTGCATAGACTGTTACATAGATTGTTACATAGACTGTTACATAGATGTTGCATAGATTGTTACATAGACTGTTACATAGACTATTACATAGATTGTACATAGACTGGTACATAGATTGTTACATAGACGTGACATAGAATTACATAGATTGTATATAGACTGTTACATAGACGTTTACATAGACTGTTACATAGATTGTTAATAGATGTACATAGACTGTTACATAGACTGTTACATGACGTTACATAGATTGTTACATAGATTGTATATAGACTGTAAATAGACTGTTACATAGACTGTTACATAGACTGTTACATAGATTGTTACATAGACTGTACAGATATGTTACATAGACTGTTACATAGATTGTTACATAGACTGTTACATAGATTGTTACATTGACTGTTACATAAACTGTTACATAGATTGTTATATAGACTGTTACATAGACTGTTACATAGACTGTTACATAGATTGTTACATAGACTGTTACATAGACTGTTACATAGATTGTTACATAGACTGTTACATAGACGTTACTGTTACATAGACTGTTACATAGACTGTTACATAGACTGTTACATAGATTGTTATATAGATTGTTACATAGACTGTTACATAGATTGTTATATAGACTGTTACATAGACTGTTACATAGACTGTTACATAGATTGTTATATAGACTGTTACATAGATTGTTACATAGACTGTACATATATTGTTACAATAGACTGTTACATAGATGTACATAGACTGTTATATAGACTGTTACATAGACTGTTACATAGACTGTTACATAGACTGTTACATAGATTGTTATATAGACTGTTACATAGACTATTACATAGACTGTTACATAGACTGTTACATAGATTGTTACATAGACTGTTACATAGATTGTTACATAGACTGTTACATAGACTGTTACATAGATGTTACATAAAACTTACATAGATTGTTACATAGACTGTTACATAGGTTGTTATATAAACTTACATGATGGTACATAGACTGTTACATAGATGTTACATAGACTGTTACATAGGCTGTTACATAGATTGTTATATAGACTGTTACATAGACTGTTACATAGACTGTTACATATATTGTTACATAGACACATAGATTGTTACATAGACTGTATAATACACTGTTACATAGATTGTTACATAGACTGTTACATAGACTGTTAAATAGATGTTAAGACTGTTACATAATTGTTACATAGATTGTTACATAGATTCTTACATAGACTGTCATAGACTGTTACATAGATTGTTCATAGATTGTTATGATGTTCATAGATGTATAGATGTTACTATGACTGTTACATAGATGTTTAGACTGTTACATAGACTGTTACATAGACTTGTACATAGGTTTGTGTTCATGATGTACTAGCTGTTACATAGACTGTTACATAGATTGTTAGTTACATAGAGTTTGACTGTTACATAGACTGTTACTAAGACTGTTGTGTTATGCTGTTATCGATAGTGTATATAGGACTGTTACATAGACTGTTACATAGACTGTTACATAGACACATAGACTGTTACATAGATTGTTACATAGACACATAGACTGTTACATAGATTGTAACAAGAACAATAGACTGTACATAGATTGTACATAGACTGTACATAGACTGTTACATAGACTGTTACATATATTGTTACATAGATTGTTACATAGAGTCTTACATAGATGTTACATAGACTGTTACATGACTGTACATAGACTGTTTACATAGACTGTTACATAGACTGTTACATAGATGTGTACATAGAGTTGTTACATAGACTGTTACATAGGACTGTTACATAGCTTGTTACTGTTACATAGACTGTTACATAGACTGTTACACGAATAAAGTTACTAGATTGTTAATGATGTTACATAGATGTTATATAGACTTGTTACATAGACTGTTACATAGACTGGTTACATAGACACATAGACTGTTACATAGATGTTACATAGACACATAGACTGTTACATAGATTGTAACATAGACACATAGACTGTTACATAGATTGTTACATAGACTGTTACATAGACTGTACATAGACTGTTACATAGATTGTACATAGATTGTTACATAGATTGTACATAGACTGTTACATAGACTGTTACATAGACTGTTACATAGATTGTTACATAGACTGTTACATAGATTGTTATATAGACTGTTACATAGACTATACATGACTGTACATAGACTGTTACATAGAGTTACATAGACTGTACATAGACGTACATAGATTGTTACACTAGACTGTTACATAGACTGTTACATAGATTGTTACATAGACTGTTAAATAGATTTTACATAGACTGTTACATAGACTGTTATAAGATTGTTACATAGATTGTTACATAGACTGTTATATAGACTGTTACATAGACTGTTACATAGATAGATTGTACATAGACTGTTAAATAGGTTGTATATAAACTTACATAGATTGTTACATAGACTGTTACATAGATTGTTACATAGACTGTTACATAGGCTGTTACATAGATTGTTATATAGACTGTTACATAGACTGTTACATAGACTGTTACATAGATTGTTACATAGACTGTTACTTAGAGTGTTACATAGATTGTTACATAGATTGTTATAGACTGCTAAATAGACTGTTGCATAGACTGTTACATAGATTGTACATAGACTGTTACATAGATTGTTGCATAGATTGTTACATAGACTGTTACATATATTCTTATATAGACTGTTACATAGACTGTTACATATATTGTTATATAGACTGTTACATAGACTATTACATAGATTGTTACATAGACTGGTACATAGATTGTTACATAGACTGTTACATAGACTTACATAGATTGTTATATAGACTGTTACATAGACTGTTACATAGAAGTACATAGATTGTTACATAGACTGGTACAATAGATGTTACATAGACTGTACATGGACTGTTACATAGATTGTTACATAGATTGTTATACAGACTGCTACATAGACTGTTACATAGACTGTTACATAGACTGTTACATAGATTGTTACATAGACTGTTACATATATGTTACATAGACTGTTACATAGATTGTTATATAGACTGTTACATAGACTGTTACATGGACTGTTACATAGATTGTTACATAGATTGTTATATAGACTGTTACATAGATTGTTACATAGACTGTTACATAGATTGTTATATAGACTGTACATAGACTGTTACATAGACTGTTACATAGATTGTTACATAGACTGTTACATAGATTGTTACATAGACTATTACATAGACTGTTACATAGATTGTTACATAGACTGTTACATAGATTGTTACATAGGCTGTTACATAGACTATTAAATAGACTGTTACATAGATTGTTACATAGACTGTTACATAGGTTGTTATATAAACTTACATAGATTGTTACATAGACTGTTACATAGATTGTTACATAGACTGTTACATAGGTGTTACAGAGATGTATATAGACTGTTACATAGACTGTTACATAGACTGTTACATAGATTGTTACATAGACTGTTACTTAGAGTGTTAAATAGATTGTTACATAGATTGTTATATAGACTGCTACATAGACTGTTGCATAGACTGTTACAATAGATTGTTACATAGACTGTTACATAGATTGTTGCATAGATTGTTACATAGACTGTTACATAGACTATTACATAGATTGTTACATAGACTGGTACATAGATTGTTACATAGACTGTTACATAGACTTACATAGATTGTTATATAGACTGTTACATGACTGTTACATAGACTGTTACATAGATTGTTACATAGACTGGTACATAGATTGTTACATAGACTGTTACATGGACTGTTACATAGATTGTTACATAGATTGTTATATAGACTGCTACATAGACTGTTACATAGACTGTTACATAGACTGTTACATAGATTGTTACATAGTTTACATATATGTTACATAGCTGTTCATAGATTGTACTAGACTGTACATGGACTGTTACATAGATTGTTACATAGATTGTTATATAGACTGTTACATAGATTGTTACATAGATGTTACATAGATTGTTATATAGACTGTTACATAGACTGTTACATAGACTGTTACATAGATTGTTACATGGACTGTTACATAGATTGTTACATAGACTATTACATAGACTGTTACATAGATTGTTACATAGACTGTTACATAGATTGTTACATAGGCTGTTACATAGACTATTACATAGACTGTTACATAGATTGTTACATAGACTGTTACATAGATGTACATAGGCTGTTACATAGACTTACATAGATTGTTATATAGACTGTTACATAGACTGTTACATAGATTGTTACATAGACTTTACATAGACTGTTATATAGATGTTACATTTATGTGTAACATAATAAGGCCGAGTATAAGGGGCTGTTAGTTCGAATAAATAACCCTGAAGATTGTGTGCGGTGGCTAGACGAGGGACATTTCAAGCTTTCGTCTATGGAGTTAGCTGCTTTTGTGTTTTTGGAGATGATTAGTTGGTCCCTCTGCACTACTTGTATGGTGAAGTAAGACACACCAAGGGATTTCAAATTATATCGGTGCTGGTCTCTAATGACTGGAGGAACCCTAACCATGCACAGTGATGGAGGACCATACATTCTGCAGCAAAGTGATTCATACAGTAAGAAATCTATAGCCAGTTTAGGAAAATGCTATAGCTGGTTCTACATATGAATGGAGGAGCAGATGTCTTGCAGGAATGTATATATATATTGATAGGATCAAACATCCTGCTAGAGTGAGATATACGGACTGATGGCTAGAATATAAAGAAAACCCGTACACACCACACACAGTATTGTGTAAATATCTGCAGACAAAGTAACAACCCCAACAAAATTAACCTATTAATTCTTTAAATTCCTCCTTATGTTAAATAGACCAATATAACGAGAGACAGCGTTTCCTACTAACACCTTCTCACTAGACAGATCTTGTGTTTTCTTTTAGCTAATTATGTATCTCATGCCCTTTTCTTTTCTTTTTGATGTAGTTGTGTTGATGTTTTCAAATACATTGTGTGCACATCCTGTTTTTCTGTGACAGAGAACTTTTGGGTGGGTATTAACATGGGGGTCATTTGAGGAATTCGCAGTGAACTGATGTACAATTTGCTATATAATATAAAGAGATATGTAGAGGGAGATGGAAAAGTATCCGCTACTGATCTTTTATGCCATAAGCAACTGTGTGGCGATGTTATGCTATAAGATGTTTTTGGGCGTTTAACCCTTTCAGTGCCAGAAGAATTTCATTTTTTTTTGCATTAAGTGCCAGCAGAATTTTCAGGATTTTGCCCTAATCGCTTTAGACTAATTTTACAGTAGGAAACCTTGCAGTAAATCAGGAATTATACATTGTTTTTATCAGCACAAAGTGTTTTAACATGGTAACAGAATTTTGTAACTTTTCTGGAAATTTTACTGGAATTATGGGTAAAATATGTGAAAAAACTTTAAAATTTGCAAATTTCATGGATTTTTCCCATTTTATTTATAGTTATTTTAAGGTTACACACAAAAATCTTATGTTTCTAAAGCTCTGATACTCCCGAGGACAACGATACCAGATTGAGGGTACCCCACTTTTCCTGTACAGGAGATCCCCCCAAACTAAAACTCCCCCTTCAAGAATATACACGCAGCGCTTCATCCAATTGTAAGTTATTTTCTCACATTTTCCTTTTTTTCCTCAAATGTAAAATCAGAGACAAAATCAAATGCGAATTTCAGCTAAAAACTGCAGAGGAAAGTTCAAATGCATCTTAAGTATGAAAGGTAACCTCCCGAATAAAACGGTATGCCACATTCATGGGGTGTACCCAGAGACATGGGTACCAACTAACCCAGAGCGTGACCAATGCCAAATGTTAGTAGCAGCAAAAAAAAATTAGCCAGCTTTGCATTTGAACAGTCTGCAGTTTTTCCCACAAAACACCCTCGAACTCAGAATTACCCCCACAAACTATATATTCCTGAATTCTACACACCTTCAGCTATGTAATGCTGTAGTTTGTTCATTATATCATCAATGGTGTGGGCGCAGTTCTTCGTAGAGGTTTGCACTTTTTGCAGATTTTCTAAAAAAAATTAACATCAACAACATCAAAGGTAGCAAATCATGTCAAAACCTCATGGAATGTAAATAAAGTTACCAAATATCAATCTCCCAAATGTCCTGAATCAAACAGTATGCCATATGTGTGGTTACACACGCAGACGTGAAAGCGAAAATCCACAAAGTGAGACAATACACGATGGCTCAGAAAAAGCAAAAATATTCAGCCAACTCCGAATTGGATAGTCTGCAGTTTTTTCCGCCAAAACAACCCCGTAACTCAGAAATACCCCACAAACTATATATTCATGAAATCTACACACCTTCAGCTATGTAACGCTGTAGTTTGTTATTCATACCATCAATGGTGTGGGCTCAGTTTGTTGTAGAAGGTCGCACTTTTCTAAAAAAATTAACAAAAAAACAACTTCAAAGGGTAGAAATCATGCCAAAACTCATGGAATGTAAAAAAAAAGTTAACAAATATCAATCTCCCAAATGTCTGAATCAAACGGTATGCCATATGCATGGTTACACATGCGGACGTGGAATCGACTAGCCATGAAATGAGACAATGGACGAAGGCTCAAAAACAGCAAAAATATTCAGCCAATTCTGAATTTGAACAGTCTGAATTTTTCCCACAAACCATTCCGTAACTTAGAAATACCCCCACAAACTATATATACCTGAAATCTACACACTTCAGCCAGTAACGCTGTAGTTCGTTCATTTATACCATCAATAGTGTGGGCTCAGTGTTGTAGAAGGTCGCATTTTTCTAAAACAATTAACAAAAAAACAAACTTCAAAGGGTAGAAATCATGCCAAAACCTCATGGAATGTAAAAAAAAAGTTACCAAATATCAATCTCCCAAATGTCCTGAATCAAACGGTATGCCATATGCATGGTTACACACGCGGATGTGGAAGCAAATAGCCACAAAGTAAGACAGCTATGAAAAGCTGCAGTTTGTTCATTCATACCATCAATGGTGTGGGCGCAGTTCTTCGTAGAAGGTCGCACTTTCCTGAAAAAAAGACAAAAAACAACTTCAAAAGGTAAAAATCATGCCAAAACCTCATGGGATGTAAAAAAAGTTACTAGTTTATCAATCTCCTAAATGCCCTGAATCAACGGTATGCCATATGCGTGGTTACACACATGCACGTGGAAGCAAAAAACCACAAATTGAGACAATGCATGATTGCTCAAAAACAGCAAAAATATTCAGCCAACTCTGAATTTGAACAGTCTGCAGTTTTTCCGCACAAAACACCCCCCACAAACTATATATTCCTCAAATCAACTACGGAAGGCTGTCATTGTTCAATTATACCATCAATGGTGTTGGCGCAGTTCATCATAGAAGTTCGCAGATTTCTGAAAAAATTAACAAAAATCCACTTTTGAAGGTAGAATCATGCCAAAATCCCATGAAATGTAACAAAAAGTTCCAAATATCAATTTTCCAAATGTACCAAATCAAACGGTATTCATGGTTACACATACGTATATGGAATCGACTAGCCACAAAGTGAGCCAAAGCACAGTGGCCCAATTACAGCAACTTTTCAGATTTGTCAGACTAACCACCCCTCTATATTAGAAATACCCCTAAAACATATATTTTGGAATCTACATGCCTTCAGCTATGCAAACGTGTCATTCTTTATGCAGTGCACACAGAGACGTGGCCACCAACTAGCTCAAATGGATGCATGCCCAAGTGCAATTACAAGAATAAATCAAAGTGCTCTGTAATTTGACAGCCTACGCTTTTTCAAAGGAAACAGCCCTGGAACTTGGAAATACCCCCCACAATCTATAATTTTTCGAATCTACACTCCTTCAGCTACATTACGGTGCAAACTTTCATACATACATGAAGAATTCCAGACACAGTAATCCAAAGAACTCTGTGTTTTAGGAGATTTTGTGAGATGATGCAAAGGTTGAAATCCTATCTAAACCCACTGACAAGCAAAAATTCCCACTAAATGTCAATCTCCCACATGTCCTGAATCATAGGTATGCCATATGCGTGGGTGCACACAGAGACGTGGCCACCAACCTGCCCAAATGGGACGCATGCCCAAGTGCAATTACAAGAAAAAATTGTTCTGTAATTTCAACTTGGAAATACCCCCACAAACTATATATTTTTGGAATCTACACACCTTCAGCTATGTAACGATGTCATGCTTTCATATATACATGAAGAATTCCAGACGCTGTTATTCATAGAACTCCGTGCTTTTAGGAGATTTTGGGAAAAAGTAAAATAAGAGGACTCAAAGGTTGAAATCCTACCTAAACCCACTTGGCAAGTAAAAAACCCCACTAAATGGCAATCTCCCACATGTCGAATCAAACGGTATGCCATATGGGTGGGTGCAAACGAGACGGGGCTACCAACTAGCTCAAATGGGACCCATGGTAATTGCAATTACAAGAAAAAATCAAAAACCGCCACAAACCAACCCCCACCCCTACCCCCACTCCCCTTTAGTGGTATTTTAGTGAAAACCGGTTAGTACGGAGAGTCACACAAGTTTTTGCACACTTTACTAATCTTAAAAATTCAATCCGGTCTTTTTTTTTTTACCTCTACAAAATCTCCTACTAAAATAGGCTTAGTTTCCCTTGAAATCGGATAAATAATGATCCACGTTTACTTACCGATATCACCGGGGGCATTGGGAAGCTTGGAGAAGACAAAGTGTTTTTGCTAATTTTTAGTTTTAGGGTAAAAAAAAAAATGGTGTTTTTATCACTTAAGAATTTTTTGTGTGTGCATTTTCCCTTTTTTTGGATCATTCCCAAAGATGAGCCATCAAATCATCTTAGGGAATGATGATCAAATCATCTTAGGGAATTATAACGAATTGGAATACGGACATAAACGTCCATTTTCCAATTCGAAATCTGATCGGAAAAATCACTTCTGGAAATCATTTCCAGGAAGTGATTTTTCATTCATTGGTGAAGATCAATAATTTGGTGATCCTTTTTGTGAATGGAACTGAGATCTGAATGGAGATCGCAGTGCAGTACCTCCACTACACCACCAGGGGCATCTGGGGGAAGCCTAAGGGAAGACCCTGGTGAAGAAGGAAATCCTGTGATATCACCGGGGTCTCCCTTATCGCACGAACTTCCTTCTTCCTCCTGGTCCTGGCTGCTGCTCCCGGCTCTGCAAGTAAGTGCTGATATCTCCCGATCCCCCCCGTATTTGGATGAAACCGAGGGGGGATTGAGGGGGCTAGGGGGCAGTTGAATGCTGCCCCCCGATCTCCCCTAACGTGGGCATTTTTTTTAAAGGGGAAGCCACAGATCGTATATTCACGATCTGTGGCAGTTTGAGTCATTATGCATAGAACGTGAATACACGTTCTGTGGCACTGAAAGGGTTAAAAGACAACAATATCAATATCAAAAAAATAACATTATGTCCATTACGTGTCCACATTCCAGCAGCTGAAATCACTTGCTCTCATTTACAACCGCGCTGGCCTCCCTTGAAGGCAGAAAGAGGCCCGAAATAAGGAAAGAAACGGAGGGCTGCATGCCTTTACTCTTTTTAAAGCAATTTAAAGAAAATGCATTGAGGCAATACAGTTATCCTTTAACATCTGTTATTTACCCAACATTTTATCCTAATACAATGCAATAGATGCAAAGTAGGAATTGGGGAGAAATGTTTTGTCCACATTCTAATGTGGAAGGTACAGTATATACATGTAGGCTTTTTCCGCACCACTACATTAGTTGTTATACTGATGCCATAAGGTCTTGGCAGCAAATGACATTTTGATAAAAATATGACATAATGGCCATACTTATAAAGACATGGCATCATTAAATAACAGCGCCTGCTTTAACAAGAGTTATAGATATTTTTTGATGCAAAAGTAAAAATGACTGTTATTGATATTTCATACCTGTATCATAAAAGGCTTGGCGCACTTCAAAGTTCAGCAGTACACACAGCCAATCTTCTTTAAATCATGTCTTTATTGATACATATCGATTAAGGGCTGAGTACTGGCCCGAAACGTGTCAGGCTCATCCCTGTTGGTAGGAGCTGTGACTTCATTTTTAACCTGATGTATCAATAAAGACAATGATTTGAAGAAGATTGGATGTGTGTTACTACTGAACTTTGGATTGCGCTGAGCCTTATATGATACAGGTCTGTTGGCACTAAGGAAGGGGTTCGGGGTGGGTGGCAACAGGACCACCGTCAGGTAGCACTTAGCCCATGATCAGATCATTGTAAATAAAACCATGTTTTTATAAACACAAATGCTATTACATTTTAGTGTATGGATGAACGTTGAGGTATTACAGTATCTATATAGCACAGCTTAGAAAACAAATAATGGGAACGAGTTATTCATACATTTATTCCTAATACATACTGGTACCAGAGCTCTGTAATAGAGGGAGTTTTATGATAAAATGTATTAACAATTTCTTTTTCATTACATTAAAGAATGGTTGAGAAGAGATAGGGGTAGAGAAGATCTTTGGTTGGCTAGGAAAGAAGAAGACTATTAAAGGACTAAGTTGAAGGTGTTTTTTAAGCAATTTACTGAGAAATTATATCAGTTTCATCTAAGATTTAATATTTTTGACAAAACCAACAGGCTCATTTACCCAGAGAGGCTATCGATCTGGGTAAATGCTCCTTTTGCAATTGAATATCAATATTCAATCCCGGTAAGGGATTTACCCACTGCGGGATTTAAACGGCAGCTATTAGCTGTCGTTAAAATCCAGAGTTAAAACTAGCGCAAAAGCAATATTAAATCGCGAGCATCGGATGCGTGGGTGATTTTTGCGTAACCGTGAATCCAACGCTAATATGGAGTTAGTGGTTAGTGTGACTTTAACTCCATATATCTGGGTAAATCGGCCCCCAAATATGTATAAATGGAACTTCAGTTTGGCAGATTCTCCAACATGAAGGGGAGTGAATCATTTAACAGTGACACCTGGACAGGACACCTGTTAAGCTCTTTATTGATTGTTTTCCTATGCCTTATGCAATTTGAGAGCTTGCAGAGCCATCATGTTCCAAAGAAATTTTAGTGATAGGTCATGTTCTCTCACTAGAACAAGGAGGATTGACCTGTTACATAGACTGTTACATAGACTGTTACATAGATTGTTATATAGACTGTTACATAGACTGTTACATAGATTGTTAACGACTGACTGTTACATAGATTGTTATTATAGACTGTTACATAGATGTTACATAGACTGTTACATAGACTACATAGACTGTTACATAGATTGTTACATAGACACATGATTTATAATAGATTGTAATAGACATGAACACTAGACTGTGTACATAGATTGTTACATAGACTGTTACATATGACTGTTACATAGACTGTTACATATATTGTTACATAGATTGTTACATGAGATTCTTACATAGACTGTTACATAGACTGTTACATAGACTGTACATAGACTGTTACATAGCTTGTTACATAGACTGTACATAGAGGTTACATAGATGTGGTACATAGTGACTGTTACATAGATGTTACATAGATTGTTACTGTTACATAGACTGTTACATAGACTGTTACATAGACTGTTACATAGATGTTGACATAGACTGTTACATAGATTGTTATATAGCTGTTACATAGACTGTTACATAGACTGTTATAGACACATAGACTGTTACAAAGATTGTTACATGACACATAGACTGTTACATAGATTGACAAGACATAGAATGTTACATAGATTGTTACATAGACTGTTACATAGACTGTTACATAGACTGTTACATATATTGTTACATAGATTGTTACATAGATTGTTACATAGACTGTTACATAGACTGTTACATAGATAGTGTACATAGATTGTTACATAGACTGTTACATAGATTGTTATATAGACTGTTACATAGACTATTACATAGACTGTTACATAGACTGTTACATAGATTGTTACATAGACTGTTACATAGACTGTTACATAGATTGTTACATAGACTGTTACATAGACTGTTACATAGATTGTTACATATAGACGGTACATAGATTATGACATAGACTGTTACATAGATGTTATTATAGATGTTACATAGAATTGGTACATAGACTGTTATATAGATGTACATAGACTGTTACATAGATTGTTACATAGACTGTTACATAGGTTGTTATATAAACTTACATAGATTGTTACATAGACTGTTACATAGATTGTTACATAGACTGTTACATAGGCTGTTACATAGATTTGTGTATAGACTGTTACATAGACTGTTACATAGACTGTTACATAGATTGTTACATAGACTGTTACTTAGAGTGTTACATAGATTGTTACATAGATTGTTATATAGACTGCTACATAGAATGTTGCATAGACTGTTACATAGATTGTACATGACTGTTACATAGATGTTGCATAGATTGTTACATAGACGTTTACATATATTCTTATATAGACTGTTACATAGACTGTTACATATATTGTTATATAGACTGTTACATAGACATTACATAGATTGTTACATAGACTGGTACATAGATTGTACATAGACAGGTACATAGACTTACATAGATTGTATTAGACGTTTACTAGACTGTTACATAGACTGTTACATGATGTTACATAGACTGGTACAGATTGTTACATAGACTGTTACATGGACTGTTACATAGATTGTTACATAGATTGTTATACAGACTGCTACATAGACTGTTAATATGACTGTACATAGACTGTACATAGATTGTTACATAGACTGTTACATAATGTTACATAGATGTTACATAGATGTTATATAGACTGTACATAGACTGTTACATGGACTGTTACATAGATTGTACATAGATTGTTATATAGACTGTACATAGATTGTTACATAGACTGTTACATAGAGTTTATATAGACTGTTACATAGATATGTTACATAGACTGTTACATAGCATTGTTAACATAGACTGTTACATAGATGTTACATAGACTTACATAGATGTAAAAGACTGTTACATATATGTTACATAGATGTACATAGGCGTTACTTATAGAACTATTACATAGACTGTTACATAGATTGTTACACTAGACTGTTACATAGGTTGTGTATATAAACTTACATAGATTACATAGACTGTTACATGATTGTTACATGACTGTTACATAGGCTGTTACATAGATTGTTATATAGACTGTTACATAGAATGTTACATAGACTGTTACATAGATTGGTACATAGATGTTACTTAGAGTGTTACATAGATTGTTACATAGATGTTATATAGACTGCTACATGACTGTTGCATAGACTGTTACATAGAGTGTTACATAGACTGTTACAGATTGTTGCATAGATTGTTACATAGACTGTTACATAGACTATTACAAGATTGTACATAGACGGGTACATAGACTGTTACATAGATTGTTACATAGACTGTTACATAGATTGTTATATAGACTGTTACATATATTGTTACATAGATTGTTACATAGACTGTTACATAAATTGTTACATAGACTGTTACATAGGTTGTTACATAGGTTGTTACATAGAGGAATGTAATCTTTGGTGAATGTTAAATGACAAATCTTGATAAGTGTATTCACAAATAAAGCTTCTGGAAACAAATAAAAATAACAGTATCCAATATCTGTTGTATTCAATTAGATCAACTGGACTTGAAATGTAGTTCTTGAAGACGTTTCGCTAGTCATCCGACTGGCTTTCTCAATTCAGAATGACTCCCCCAAAACAGCAGACCAAACAGCAACTGCATCAACGTATGGCCCAGCACAGAAGAGCCAATTCCTCGGGTCAGGACTCAGCCGTGTATCTGCATCTTAAGAAAAGGACATACTTTGAAGATGTAATGTTAACATAATGGCGAAGGAACGTGACTGTTCAAGAGAGTGGTTAAGGAGGCCATTTATGTGAAAATAAAGAAACCAGGCCTAAATAGAGGTGGGGGGGGTTCGACACTAACTGTCTGCCATGTACACATGCTGTTTTAACACCTTACTCTGGGCGTCAAACACCTCTAGCCACTATCTAATCACACCCTTAACACCTGGCTGTGATATGCTAATTGTGGATTTTCCAGGGTACATAATTGCCACAGATTCTTGTACAAGTCATTCTGAATTGAGAAAGCCAGTCGGATGACTAGCGAAACGTCTTCAGAACTACATTTCAAGTCCAGTTGATCTAATTGAACAACAGATAACATGACCTGGATGATGAGACCTTCACAAGCAACAGATCCAATCATTATTTACAACCATTGTTCACATCATGACACAAGCAGAGCTATATCGATTCAACAATACCACACCTCTAGCAATATGTCCCTCTAAGCACTGCACAACATTATGCTCAATCCAACAGGAATTAAATGACAGAAACATTTCTTGCATTTAGAAATTGTCTAGAAAGAAAAAGGCATTTTAGAAAATGTGACAAACATATGGCACATTAACTCAGCCCCAATTGGAAAATAATGAATTTTAGGTTTCATACAGTGATGAAGTCATCTTAAGTAGAGATGACCGAAACTCACCAGTTGTTGTTTTAGGATTCCCATATACCAGGAAAATCCCGAAGATCCGAAAATACAAAACGGAACGAATTTTGTATTATTATTGAATATTCAAGGCTATTTTCCATCATTTTCGGAAAAAAAAAAACGAATCGGATTTTGAAACCAAGGGGTTCCATGTTGGATCGGGTCCGAGTCGGAACTGGATCCCATCTCTAATCTTAAGTAAAGATAGTTGAAACCGGCAAGTTCCTTGCCAAAAACAGATTTTTGCTAAAATTTACCACTAGCAATAGTAAGTTAGTGTGAATAGCCAGAGACCTGGGAAATGGTCTGGCAAACAGTACAAATAACCGAAACTTTGTCTGTTATCTGACCCCAACCCCACTGCTATTTTACCAGTTTATTATATGTATTCAGGAGCAAGGAATCCCCCCTTCCTGCCTGCTCAGTGCAGTCTGCTGTTTACTTCTCCTGTGTCATAGATTGTTACATAGCCTGTTACATAGACTGTTACATAGATTGTTACATAGACTGTTACATAGACTGTTACATAAACTGTAACATAGATTGTTACATAGACTGTTACATAGACTGTTACATAGATTGTTACATAGATTGTTACATAGACTGTTACATAGATTGTTACATTGACTGTTACATAAACTGTTACATGATTGTATCTAGACTGTACATAGATGTTACAAATAGATGTACATAGACTGTTACATAGATGTTACATAAGACTGTTTACTGTTACATAGATAGATGTTACATAGACTGTTACTGTTACATAGACTGTTACATAGACTGTACATAGACTGTACATAGATTGTATATAGATTGTACATAGACTGTTACATAGATTGTTATATAGACTGTTACATAGACTGTTACATAGACTGTTACATAGATTGTTATATAGACTGTTACATAGATTGTTACATAGACTGTTACATATATTGTTACATAGACTGTTACATAGATTGTTACATAGACTGTTATATAGACTGTTACATAGACTGTTACATAGACTGTTACATAGACTGTTACATAGATGTTATATAGAATGTACATAGACTATAAATAGACTGTTACATAGACTGTTACATAGATTGTTACATAGATGTTACATAGATGTTACATAGACTGTTACATGACTGTTACATAGATTGTTACATAACTTACATAGATGTTACATAGATGTTACATAGTTGTTACATAAATTACATAGATGTTACATAGACTGTTACATAGATTGTTACATGAATGTTACATAGGCTGTTACATAGATGTTTATATAGACTGTTACATAGACTGTTACATAGACTGTTACATATATTGTTACATAGACACATAGATTGTACATAGACTGTTACATACCTGTTACATAGATTGTTACATAGACTGTTACATAGACTGTTAAATAGATTGTTACATAGACTGTTACATATATGTTACATAGATTGTTACATAGATTCTTACATAGACTGTTACATAGACTGTTACATAGATTGTTACATAGATTGTTACATAGACTGTACATAGACGTACATAGATTGTTAATATAGACTGTTACATAGACTGTTACATAGACTGTTACATAGACTGTTACATAGATTGTTACATAGACTGTTACATAGAGTGTTACATAGATTGTTACATAGACTGTTACATAGACTGTTACATAGATTGTTACTGTTACATAGACTGTTACATAGACTGTTACATAGACGTTACATAGACTGTTACATAGACTGTTACATAGACTGTTACATAGATTGTTACATAGACTGTTACATAGACTGTTACATAGACTGTTACATAGGAAACTAGACTGTTACATAGATTGTACATAGACACATAGACTGTTACATAGATTGTTACATAGACACATAGACTGTTACATAGATTGTTACATAGACTGTTAACATAGATGTTACATAGACTGTTACATATATTGTTACATAGATTGTTACATAGATTCTTACATAGACTGTTACATAGACTGTTACATAGACTGTTACATAGACTGTTACATAGATTGTTACATAGACTGTTACATAGAGTGTTACATAGATTGTTACATAGACTGTTACATAGACTGTTACATAGATGTACTGTTACATAGACTGTTACATAGACTGTTACATAGACTGTTACATAGATTGTTACATAGACTGTTACATAGATTGTTATATAGACTGTTACATAGACTGTTACATAGACTGTTACATAGACACATAGACTGTTACAAAGATTGTTACATAGACCATAGACTGTACATAGATTGTAACATAGACACATAGACTGTTACATAGACTGTTACATAGACTGTTACATAGAATGTTACATAGACTGTTACATATATTGTTACATAGATTGTTACATAGATTCTTACATAGACTGTTACATAGACTGTTTACATAGACTGTGTACTATAGACTGTTACATAGACTGTTACATAGATTGTTATATAGACTGTTACATAGACTTTACATAGACTGTTACATAGACTGTTACATAGATTGTTAAAACTTGTTACATAGACTGTTACATAGATTGTTACTAGAGTACATGACGTTTACATAGTTGTTACATAGACTGTTACATAGATTTACATAGACTGTTTACATAGACTGTTATATAGATGTTACATAGATTGTACATAGACTGTTATATAGACTGTTACATAGACTGTTACATAGATGTTACATAGACTGTTCATAGGTTGTTATATAAATTACATAGATTGTTACATAGACTGGTACATAGATTGTTACATAGACTGTACATAGGCTGTTACATAGATTGTTATATAGACTGTTACATAGACGTTACATAGACTGTTACATAGATTGTTACATAGACTGTTATTAGGTGTTCATAGATTGTTACATGATTGTATATAGACGTACATGACTGTTGACATAGACTGTTACATAGATGTTACATAGACTGTTACATAGATTGTTGCATAGATTGTTACATAGACTGTTACATATATTCTTATATAGACTGTTACATAGACTGTTACATATATTGTTATATAGACTGTTACATAGACTATTACATAGATTGTACATAGACTGGTACATAGATTGTACATAGATGTACATAGACTTACATAGATTGTTATATAGACTGTTACATAGACTGTTACATAGACTGTTACATAGATTGTTACATAGACTGGTACATAGATTGTTACATAGACTGTTACATGGACTGTTACATAGATTGTTACATAGATTGTTATACAGACTGCTACATAGACTGTTACATAGACTGTTACATAGATGTTACATAGATTGTTACATAGACTGTTACTATATTGTTACATAGACTGTTACATAGATTGTTATATAGACTGTTACATAGACTGTTACATGGACTGTTACATAGATTGTTACATAGATTGTTATATAGACTGTTACATAGATTGTTACATAGACTGTTACATAGATTGTTATATAGACTGTTACATAGACTGTTAAGACTGTTCAATAGATTGTTACATAGACTGTTACATAGATTGTTACATAGACTATTACATAGACTGTTACATAGATTGTTACATAGACTGTTACATAGATTGTTACATAGGCTGTTACATAGACTATTACATAGACTGTTACATAGATTGTTACATAGACTGTTACATAGGTTGTTATATAAACTTACATAGATTGTTACATAGACTGTTACATAGATTGTTACATAGACTGTTACATAGATTGTTATATAGACTGTTACATAGACTGTTACATAGACTGTTACATAGATTGTTACATAGACTGTTACTTAGAGTGTTACATAGATTGTTACATAGATTGTTATATAGACTGCTACATAGACTGTTGCATAGACTGTTACATAGATTGTTACATAGACTGTTACATAGATTGTTGCATAGATGTTACATAGACTGTTACATAGACGATTACATAGACTGTTACATAGACTGGTACATAGATAGATTGTTACATAGACTGTTACATAGACTTAATAGATTGTATATAGACTGTTACATAGACTGTTACATAGACTGGTACATAGATGTACATAGACTGGTACATAGATTGTTATAGACGTTACATGGACTGTACATAGATTGTTACATAGATTGTTATATAGACTGCTACATAGACTGTTACATAGACTGTTAAGAAGTACATAGATTGTACATAGACTGTTACATATATTGTTACAATAGACTGTTACATAGATGTGTACATAGACTGTTACATAGATTGTACATTGACTGTTACATAAACTGTACATAGATTGTTATATAGACTGTTACATAGACTGTTACATAGACTGTTACATAGATTGTTACATAGACTGTTACATAGCTGTACATAGATTGTACATAGACTGTTACATAGACTGTTACTGTTACATAGACTGTTACATAGACTGTTACATAGACTGTTACATAGATGTTATATAGATTGTTACATAGATGTTACATAGATGTTATATAGACTGTAATAGACTGTTACATAGACTGTTACATAGATTGTTTATAGACTGTTACATAGATGTTACATGACTGTGAATATATTGTTAATAGACTGTTACATAGATGTTACATAGACGTATATAGACTGTTACATAGACTGTTACATAGACTGTTACATAGACTGTTACATAGATTGTTATATAGACTGTTACATAGACTATTACATAGACTGTTACATAGACTGTTACATAGATTGTTACATAGACTGTTACATAGATTGTTACATAGACTGTTACATAGACTGTTACATAGATTGTTACATAAACTTACATAGATTGTTACATAGACTGTTACATAGGTTGTTATATAAACTTACATAGATTGTTACATAGACTGTTACATAGATTGTTACATAGACTGTTACATAGGTGTACATAGATTGTATAGACTGTTACAAGACTGTTACATAGACTGTTCATATGTTATAGACACATAGATTGTTACATAGACTGTTACATACATGTACATAGATTGTTACATAGAGGTACATAGACTGTTAAATAGATTGTTACATAGACTGTTACATATATTGTTACATAGATGTTACATAGATTCTACATAGAACTGTTACATAGACTGTTACATAGATGTTACATAGATTGTACATAGACTGTTACATAGACTGTTACATAGATTGTTATATAGACTGTTACATAGACTGTTACATAGGACTGTTACATAGACTGTTACATAGATTGTTACATAGACTGTTACATAGAGTTAAATAGATTGTTACATAGACTGTTACATAGACTGTTACATAGATTGTTACTGTGCATAGAGTTACATGACTGTACATAGACTGTTACATAGACTGTACATAGTGTTCTAGACTGTTACATAGATTGTTATATAGACTGTTACTAGACTGTTACATAGACTGTACATAGACACATGACTGTTACATAGATTGTTACATAGACACATAGACTGTTACATAGATTGAACATAGACACATAGACGTTACATAGATGTTACATAGACTGTTACATAGACTGTACATAGACTGTTACATATATTGTTACATAGATTGTACATAGATTTCTTACATAGACTGTTACAATAGATGTTACATAGATGTTACATAGACGTTACATAGATTGTTAATAGACTGTACATAGGTGTTACATAGATTGTTACATAGACTGTTACATAGAATGTTACATAGATTGTTACTGTTACATAGACGTGTACATAGACTGTTACATAGACTGTTACATAGATTGTTACATAGACTGTTACATAGACTGTTATTGACTGGTACAATAGACTGTTACATAGACTGTACATAGACACATAGACTGTTACCAGATTGTTACATAGACACATAGACTGTTACATAGATTGTACATAGCATAGACTGTACATAGATTGTTACATAGACTGTACTAGATGTTACATAGACGTTACATATATTGTTACATAGATTGTTACATAGATTGTTACATAGACTGTTACATAGACTGTTACCAGATGTTACATAGATTGTTACATAGACTGTTACTAGATTGTATATAGACTGTTACATAGATTACATAGACTGTTACATAGACTGTTACATAGACTGTTACATAGACTGTTACATAGACTGTTACATAGACTGTTACATAGACTGTGTTACATAGATGTTACATAAGATGTGTTACATAGACTGTTACATAGATTATTACATAGACTGTTACATAGACTGTTATATAGATTGTTACATAGATTGTTACATAGACTGTTATATAGACTGTTACATAGACTGTTACATAGATTGTTACATAGATGTGTACTAGGTTGTTATATAAACTTACATAGATTGTTACATAGACTGTTACATAGATTGTTACATAGACTGTTACATAGGCTGTTACATAGATTGTTATATAGACTGTTACATAGACTGTTACATAGACTGTTACATAGATTGTTACATAGACTGTTACTTAGAGTGTACATAGATGTACATAGATTGTTATATAGACTGTTACATAGACTGTTGCATAGACTGTTACATAGATTGTTACATAGACTGTTACATAGATTGTTGCATAGATTGTTACATAGACTGTTACATATATTCTTATATAGACTGTTACATAGACTGTTACATATATTGTTATATAGACTGTTACATAGACTATTACATAGATTGTTACATAGACTGGTACATAGATTGTTACATGACTGTTACATAGACTTTACATAGATTGTTATATAGACTGTTACATTAGACTGTTACATAGACTGTTACATAGAATTGTTACATAGACTTGGTTACATAGATTGTTACATAGACTGTTACATGGACTGTTACATAGATTGTACATAGATTGTTATACAGACTGTACATAGACTGTTACATAGACTGTACATATGACTGGTACATAGATTGTTACATAGACTGTTACATAATTGTACATAGACTGTTACATAGATTGTTATAGAATGTTTGTTTACATAGACTGTTACATGGACTGTTACATAGATGTTACATAGATTGTTATTTATAGACTGTTACATAGATTGTTACATAGACTGTTACATAGATTGATATTATAGACTGTTACATAGACTGTTACATGACTGTACATAGATTGTTACATAGACTGTTACATAGATTGTTACATAGACTATTAAATAGACTTGTTACATAGATTGTTACAAGACGTTACATAGATTGTTACATAGGCTGTTACATAGACTATTTACATAGACTGTTATAGATTGTACTAGATGTTACATAGGTTGTTATATAAACTTACATAGATGTTACATGACTGTTACTAGATTGTTACATAGACGTTACATAGGGTACATAGATTGTTATATAGACTGTACATAGACTGTTACATAGACTGTTACATAGATTGTTACATAGACTGTTACTAGAGTGTACATAGATGTTACATAGATGTTATATAGACTGCTACATAGACTGTTGCAATAGACTGTTACATAGATTGTTACTATAGACTGTTACATAGATTGTGGCATAGATTGTTACATAGACTGTTACACTAGACTATTACATAGATTGTTACATAGACTGGTACATAGATTGTTACATAGACTGTGACATAGACTTACATAGATTGTATATAGACTGTTACATAGACTGTTACATAGAGTTACAATAGATTGTTACATAGATGGAACATAGATTTGGTACATAGACTGTTACATGGACTGTTACTAGATTGTGACATAGATTTGTTATATAGACTGCCTACAGGGACGTTAATAGCCTTGTTACATCGGTATGTTACATCGAGTGTTACATAGACTGTTACATAGATTGTTGCATAGATTGTTACATAGACTGTTACATAGACTATTACATAGATTGTTACATAGACTGGTACATAGATTGTTACATAGACTGTTACATAGACTTACATAGATTGTTATATAGACTGTTACATAGACTGTTACATAGACTGTTACATAGATTGTTACATAGACTGGTACATAGATTGTTACATAGACTATTACATAGACTGTTACATAGATTGTTACATAGACTGTTACATAGATTGTTACATAGGCTGTTACATAGACTTACATAGATTGTTATATAGACTGTTACATAGACTGTTACATAGATTGTTACATAGACTGTTACATAGACTGTTATATAGATTGTTACATTTACTGTGTAACATAATAAGGCCGAGTATAAGGGGCTGTTAGTTCGAATAAATAACCCTGAAGATTGTGTGCGGTGCTAGACGAGGGACATTTCAAGCTTCTCTGTCTATGGAGTTAGCTGCTTTTGTGTTTTTGGAGATGATTAGTTGGTCCCTCTGCACTACTTGTATGGTGAAGTAAGACACACAAGGGATTTCAAATTATATCGGTGCTGGTCTCTAATGTACTGGAGGAACCCTAACCATGCACAGTGATGGAGGACCATACATTCTGCAGCAAAGTGATTCATACAGTAAGAAATCTATAGCCAGTTTTAGGAAAATGCTATAGCTGGTTCATACATATGAATGGAGGAGCAGATGTCTTGCAGGAATGTTATATATATATTGATAGGATCAAACATCCTGCTAGAGTGAGATATACGGACTGATGGCTAGAATATAAAGAAAACCCGTACACACCACACACAGTATTGTGTAATATTCTGCAGACAAAGGTAACAACCCCAACAAAATTAACCTATTAATTTCTTTAAATTCCTCCTTATGTTAAATAGACAAATATAACGAGAGACAGCGTTTCCTACTAACACCTTCTCACTAGACAGATCTTGTGTTATTCTTTTAGCTAATTATGTATCTCATGCCCTTTTCTTTTCTTTTTGATGTAGTTGTGTTGATGTTTTCAAATACATTGTGTGCACATCCTGTTTTTTCTGTGACAGAGAACTCTTTGGGTGGGGTATTAACATGGGGGGTCATTTGAGGAATTCGCAGTGAACTGATGTACAATTTGCTATATAATATAAAGAGATATGTAGAGGGAGATGGAAAAGTATCCGCTACTGATCTTTTATTGCCATAAGCAACTGTGTGGCGATGTTATGCTATAAGATGTTTTTGGGCGTTTAACCCTTTCAGTGCCAGAAGAATTTCATTTTTTTTTTGCATTAAGTGCCAGCAGAATTTTCAGGATTTTGCCCTTAATCGCTTTAGACTAATTTTACAGTAGGAAACCTTGCAGTAAATCAGGAATATTATACATTGTTTTTATCAGCACAAAGTGTTCTTTAACATGGTAACAGAATTTTGTAACTTTTCTGGAAATTTTACTGGAATTATGGGTAAAATATGTGAAAAAACTTTAAAATTTGCAAATTTTCATGGATTTTTCCCATTTTTATTTATAGTTATTTTAAGGTTACACACAAAAATCTTACTGTTTCTAAAAGCTCTGATACTCCCGAGGACAACGATACCAGATATATGGAGGTACCCCACTTTTCCTGTACAGGAGATCCCCCCAAACTAAAACTCCCCCTTCAAGAATATTACACGCAGCGCTTCATCCAATTGTAAGTTATTTTCTCACATTTTCCTTTTTTTCCTCAACTGTAAAATCAGAGACAAAATCAAATGCGAATTTCAGCTAAAAACTGCAGAGGAAAGTTCAAATGCATCTTAAGTATGAAAGCGTAACTCCTCCCGAATAAAACGGTATGCCACATTCATGGGTGTACCCAGAGACATGGGTACCAACTAACCCAGAGCGTGACCAATGCCAAATGTTAGTAGCAGCAAAAAAAAATTAGCCAGCTTTGCATTTGAACAGTCTGCAGTTTTTCCCACAAAACACCCCTCGAACTCAGAATTACCCCCCACAAACTATATATTCCTGAATTCTACACACCTTCAGCTATGTAATGCTGTAGTTTGTTCATTCATATCATCAATGGTGTGGGCGCAGTTCTTCGTAGAGGTTTGCACTTTTTGCAGATTTTCTAAAAAAAATTAACATCAAACAACATTCAAAAGGTAGAAATCATGTCAAAACCTCATGGAATGTAAATAAAGTTACCAAATATCAATCTCCCAAATGTCCTGAATCAAACAGTATGCCATATGTGTGGTTACACACGCAGACGTGAAAGCGAAAATCCACAAAGTGAGACAATACACGATGGCTCAGAAAAAGCAAAAATATTCAGCCAACTCCGAATTTGGATAGTCTGCAGTTTTTTCCGCAAAACAACCCCGTAACTCAGAAATACCCCCACAAACTATATATTCATGAAATCTACACACCTTCAGCTATGTAACGCTGTAGTTTGTTCATTCATACCATCAATGGTGTGGGCTCAGTTTGTTGTAGAAGGTCGCACTTTTCTAAAAAAATTAACAAAAAAACAACTTCAAAGGGTAGAAATCATGCCAAAACCTCATGGAATGTAAAAAAAAAGTTAACAAATATCAATCTCCCAAATGTCCTGAATCAAACGGTATGCCATATGCATGGTTACACATGCGGACGTGGAATCGACTAGCCATGAAATGAGACAATGGACGAAGGCTCAAAAACAGCAAAAATATTCAGCCAATTCTGAATTTGAACAGTCTGAATTTTTTCCCACAAACCATTCCTGTAACTTAGAAATACCCCCCACAAACTATATATACCTGAAATCTACACACCTTCAGCCACGTAACGCTGTAGTTCGTTCATTTATACCATCAATAGTGTGGGCTCAGTTTGTTGTAGAAGGTCGCATTTTTCTAAAACAATTAACAAAAAAACAACTTCAAAGGGTAGAAATCATGCCAAAACCTCATGGAATGTAAAAAAAAAGTTACCAAATATCAATCTCCCAAATGTCCTGAATCAAACGGTATGCCATATGCATGGTTACACACGCGGATGTGGAAGCAAATAGCCACAAAGTAAGACAGCTATGAAAAGCTGCAGTTTGTTCATTCATACCATCAATGGTGTGGGCGCAGTTCTTCGTAGAAGGTCGCACTTTCCTGAAAAAATGAACAAAAAACAACTTCAAAAGGTAAAAATCATGCCAAAACCTCATGGGATGTAAAAAAAAGTTACTAGTTATCAATCTCCTAAATGCCCTGAATCAAACGGTATGCCATATGCGTGGTTACACACATGCACGTGGAAGCAAAAAACCACAAATTGAGACAATGCATGATTGCTCAAAAACAGCAAAAATATTCAGCCAACTCTGAATTTGAACAGTCTGCAGTTTTTCCGCACAAAACACCCCCCACAAACTATATATTCCTCAAATCAACTACGGAAGGCTGTCATTTGTTCAATTATACCATCAATGGTGTTGGCGCAGTTCATCATAGAAGTTCGCAGATTTTCTGAAAAAATTAACAAAAATCCACTTTTGAAGGTAGAAATCATGCCAAAATCCCATGAAATGTAACAAAAAGTTCCAAATATCAATTTTCCAAATGTACCAAATCAAACGGTATTCATGGTTACACATACGTATATGGAATCGACTAGCCACAAAGTGAGCCAAAGCACAGTGGCCCAATTACAGCAACTTTTCAGATTTGTCAGACTAACCACCCCTCTATATTAGAAATACCCCTAAAACTATATATTCTTGGAATCTACATGCCTTCAGCTATGCAACAGTGTCATTCTTTTATGCAGTGCACACAGAGACGTGGCCACCAACTAGCTCAAATGGGATGCATGCCCAAGTGCAATTACAAGAATAAATCAAAGTGCTCTGTAATTTGAACAGCCTACGCTTTTTCAAAGGAAACAGCCCTGGAACTTGGAAATACCCCCCACAATCTATATATTTTTCGAATCTACACTCCTTCAGCTACATTACGGTGCCAAACTTTCATACATACATGAAGAATTCCAGACACAGTAATCCAAAGAACTCTGTGTTTTTAGGAGATTTTGTGAGATGATGCAAAGGTTGAAATCCTATCTAAACCCACTTGACAAGCAAAAATTCCCACTAAATGTCAATCTCCCACATGTCCTGAATCATAGGTATGCCATATGCGTGGGTGCACACAGAGACGTGGCCACCAACCTGCCCAAATGGGACGCATGCCCAAGTGCAATTACAAGAAAAAATCTGTTCTGTAATTTCAACTTGGAAATACCCCCCACAACTATATATTTTTGGAATCTACACACCTTCAGCTATGTAACGATGTCATGCTTTCATATATACATGAAGAATTCCAGACGCTGTTATTCATAGAACTCCGTGCTTTTAGGAGATTTTGGGAAAAAGTAAAATAAGAGGACTCAAAGGTTGAAATCCTACCTAAACCCACTTGGCAAGTAAAAAACCCCACTAAATGGCAATCTCCCACATGTCCTGAATCAAACGGTATGCCATATGGGTGGGTGCAAACAGAGACGGGGCTACCAACTAGCTCAAATGGGACCCATGCGTAATTGCAATTACAAGAAAAAATCAAAAACCGCCACAAACCAACCCCCACCCCTACCCCCACTCCCCCTTTTAGTGGTATTTTAGTGAAAACCGGTTAGTACGGAGAGTCACACAAGTTTTTGCACACTTTACTAATCTTAAAAATTCAATCCGGTCTTTTTTTTTTACCTCTACAAAATCTCCTACTAAAATAGGCTTAGTTTCCCTTGAAATCGGATAAATAATGATCCACGTTTACTTTACCGATATCACCGGGGGCATTGGGAAGCTTGGAGAAGACAAAGTTTTTTGCTAATTTTTAGTTTTAGGGTAAAAAAAAAAATGGTGTTTTTATCACTTTAAGAATTTTTTGTGTGTGCATTTTCCCTTTTTTTTGGATCATTCCCAAAGATGAGCCATCAAATCATCTTAGGGAATGATGATCAAATCATCTTAGGGAATTATAACGAACTTGGAATACGGACATAAACGTCCATTTTCCAATTCGAAATCTGATCGGAAAAATCACTTCTGGGAAATCATTTTCCAGGAAGTGATTTTTCATTCATTGGTGAAGATCAATAATTTGGTGATCCTTTTTGTGAATGGAACTGAGATCTGAATGGAGATCGCAGTGCAGTACCTCCACTACACCACCAGGGGCATCTAGGGGGAAGCCTAAGGGAAGACCCTGGTGAAGAAGGAAATCCTGTGATATCACCGGGGTCTCCCTTATCGCACGAACTTCCTTCTTCCTCCTGGTCCTGGCTGCTGCTCCCGGCTCTGCAAGTAAGTGCTGATATCTCCCGATCCCCCCCTCGTATTTGGATGAAACCGAGGGGGGATTGAGGGGGCTAGGGGGCAGTTGAATGCTGCCCCCCGATCTCCCCTAACGTGGGCATTTTTTTTAAAGGGGAAGCCACAGATCGTATATTCACGATCTGTGGCAGTTTGAGTCATTTATGCATAGAACGTGAATACACGTTCTGTGGCACTGAAAGGGTTAAAAGACAACAATATCAATATCAAAAAAAATAACATTATGTCCATTACGTGTCCACATTTCCAGCAGCTGAAATCACTTGCTCTCATTTACAACCGCGCTGGCCTCCCTTGAAGGCAGAAAGAGGCCCGAAATAAGGAAAGAAACGGAGGGCTGCATGCCTTTACTCTTTTTAAAGCAATTTAAAGAAAATGCATTGAGGCAATACAGTTATCCTTTAACATCTGTTATTTACCCAACATTTTATCCTAATACAATGCAATAGATGCAAAGTAGGAATTGGGGAGAAATGTTTTGTCCACATTCTAATGTGGAAGGTACAGTATATACCATGTATGGCTTTCTCCGCACCACTACATTAGTTGTTATACTGATGCCATAAGGTTCTTGGCAGCAAATGACATTTTGATAAAAATATGACATAATGGCCATACTTATAAAGACATGGCATCATTAAATAACAGCGCCTGCTTTAACAAGAGTTATAGATATTTTTTGATGCAAAAGTAAAATAATGACTGTTATTGATATTTCATACCTGTATCATAAAAGGCTTGGCGCACTTCAAAGTTCAGCAGTACACACAGCCAATCTTCTTTAAATCATGTCTTTATTGATACATATCGATTAAGGGCTGAGTACTGGCCCGAAACGTGTCAGGCTCATCCCTGTTGGTAGGAGCTGTGACTTCATTTTTAACCTGATGTATCAATAAAGACATGATTTGAAGAAGATTGGATGTGTGTACTACTGAACTTTGGATTGCGCTGAGCCTTATATGATACAGGTCTGTTGGCACTAAGGAAGGGGTTCGGGGTGGGTGGCAACAGGACCACCGTCAGGTAGCACTTAGCCCATGATCAGATCATTGTAAATAAAACCATGTTTTTATAAACACAAATGCTATTACATTTTATGTGTATGGATGAACATTGAGGTATTACAGTATCTATATAGCACAGCTTAGAAAACAAATACTGGGAACGAGTTTATTCATACATTTATTCCTAATACATACTGGTACCAGAGCTCTGTAATAGAGGGAGTTTTATGATAAAATGTATTTAACAAGTTTCTTTTTCATTACATTGAAAGAATGGTTGAGAAGAGATAGAGGTAGAGAAGATCTTTGGTTGGCTAGGAAAGAAGAAGACTATTAAAGGACTAAGTTGAAGGTGTTTTTTAAGCAATTTACTGAGAAATTAATCTAGTTTCATCTAAGATTTAAATATTTTTGGACAAAACCAACAGGCTCATTTACCCAGAGAGGCTATCGATCTGGGTAAATGCTCCTTTTGCAATTGAATATCAATATTCAATCCCGGTAAGGGATTTACCCACTGCGGGATTTAAACGGCAGCTATTAGCTGTCGTTAAAATCCAGAGTTAAAACTAGCGCAAAAGCAATATTAAATCGCGAGCATCGGATGCGTGGGTGATTTTTGCGTAACCCGTGAATCCAACGCTAATATGGAGTTAGTGGTTAGTGTGACTTTAACTCCATATATCTGGGTAAATCGGCCCCCAAATATGTATAAATGTAACTTCAGTTTGGCAGATTCTCCAACATGAAGGGGAGTGAATCATTTAACAGTGACACCTGGACAGGACACCTGTTAAAGCTCTTTCTTATTGATTTTCCTATGCCTTATGCAATTTGAGAGCTCTGCAGAGCCATCATTGTTCCAAAAGAAATTTTAGTGATAGGTCATGTTCCTCTCACTAGATACAAGGGAGGATTGACCACTGGTTTTTATTGTGAAGATACTTGTAAAAGTAGAAAAGTGTTTTTTCCCCCCAGATTGATAGAAAACTCTAATGGGACTAAAGCTAGGTACACACACCAGCGATAAAGCCCCCATTACCATAGGATCTGATGGTGCCGGGGCTTTAACGCTAGTGCGTGTAGCGGTTTTCCCAAACGAGCACTCGACTGCCGAGCGTTCCCGGCGGCTGAACGGTCGTTCAGGTAAAAACGAAAATTTCCCTTGGCTGCAGTAGAATCCCTATAGAGGAATCAGCCACGGCCGAGAGAAACACACAGGACTGTGTGTATCCAGGTCTTTGAAAGATGACAGACAGGAACTTAAAGATCAAGTTTAAGACTGGATCTTTCTAGAACATGAATATTTGGTGTTTTGGGTAATTAACTTAAGGAATTATATACTTAAGTATTAACAGCGCCGGATATACCATTAGGTACCGTAGCCAAGTGCCTAACCTGGTTTTAAAGGTAAGCGTTGTGGAAGGGCATGCCCTTTTAGTAAGGAGTGCATCATTCTAAACTACCTATTGGGATATAGGGAAAAAAAGTGATAAGAATAAAGGATTTTAATCAAGAAATCTGATCTTACTTGTGGGGTCAGTTGGATAGTTGGATCGGGTTTATTGCCTAGAGCTAAAGCTCCTGGGGTGTGTTGAATGGAAAAATGTGGGTTTAGATGAGATTCAAACAATATTTATTGTTTGGATGATCACACCACAAAAATATAAATGGATCAAGTATCAAGGCATAATAATGATAATAATCAGAGATGTCCGAACTTCGCCAAATCCGGTCCGCTCGAGGATCCGTGAATTTTCGGGAAAATTTGAAATTCGAAAATCTGCGAGCGGACCCATTAAAATGAAAAGTATCCTTGAAATTACGAGATTTCTCGTAATTTCGAGAATTTTCGAAAATACGTATTTTCAAAAATTTTCGAAAATTACAAGAAATCCTCGTAATTTCGAAATTTTTTAAAAATACGTATTTTTCGAAAATACGAGTAATACTCGTAATTTCGAAAATTTTCGAAAATACGTATTAACGAAAATAAGAGAAATCCTCGTATTTTCGAATGAAAATAAGAGAAATCCGCGGTTCGGAAGTTCGGAAGGTGGAAAATCCGGAAAAATCCGCCGTTCGTGAACGGTATAAATCCGCGGCGGATCCGGGTTCGGATCCACGAACTGGCCATCCTTAATAATAATCAGTTTCACCCATGAGGTTAGATTTAGCAAGAGAAGATGAATCTGTTTTAGATTTGTGGGTATCCCATATAAAGGATTGAGGACCCTTAAAGAGCCTGGAATTGTGTTTGGAAATTAGTTTGGACATCTTGGAGAGACAGGACAAATAATATTATATATATATAAGTGGGCTGGATAAGTTTCTTTAATGAAAAAATATTAAAAATTACTGGTTTTAGAGATGGCTGAAACTCACCAGTTTCTTTCCATTTTCAGATTCCCAGATCTCGGGAAAATCCCGAAGATCCGAAACCGGAACGAATTTTCGAATGTACGGATTTATTTTTGATAATTTTCGAAAATAGCCTCAAACTTTGAAAATTCTCGAAAATACGATCGGAGACCATTTTTGAGTTTCCGATCGTATTTTCAAGGATTTTCAAACGTTTGATGCTATTTTCGAAAATTATCAAAAATAAATCCGTACATTCGAAAATTAACGAAAATTTGTTCCGAAGTCCAAAAAACAGCAAACAGAAGAAGATGGACTGGTGGACTTAATGGATAATATCCAGGTTTTTTATCCAGGTAAGAATTGCTATACTAGGGTTTGAGGAGGGACATGGTATTTTTGTGTTTTTGAATAAAATGTGTTTCTTGGAAGCAAATCATTTTAGTTTTGACTCCTTTTTAAACAAGAATTCCAGAATTGATAAACTTTATAAAGGGTTAATTGTGGTACAGTTGGGAATAATATAGGATTTATGTTTGTGGCCAGATCTGTGTATTTTGTGCATCATGCAGAGAGTGGACAAAGAGGGTTGAACACTGGTAATGTGGTTATAGTGGTAGTGGGGGTGGAATTATGCTTTAGCTGGTTTCAAACAATTCATCTAGTTTCTATTTTGTTATCAGAAAGCCCATCTGACACGAAGAAACGTTTTTGACCATACTTTCCTATTCTTACTAGAAAAGTGATGGTTATTGTTTTATTTTTAGCAAAGAACATTTTGGTCTGGTGGCAACTTTAATGATCACGTTTCTGTGTGTGGTTCCATCCTGGCATTCATACACGAACAGCTATTGCAGAGATTGGCACCAACATTTAAACATTAATCATTTGCTTCATGTAAAATTTTTGTAATAATCACAGTTCAATTGTTCTATTTAATTCCATAAAACTAACTGAAATAATTGAAAACCCAGTGTATTATCGTGGGTTTTACACTAATTTTGTGTAAAATTGGCATTTCCAAAACGTTTTTGAAAATCACAGACAGTGTTAGGTTTTGCCTACCAAAGAGACCCTAATTTTGGCCAATTGATTGATGATATTTTTGTCAATTTGCCTAAAATGCTGCCTGTAATTTTCAACCTGAATAATCACTCCCAACAGATTTTTATACAAAATTGATTGGTCATAGAACTCTTTAATGGACTGTACAATCTTTTGCCCTTATCGGTCATTACTGCTTTTATAATAGATCAGCATACTATTGATTTTTCGACCAGTAATCTGTCGATCAGGACCAATGGCCCTACTCTACCCATGTATATATTTATATTATCAGATCCTGATAGTCCACTCTACCAATGTATATATAGTATAGGTATATTATCAGATCTTCATAGTCTAATCTACCTATATATATATATATATATATATACAGTAGTTTATATAGTATAATTCTATTATCAGATCTCTATAGTCTACTGTACCCATATATATATGGTATAGTTATATTATCAGATCTCTATATAATTTGCTAAAATAAGAAGCATATTAGACTCACTATTGTAATGGTCTTACAGAATATGTGGGACGAAAGTATAATCGAAAGGGCTAGTAGTATGGCCTAGCCCATAATCCCCCACATGTTCAAAAGAGCCAAGACTATAAATGCTATAAATGTCATTACCACTTTAAAACACTGTATTTTGTCTTTAGCTAAATATGTGTCCCCTAGTCCTAGGGACCCGCAAATACACACAGCACATTTGGAGTCTGATATTTTGCCTTTTATCTCCCTTGTTTAAAGGGGAAGTTCAGTGCAAATACATGTACTTTTCAGAAAAAAGAGCAGTATTTTTTTATCCCAATGACCTACATCTGCCAATTCAGCATTATGTCTGTGTATAAATAAATGCAACCGAAATACTGACTTCCTGTTTGCAGGAGACCATTATGGTTTTGCCCTTGACCCAGCGCCTGGGTTGATTCAGATGCTCAGTAGAGATCTGAGCATCTTTGACGCATCCAACAGCCAATCAGTAGAAATTACTGTTAGGAACATTCCAAGGATGTGGTGCATCCTGGGAAGAAGAAGGACCGTTAGAACCTGAAATTGCAGCTCATTAATGTCAACAGCAGGGAACAGCAAAGGGTATGAAATCAACCGATTTTTCAAAATGGCAGAGAATATGTAGAATAACTAAGAAGGCATTACACAAACTAACAATTGAACAAATATTGATAATTTCCACTGAACTGTCCCTTTAATTAATGACTTGCTAACAAGGTTACTCCAGGTCTTAATGCGGTCTTGCAATAAATGGGTAGATACATCTTTATGATTAGGGAAGGTCCACCCCTTAAAAACTTTAGTGTAGAGTAATTGCATCCCAAACTTCGACTTCACAAGGTTTAAAGTTATCAAAAGTCATTTTAAATGTACTTAGCAGCACTTGTTCCATCAGCTGCCTTCTGCCTAGCTTCTATACCTTTTCTGTGCACGGAAGCTGCAGAAGGGGCCAGACAGGCAGCAGAATCTGTGATTGTAATGTTTATCCAACTGCTAGCACCAATGGTATTTCAGAAAAACAGCAGCACTCCAAACAAATCCGCTAATAAACTCTGTGTTTTGGTTGCATTACGATATATAGGATAAAATTTAGATGAAGAAAGTGAAGTTCCACTTACTGCTCTTTAAAACTTTATTTCACACTTCTATGTTTGCAGTAGTTTTATCATGATTTAGGACAATACTTATTTTTATCGCCAGCAAATACCAGGTCATAAAAGGCATGTATATCCAAAAAAATATATTAAATGTGAAAATCTAAATTTGCCAAGGATGTAGGAAACAGTTCTCCCATTTTGCAATGAAGGAGGCAACTATTATGCAGCTGCCAGATCCACTGCTACTCCCTTTATTTGTTGCTGTGACTCATTCTATCTCTAAGATAGTCACTCATGTGCCTAGACAAGGAGGCGGGACAGACTGGAGAAATAAGCAGTAAAGCTGCCGGCCCTGGAAGATTGCAATATGTGGTGCCAGGGGTGTCTCTAGAGTTTTTGCCACCTGAGCCAAACTTCAATTGCCGCCTGTATGCGGCAAAACAAGTGGGCATGGCTTGTGGGTGGGCATGGTGTGTGCATGGCTTTGTCGGTGGGAGTGCGGATAGCCATTTTGTCATTTTGAACTTGGCACCATTTATTTGTACAGTTTCTTTAAATAGACATTTATCCACACCATAATAACAGAAGAATAAAGAATTTTGCCCAAAAGAAGCTGCCACCACGTCAAGGTTTCTTTTAATAGGGCCCTAACTTACCTAACTAGTCTAACCTAGTCTAACCTAACAAACTATCTAAAGCTAATCTAACCATATGAAATGCCTTTTAACAATATCTAACACATTTAGTAAAGAAAACATGAAAAAAATTACATCTGCACTAAAGTATATGTTTGGTTGAGCAATCTACCACTCATACAGTGTGAACAGACAGTATTTATTTTATATCTATTCTTTCTTTCTTTCTATCTGTCTATTCATCTGTCTGTCTATCTATCTATCTATCTATCTATCTATCTGATCTAATCTATCTATCTATCTATCTGTCTGTCTGTCTGTCTGTCTGTCTGTCTGTCTGTCTGTCTATCTATCTATCTATCTATCTATCTATCATCTATCTATCTATCTATCTATCTATCTATCTATCTATCTATCTATCTATTTATCTATTTATCTATCTATCTATCTATCTATCTATCTATCTATCTATCTATCTATCTATCTATCTATCTATCTCTCTATCTATCTATCTATCTATCTATCTATCTATCTATCTATCTATCTATCATCTATCTATCTATCTATCTATCTATCATCTATCTATCTATCATCTATCTATCTATCTATCTATCTATCATCTATCTATCTATACCAGGCAGAAGACAAGAAAGGATTATATAATAATAACACTGGAGGGTCTTCCCACCTGTAACCATGGTGTCAGGTCACCTTTGCAGTTCCCATGTTGAGAGCAACAGTAAAAATTGGGAACATTAAATATCACACAGCAAAATAAACACGCAAAACCCCTAATTAATTAACGGTATTGTGCATTCAAAGAAATGGATCTTTAGTTACTACATTAAAATAAGGATTCAGTCTTCTAAATAAACATCCAATGTTTTCTGCATGTGCCTGTTTTACTGAGCACAGTATTAAGAAAAATATCATAAGCACTGAATCAGTTACCTGTGTGCTTTTTCTGGATTTGAAAGCCCAAAACCTTTGCTCCCTACACAGACATTTAGTTTGATTTTAGTTTCATTTGATGGAACATTGGATCTAAAATGCCACCAGTATATATATATAGCTTGATAAAGGCTCTAGACACGGGGCCGTAACGTTGCCGTTTGATGTGTTATCTACAATAAATTATTTAAAAAATCCCAGGAGTGCTCCTGTATTATCCTACATTATATATATAGTATATATACATATATTCTTGATATCTTACTGAGAAAAAACATTAGTGACAGATAAAATCCCTATCTTAAATCTTATCTAGTTATTTAATTAACCATATTTACCAGTGTTAACAGATAATATCCCTGTGCTAAAACTATTCTGTTAAGAATAATAACTAAAAAAAACAATACATTTTTGACAAAATATATATAAAATGAATGTTAGTATTTCTTCGCACCAACATACAAAAAGAAATACCACCAGGGGTAAAGTTTTAAGCCTGAACTAAGATGTCCGAAACGCGTAAATTGCAAACTTTTTATTTGTAAATTAAATTAAGTGCACTGAGAACTCCATTACCTTCTATATATATATATAATATATATACGTATATATAAAACATCATTTTATCAAGCAAACCAAACTTTTTATCTTTTAAAAAAAATGAAAGTTAGGTTTGATAAAATGATGTGCTCAGAACCTTTATGTAAATTATGTAAATTAATACATTACGGATTGAGGCGTTCTTGTTCTTTAAGTGCAGGTGTCTCAATATATATATAAAATACTATATAATATATAAAATACTATTTTCCATACAACCAATCAAACTTGCAAACATAATTGGTGCTGATATTATTTTGAGGTAGTTCAATGCACACAACGTAACACCTATTTTGATATCTACTGTATAAACAGTCACTAAAAAATAATTCAAGTATCGTACTGTCACACATTAACGGCGCTTACCTCGGTATACAAGGGAATTATGTTTAATATCCATAGTACCTGATCGTTGAACAGAAGCTTTTGACTGCAAACCAGTTATTCACACACATTACAAATTCCCATGTAAATGCAAGAAATAAGAAATTACAGGCAAGTTTCGGACACTGTACAATATAATAAAATTGTGTAAAACATCAAAAGAACGCAGATTCAAAGCTACACTATTAGTTGACATTTCTCACGCTATTTTCAGTATGAAGACAAAAATCTATAGAAGTTTAAAGAAATTTCCATAATGCTGTGTGAAAACAATAGTTAGTGGTTAAAGTCTGACAGTTATTTTAAAAAAAATGGAAGTGTTTAAAAATGCAGCAAGTATGAGAAAAAAAATATTTTACAGTTTCAAAACAAAGATCTAGATTTATTCTTACCAAGATCCAGAACAACGTTACCAGTATCAGCCTGGACCCAATGAACTAGAATGACCTCTTATTGGTGTTTATCTGAATGTTTGATGTCACGTGCACTGGCTGAATACTAGTTCCTGAGACCTATTAACAGCCATTGCTTCTTTATATCTTCAGTTACTGTTCGTTCTTAAAGGGGAGGTCTTCCCTAAAAGTGACTTTCATTAGCTAATTTATTATTGCAATAGGTTTTTTTTAATCTGTGGTAGTGTTTGCGTGGTGTTACTGTTACCTTTCTGGTAACTGAATAAATCTGTTTATGACTGACTCATAAACACCCTATAAATAAACAATAAATAATTAATAATATTAAATAGATAAACAATAAATAAATAATATGCTGTAAATAAACATTTACAAATGCTACCTTTCTGGTAACTGAATGAAAATATATTTATGACTGAATCATAAACACCCTGTAATTAAAGGGCAAGTCAAGCCCCAAAATGAAAACTAACATACAGGTAAATCACCCCCCAAAATGGTAATAGTTTGAAATGTGAAATATATAAGTCTAACCTGAAATCCTGCACAATGTCCTGTTTCCCCTGTTTCTGCTTCTTGGTTCTTCCAGTTTGCAACTGTCAGTTATGGATTTGACAGTTGACATCTCAGCCAATGACTGAATGTTAATCCCCTGTCTGCCTCTTGTGAGCATGAGGCTTCCAGAAGCATAGCAGGCATACAGTAATAAATTCATAGGACAAACTATGATATATCAACATATTTTACAGAGTCCGTTCTTTCGAAAAGATGTTATTATGAGGGTGGAGTTGTCCTTTAAACAACAAATAATAATAAATAAACAACAAATAAATAATATACTGTAAATAAACATTAACAACAAGATTCCCTACGGTAAGAAATAAGGAACATTTTTGAGACTGCATTCCATTTTGTGATCAGGGAGGACACTATGCTTGTAAATTTCAGTTCCCACTGACCATGATCCATTTTTACAGCACCTTTTTTTGTTGTGTTGATCTCATGCATTTCATTGCTACCCATTGGAATGGGAAAGTGGATGGCAATGGAAATTATGAACCACTGTGTGTGTGCATCACGTGATAAAAGGCATGCAAGCCACTTAAAGTTAACCCTTGCTTCTGCAGGGTTTCAGAAATGAATTAAATGGAAAAAATGAATTCAGACGCATGTTGAAAGCATCAGTGGTGCAGACGGCACATTAATTGACCTACAGGAATGCAGAATGCCATTGTTTAACGAAAAGGAAATTCTCTTGCATACTTGCATAGTAAGAGTGAATTAATGTGTGGTAATGAGTAGAATAAATAGTCCCTGTCACTGTGGTAATGCAGGGGTAAAAGGTCACTGTCACTGATCTCAGACTACTATTTGGTAATGTAGGGGTTAATAGTCACTATCACTGATCTCTGACTCCTATATGGTAATGTAGGGGTTAATAGTCACTGTCACTGATCTCAGACTCCAATGTGGTAATTTAAGGGTTAATAGTCACTGTCACTGATCTCAGACTCCTATGTGGTAATGTTGGGGTTAATAGTCACTGTCACTGATCTCAGACTCCTATGTGGTAATGTAGGGGTTAATAGTCACTGTCACTGATCTCGGGCTCCTATTTGGTAATGTAGGGGTTAATAGTCACTGTCACTGATCTCGGATTCCTATGTGATAAAGTAGGGTTTAGTATTCACTGTCACTGATCTCAGACTGCTATGTGTAATGTAGGGGTTATTAGTCACTGTCACTGATCTCAGACTCCTATGTGGTAATGTAGGGGTTAATAGTCACTGTCACTGATTTCAGACTCCTATGTGGTAATGTAGGGTTAATAGTCACTATCACTGATCTTAGATTTCTATGTGGAAATGTATGGGTTAATAGTCACTTTCACTGATTTCAAATCCTATGTGGTAATGTAGGGGTTAATAGTCACTGTCACTGATTTCAGACTCCTATGTGGTAATGTAGGGGTTAATAGTCACTATCACTGATCTTAGATTTCTATGTGGAAATGTATGGGTTAATAGTCACTTTCACTGATTTCAAATCCTATGTGGTAATGTAGGGGTTAATAGTCACTTTCACTGATCTCCTGAATCCTATGTTCCTATGTACAGGTGTCTCACACCATCCCCTCACACCAAGGTACACTGCCATAATCAGGTACAGGGGGACAGCCACCTCCTTACACCAAGGTAACACTGCCATAACCAGGTACAGGGGGAAAGCCAATCCCCTCACACCAAGGTAACACTGCCATAATCAGGTACAGGGGGACAGCCACCTCCTCACACCAAGGTAACACTGCCATAACCAGGTACAGGGGGAAAGCCAATCCCCTCACACCAAGGTAACACTGCCATAACCAGGTACAGGGGGATAGCCAATCCCCTCACACCAAGGTAACGGTACAGGGGGATAGCCAATCCCCTCACACCAAGGTAACACTGCCATAACCAGGTACAGTGGGATAGCCAATCCCCTCACACCAATGTAACACTGCCATAACCAGTACAGGGGATAGCCAATCCCCTCACACCAAGGTAACACTACCATAACCAGGTAGAGGGGGACAGCCAACCCGCTTACACCAAGGTAGCAGTGCCATAACCAGGTACAGGGGGACAGCCAACCCCCTCACACCAAGGTAACACTGCTATAACCAGGTAGAGGGGTAGCCAATCCCTCACACCAGGTAACACTGCCATAACCTGGTACCGGGGACACAACCCCCTCACACCAAGGTAACACTGCCATAACCAGGTACAGGGGGACAGCCAACCCCCTCACACCAAGGTAACACTGCCATAAGCAGGTATAGGGGGCAGCCAATCCCCTCACACCAAGGTAACACTTCCATAACCAGGTACAGGGGGACAGCCCAATCCCCTCACACCAAGGTAACACTGGCATAACCTGGTACAGGGGGACAGCCAACCCCCTCACACCAAGGTAACACTGCCATAAGCAGGTACAGGGGGACAGCCAACCCCTCACACCAAGGTACACTGCCAGAAACAGGTACGGAGACAGCCAACCCCCTCACACCAAGGTAACACAGCCAGAACCAGGTACAGGGAACAGACAATCCCCTCACACCAAAATAACACTGCCATAACCAGGTACACGGGGACCCAGCATTATCAGCCCTCCAGTTAATTATCCGCATTATCAGCCCTCCATTTCATTATCCAGCGATATCAGCCTCCAGTTTATTACCCAGCTTAATCAGCCCCTCCAGTTCATTATTCAGTGTTTCAGCACTCCAGTTCATTATCCAGTGTTATCAGCCCTCTGGTTCATTACCCGCTTAATCAGCCCTCCAGTTCATTATACAGTGTTTCAGCCCTCCAGTTCATTTCCAGGGTTATCAGCCTCCCTGTTCATTACCCAACTTATCATCCCTCCAGTTGGAGAGCTTAATCAGCTCTCCAGTTCATTAAACGGTTTGATGTTTTTGGCTTTAAAAAAAAATTTTTTGCCAGGAGGGCCTGCCCCCCAGGTATCCGGGCCCCAGGCAATACCTTGGTTGACTGTGCATAATCCGGCCTTTGATAGGAGCAGGTTTTGGGCTTTACTGAACCATGTCATTTTCATTAAAAAATTTGTACATAGCCAAATGAGACATCCTCTTACAGGTGTTACACATTCTAAAATTGCTGCCCCCGCAGATGCATTAGAATGGATGTCAAATTGTGGCCCTCCAAATGTTGGGAAAACTACAACTCCCAGCATTCCTTGTCTGAATGCTTGCATTGAGCGCACCCCAAAGAAGGTACCTGCATTTAACACTATCTTCAAGTTTTGACAATAATTGTGCAAAAATGTTTTCAACGCACTTTAGGAGCATAGTAATTATCACATGTTACAATTACAAATACTACTACTGGAAACTATAATTCTTTCCAAATATCACATTTTTTTGTTGATCTGTCCCCTAATTCTTTCGATATCCAATTGGGAAAACATCTTACATTTCAGCTGTCAACCAAGTGCCTTATTATCATAAACTCTTCTGCTGTGTGCAGTTTGCTGTAACTGTAAAAGTTACAGTTAGTATGTATGAATTGCATGGTGGGAAATTCCCTCTTTCCATGCTGCCTCATAGGCATTGCTGAGCATGCTTGCGCTCATATAAAGTCTCGTCAGATTGAAGGAGGTGTCAGTTAAGGAGGGAGAGGGGATAATTTGCCTGAGCAAATCTAGTACTAGATTGAAGGCAGCAACACACACCACCCCAGAGTAAGGGCTACTTACATGTATTTATACAGTATGTATTTATTTATAGATTGAATTAGGCTAATTCATTTTTACAGTATAGTGGTTATGATTATGATTTTAAATAGTTTATGGTTTAAGGAAAAGATAGTTGCCATGGCTCAGCACTAAACATGGCAATAAGAGGACATGAAAACAATATGAGATCTATGATTTGTAAAGTGACTAAGGTTGCAGTATGAGAAATGTCATGGACACAGTTACAGCATTTGACAAAGATGGAATCCTGGGCAATTGTTGACTCCTTCAAATAGATTTTTTTAAATGATTAATGATATACAAACAAAAACATAATAAAATAAAATGTATCCCAGGCTCCCAGGGTCTGTGCTACAGACCAAAATTCTTCTTAGAATGCAACGTAAATATATATCTAAATGAAATGTTACCAGGAGTAAATATGTTCATGTTTGGCAGATTTAGGGGTGCCAAATTACATACATTCATGACTAGAAAGTGTAGTTACCTGTGGATGAACTGGCTCTGAGAAGAAGGTGCGGACTACTGCAATATGAAGCACATCTGGGCAACCAGCCTGCTTTCCTGCACACTGTGTGGCCATTATACCACTTCCCAGCTTTGAGCAATTCTTGATAATTTTTAAACCAACAGTGACTATATTTAAACCTGTACATGAGTTTATTTACACTCCCTCGTTTACTTGGGACTTTATGTGCTCAACCCTAAAGAAATGTAAATCGAGAGAGGGGAGTCCATTTAAATTTGCGGGTGTTGGGAGCTGTACGGTGAGCCTGCTTGACAGTAAAACCCCCCCAAAAATTGTCAATTACATTATACGTTTTTTATATAATAAAAATTATGGGAGGTAAAGGAGCTGTGTCTTACTTCCCGTTCTTCAATAAAACCTGCAGGAGCCAGTAGAGAAGGCAAGGAACTAACCTGATTGCTCCCTCCTCCACCATGTAGTCTGACATTTCCCACAGGCTCTGTCTTTTATGTGCATCGCACTAGCACAAGTTCTGTAGCTAGTGCATGGGGGGTGCTTGGGAGCCATTTGTGTGGCTGTTGGTGCCAGATGGTATCATACTGTGCCTGGCACCACCAGCACACAAATGCCTCCCGGGCTCCCCCATGGCACAGTTACTTAAAATTGGTTTGGCACTGGCACATACCCGTCATCAGCATACAAATAACCCCAGCCCCATGGCAGAGCACACATACCCCCATTCCCCAATCCCCCCTCCCCTGGCACAGCAAATACACCTCAGTGAGTCGAGAAAGTCGAGTCCAGAATAGAGGTCCTGGGCTGGTTAGTCTGTCCTGTCTGTGTAGGCTGCCCGCAATTGCTCTTCAACTCAAAGTTGTGCCATTCAACGCACAATCACTGTCAGACTCAGATGTGACGTTGCATGTGCAGGCAACGGACCACCCATGGACGCAGGATGCAGTGGAGGCAGAGCAGACGGAGGAGCCAGTTCACTGTCCGTGGTGCTGTGCTGACACGCGGACTAGATGGCTTGTCTTTACTCTTCCAGTCTTGATGGTCAGTGTGTGCAGCCAGGGTTAGTGCCGTTAGTGGGTTCACCTTGCATCATTAGGGAAGCGGCCCTGGAGACACTAAAATACTAGTTTGCAGTGCCATTAACAGTTTTTAATCCTATGTAATAAAAGCCTAACTGCTGATCTGTGCTGTGGTCCGTGTGTGTCACTGCAGTTCCATAAACTCACCACTAGAGGGAGATGGTAAGATTGTTTCTGCAGTTCCTAGTTCCAAACACAGGAAATACACATGAGGCAGACACAGCAATTACACAGACTGCAGGTAAGGTTGCTTGGGACAGTGGGGGGGACCTGGATTGGGACAGAAGGGGGACCTGGATTTGGGACAGAGGAGGGCCCTGGATTTGGGACAGAGGGAGGGCCCTGGATTTGGGACAGAGGGGGGACCTGGATTTGGCGAGGGAGGGCCCTGGATTTGGGACAGAGGGGGGGACGTGGGTTGGGGGGGTTGGATTTAGGACAGAGGGGGGTTTTCTGGATTTGGGACCGAGTGGGGTCCCCTGGATTTGGGACGAGGGGGGGACCCTGGATTTGGGACAGAGGGGGACCCCTGGATTTGGGACAGAGGGAGCTTAGATTTGGGGGGCTGGATTTGGGACAAAGGAGGGGACCCTGAATGTGGCACAGAGGGGGCACCTGGATTGGGGACAGAGGGGGGTTTGATTTGGGACAGAGAAGGGGCCCTGGATTTGGGATAGAGGGGGGCTGTATTTGGGACAGAGGGGGCCCTGGATTTGGGACAAGGGGGGGCTGGATTTGGGATAGGGGGGGGCCCTGGATTTGGGACAGAAGGGGGACCCTGGATTTGAGACAGAGGGAGTCCCCTGGATTGGGACAATGGGGACCCCTGGATTTGGGACAGGGGGGCTGCATTTTGGACAGAGGGGGGTGCATTTGGGACAAAGGGGGACCCTGGATTTGGGACAGAGGGGCACCTGGATTTAGGAAAGGGGGGGCACCTGGATTTGGGAAAGAGTGTGGGCCCTGGATTTGGGACAGAGGGGGACCCTGGATTTAGGACAGTGGGGGGACCCTGGATTTGGGACAGAGGGGGACCCCTGGATTTGGGACAGAGGGGGTTGATTTGGTACAGGGGGCTGGATTTTGGACAGAGGAGGACCCTGGATCTTGCACAGTGGGGGGGCTGGATTGGGGACAGATGGGGTCTGGATTTGGGACAGAAGGTGTCTGAATTTGGATAGAGAAGGGCCCTGGATTTGGGACAGAGGGGGGCTGCATTTGGGACAGAGAGGGTCCCTGGATTTGGGACAGAGGGGCCCCTTGATCTAGGACAGAGGGGGGCTGCATTTGGGACAGAGGTGGGCCCTTGATTTGGGACAGAGGGGGGACCCTGGATTGGGACAGAGGGGGGGCTGGATTTGGGATAGGGGTGGGGGCCCTGGATTTGGGACAGAAGGGGACCCTGGATTTGAGACAGAGGGAGGTCCCCTGGATTTGGGACAATGGGGGACCCCTGGATTTGGGACAGGGGGGGCTGCATTTTGGACAGAGGGGGGGTGCATTTGGGACAAAGGGGGACCCTGGATTTGGGACAGAGGGGGCACCTGGATTTAGGAAAGGGGGGCACCTGGATTTGGGAAAGAAGTGGCGGGCCCTGGATTTGGGACAAGGGGGGACCCTGGATTTAGGACAGTGGGGGGACCCTGGATTTGGGACGAGGGGGACCCCTGGATTGGGGACAGAGGGGGATTAATTTGGTACAGGGGGCTGGATTTTGGACGAGGAGGGGACCCTGATCTTGCACAGTGGGGGGGGGGGGCTGGATTGGGGACAGATGGGGGCTGGATTTGGGACAGAAGGGGTCTGAATTTGGGATAGAGAAGGGGCCCTGGATTTGGGACAGAGGGGGGCTGCATTTGGGACAGAGAGGGTCCCTGGATTTGGGACAGAGGGGCCCCTTGATCTGAAGAGGGGGGGCTGCATTTGGGACAAGGTGGGGCCCTTGATTTGGGACAGAGGGGGGACCCTGGATTTGGGACAGAGGAGGGCCCTGGATTTGGGACAGAGGGGGGACCTGGATTTGGGACAGAGGGAGGGCCCTGGATTTGGGACAGAGGGGGGCCGTGGGTTGGGGGGGTTGAGTTTAGGACAGAGGGGGTTTCTGGATTTGGGACAGAGGGGGGTCCCCTGGATTTGGGACAAGGGGGGGACCCTGGATTTGGGACAGAGGGGGACCCCTGGATTTGGGACAGGGGGGCTTAGATTGGGGGGGGGGGCTGGATTTGGGACAGAGGAGGAGACCCTGAATGTGGCACATAGGGGGCACCTGGATTGGGGACAGAGGGGGGTTGATTTGGGAAAGAAAGGGCCCCTGGATTTGGGATAGAGGGGGGCTGTATTTGGGAAGAGGGGGCCCTGGATTTGGGAACAGAAGGGGGACCCTGGATTTGAGACAGAGGGAGGTCCCCTGGATTTGGGACATGGGGGACCCCTGGATTTGGGACAGGGGGGCTGCATTTTGGACAGAAGGGGGTGCATTTGGGAAGAGGGGGCCCCTGGATTTGGGCAGAGGGGGCACCTGGATTTAGGAAAGGGGGGGCACCTGGATTTGGGAAAGAAGTGCGGGCCCTGGATTTGGGACAGAGGGGGGACCCTGGATTTAGGACAGTGGGGGACCCTGGATTTGGGACAGAGGGGACCCCTGGATTTGGGACAGAGGGGGGTTAGATGTGGTACGGGGCTAGATTTGGGACAGAGGAGGGGACCCTGGATCTGGCACAGTGGGGGGGCTGGATTGGGGACAGATGGGGGTCTGGATTCGGGACAGAGGGGTCTGGATTTGGGATAGAGAAGGGGCCCTGGATTTGGGACAGAGGGGGGCTGCATTTGGGACAGAGAGGGTTCCTGGATTTGGGACAGAGGGTCCCTTGATCTAGGACAGAGGGGGGCTGCATTTGGGAGAGGTGGGGCCCTTGATTTGGGACAGAGGGGGGACCTTGGATTTGGGACAGAGGGAGGGCTGGATTTGGGACATAGGGGGGACCCGCATTTGGGACAGAGAGGGGCTGCTTTGGGACAAAGGAGGGGCTGGATTTGGGAGAGATGGGGGACCCTGTATTTGAGACAGAGAGGGGGCTGGATTTGGGACAGAGGGGGTGACCCTAGATTTGGGACAGGGGGGGCTGGATGGGGACAGAAGGGGGACCCAAGATTTGGGAAAGAGGGGGTACCCTGGATTTAAGACAAAGGCGGCCTGTATTTTGGACAGAAGGGGGGCTGGTTTGGGACGAGGGGAACCCTGGGTTTGGGATAGTGGGGGGAACTCTAGATTTGGGACAGAGGGGGGACTCTAGATTTGGGACAGAGGGGGACCCCTGGATTTGGGGCAGGGGGGGTTAGATTTGGGACAGGGTCTGGATTTGGGACAGAGGAGAGGAGCCTGGATCTGGCACAGTGGGGGGGGCCTGGATTGGGGACAGATGGGGGTCTGGATTCGGAACAGAGGGGTCTGGATTTGGGACAGAGAAGGGGCCCTGGATTTGGGACGAGGGGGGCTGCATTTGGGAAGAAAGGGTCCCCTGGATTTGGGACAGAAGGGCCCCTTGATCTAGGACAGAGGAGGGGCTGCATTTAGGACAGAGGTGGGGCCCTTGATTGGGACAGAGGGGGGACCCGGATTTGGGACAGGGGGAGGGGCTGGATTTGGGACAAGGGGGGACCCTGGATTTGGGATAGAGGGGGGTGATGGATTTGGATAGGGGGGGACCCTGGATTTGGGACAGGGGGGAGCTGGATTTGGGACAGAGAGGGGCCTGGATAAGGGACAAAGGGGATGACCCTGCATTTGGGACAGAGGGGCTGCATTTGGGACAAAGGGGGGCTGGATTTGGACGAGGGCCCCCCTCAATTTGAGACAGAGGGGGGCTGATTTGGGACAGGGGGGTGACCCTGGATTTGGGACAGAGGGGGGGCTGGATTTGGGATAGAGGGGGGACCCTGTATTTGAGACAGAGAGGGCTGGATTTGGGACAGAGGGGGTGATCCTAGATTTGGGACAGGGGGGGCTGGATTTGGGACAGAGGAGGGACCCAAGATTTGGGACAGAGGGGGAACCCTGGGCTTGGGATAGTGGTGGGAACTCTAGATTTGGGACAGAGGGGGGACTCTAGATTTGGGACAGAGGGGGAACTCTAGATTTGGACAGTGGGGGGACCCTGGATTTGGGACAGTGGGGGACCCTGGATTTGGACAGAGGGGACCCATGGATTTGGGACAAAGGGGGGTTAGATTTGGGACAGGGGTCTGGATTTGGGACAAGAGAGAGGAGCCTGGATCTGGCACAGTGGGGGGGGGGGCTGGATTGGGGACAGATGGGTCTGGATTGGGACAGAGAAGGGGCCCTGGATTTGGGACAGAGGGGGCTGCATTTGGGACAGAGGGGGTCACTGCATTTGGGACAGAAGAGCCCCTTGATCTAGGACAGAGGATGGGCTGCATTTGGGACAGAGCTGGAACCCTTGATTTGGGACAGAGGGAGGACCCTGGATTTGGGACAGAGGGAGACCCTGATTGGGACAGAGGGAGGGGCTGGATTTGGGAAGGGGGGACCCTGGATTTGGGACAGAGGGGGAAGGGATTTGGGATGGGGGACCCTGGATTTGGGACCGGGGGAGCTGGATTTGGGACAGAGAGGGGCCTGGATTAGGGACAGAGGGGGTGACCCTGCATTTGGGACAGAGAGAGGCTGCATTTGGGACAAGGGGGGCTGGATTTGGACAGAGGGCCCCCCTCGATTTGAGACAGAGGGGGGGCTGGATTTGGGACGAGGTGGGGGCCCTGGATTTGGACAGGGGGGACCCTGGATTTGGAACAGAGGAGGGACCCAAGATTTGGGAAAGAGGGGGTACCCTGGATTTAAGACAAAGCGGCCTATATTTTGGACAGAAGGGTGGGGCTGGATTTGGGACAGAGGGGGAACCCTGGGTTTGGGATAGTGGGGGAACTCTAGATTTGGGACAGAGGGGGGACTCTATATTTGGGACAGAGGGGAACTCTAGATTTGGGACAGAGGGAGACTCTGGATTTGGGACAGTGGGGGGACCCTGGATTTGGGACAGGGGGGACCCCTGGATTTGGACAAGGGGGTTAGATTTGGGACAGGGGTCTGGATTTGGGACAGAGGAGAGGACCTGGATCTGGCACAGTGGGGGGGCGCTGGATTGGGGACAGATGGGGGTCTGGATTTGGGACAGAGGGGTCGGATTTGGGACAGAGAAGGCCCTGGATTTGGGACAGAGGGGGTGGCATTTGGGACAGAGGGGTTCCTGCATTTGGGACAGAAGGCCTCTTGATCTAGGACAGAGGAGGGGCTGCATTTGGGACAGAGCTGGAACCTGTTTGGGACAGAAGGGGGGACCCTGGATTTGGGACAGAGGGGAGACCCTGATTTGGGACAGAGGGAGGGGCTGGATTTGGGCAAGGGGGGACCCTGGTTTGGGACAGAGGGGGGATGGATTTGGGATAGGGGGACCCTGGATTTGGGACAGGGGGAGCTGGATTTGGGACAGAGAGGGGGCCTGGATTGGGACAAGGGGGTGACCCTGCATTTGGGACAGAGAGAGGCTGCATTTGGGACAAGGGGGACTGGATTTGGACAGAGGGCCCCCCTCGATATGAGACAGAGGGGGGGCTGGATTTGGGACAGAGGTGGGGGCCCTGGATTTGGGACAGAGGGGGACCCTGGATTTGGAACAGTGGGGCTGGATTTGGGACAGAGAGGGGGCCTGGATTAGGGACAGAGGGGGTGACCCGCATTTGGGACAGAGGAGGGGCTGGATTTTGGACAAAGGGGGCTGGATTTGGGAAGAGGGGGGGCTGGATTTGGGACAAGGACCCTGATTTGGGACCGGGGGTGACCCTGGATTTGGGACAGAGGGGAGGGCTGGATTTGGGACAGAGAGGGGGCCTGGATTAGGGACGAGGGGGTGACCCTGCATTTGGGACAGAGAGAGGCTGCATTTGGACAAGGGGGGCTGGATTTGACAGAGGGCCCCCCTCGATTTGAGACAGAGGGGGGCTGGATTGGACAGAGGTGGGGGCCCTGGATTTGGGACAGAGGGGGGACCCTGGATTTGGAACAGAGGAGGGACCCAGATTTGGGAAGAGAGGGGGACCCTGATTTAAGACAAAGGCGGCCTATATTTTGACAGAAGGGTGGGCTGGATTTGGGACAGAGGGGGAACCCTGGGTTTGGGATAGTGGGGAACTCTAGATTTGGGCAGAGGGTGGACTCTATATTTGACAGAGGGAACTCTAGATTGGGACAGAGGGGAGACTCTGGATTTGGGACGTGGGGGGACCCTGGATTTGGGACAGAGGGGGACCCCTGGATTTGGACAAGGGGGGTTAGATTTGGGACAGGGGTCTGGATTTGGGACAGAGGAGAGGAGCCTGGATCTGGCACAGTGGGGGGGCTGGATTGGGGACAGATGGGGGTCTGGATTTGGGACCGAGGGGGTCTGGATTTGGGACGAGAAGGGCCCCTGGATTTTGGGACAGAGGGGGGTGGCATTTGGACAGGGGGGTTCCTGCATTGGGGACAGAGAGCCTCTTGATCTAGGACAGAGGAGGGGCTGCATTTGGGACAGAGCTGGAACCCTTGATTTGGGACGAGGGGGGACCCTGGATTTTGGACAGAGGGGAGAACCCGGATTTGGGACAGAGGAGGGCTGGATTTGGGCAGAGGGGGGACCCTGGATTTGGGACAGAGGGGGGGATGGATTTGGGATAGAGGGACCCTGGATTTGGGACAGGAGGGAGCTGGATTTGGGACAGAGGGGGCCTGGATATGGGACAGAGGGGTGACCCTGCCATTTGGGACAGAGAAGGCTGCATTTGGACAAGGGGGGACTGGATTTGGACAGAGGTCCCCCCTCGATTTGAGACAGAGGGGGGCTGGATTAGGGACAGGGGGTGACCCTGCATTTGGGACCGAGAGGGGCTGGATTTTGGACAAAGGGGGCTGATTTGGGACAGAGGGGGGGCTGGATTTGGACAGAGGTGGACCCTGAATTTGGGACCAAGGGGTGACCCTGGATTTGGGACAGAGGGGAGGGCTGGATTTGGGACAGAGCGGGACCCTGTATTTGGGACGAGGGGGGCTGGATTTGGGACAGAGGGGGACCCTGCATTTGAGACAGAGAGGGTCTGGATTTGGGACAGAGGATTGATCCTAGATTTTGGGACAGAGGGGAAGGCTGGATTTGGGACAGAGGGGGGGACCCTGGATTTAGACCAAGGCGGCCTGAATTTTGGACCAAAGGGGGGGCTGGATTGGGACAAGGTGGGACCCTGGTTTTGGATAGTGGGGGAATTCTAGATTTGGGACAGAGGGGGGACTCTAGATTTGGGACAGGGGGGGGAAATCTAGATTTGGGACAGAGGGGGACTCTAGATTTGGGACGAAAGAGCTCTGGCCTTGGGACCTAAGACGGACTCTGGCCTTTGGGACATGGAGGAGGGGGCTATGCCTTGGACATGGAGGAGGGGGCGATGGCCTTGGGACACTAAGGGTGCACTCTGGCTCTTCGCGCCCATTATTGTAACAGGCTTAATGTCTAGTATCTTTATAAACCATTAAGATAGTGATTACTACCTTGGAAAACAACAGGAAAATTCTTATCCTGCACATGGTAACTGGTGCAACAGATAAAGTTCCCATCAAGCTGTGCACATATGTTTCCTTTTGCTGTAGAGAACAGGAAGTGTTCCTGGAAAACACAGTCTTGCAGAAACAAATTTTGCTAAAAGGAAAGAGTTGAACAAAAATTTTATTATGGGGGTATATCATAAACTTAGTCCTCCAACAATTATACATAATTCCCAAAGATGCCTCTGAAGTGACTTACCTGACCCAGTGCCTTGCCGCTCTCAGGTATCCCACCCCACTTGCGGATTCTCCCACATTCTGGGGTGGTCTCCTGCACTCCCCGCATACCACCCCAAACACCCCCGCGATCAAGAGGAGACTCTAATCTCCTCCCTGGTCATGCCCACTTTTGCTAACCACCCCCCCGGGAATGCTCCTAACTGTATTTTGGGGTTTCTATACATTAATATAAAAAGTTTATCAGGTTATCCATTTGATAATGGCATAAACTGGTACACATGTACAATGTGTTCCTTGGGAATAATGGATCTTTTGCTTTATAGAAACTTTTACAGAAAAGAATGAAGAATAATAGCCACCATAGCCAAAGAAGGTAACGTATGAACATGGATTTCAAATGTATTCTTCTAAAGCAAAAAAAGGAAGTCTTTTGTAGCAGAGGATGTGGTATTTTCAGGAAATACATTTTATGGAAAGATATGCAGAAGAACAACTGTGCTACACATTAGACTGGAGATTTCTAACCATCACTGCACACCTATAAATGACTGTGATTGAAATAAAACACTGTAAAATACCAATACTGGAATGTGGTTTTTAGTGGTGTGCAGTAAGTTGCAAGATCAATATATCGCAAAACTGCATTTGTGTTTTTTTCTCTTTATTTCACCTTACACCTTACCCTGGAAATCAAGCTACATCATGTTTCCAGGAAGGCACAGTGCTCCTTTCCAGCACTATGGACAGACTACCTAACGAAGGAGAGGTTAAGTTTACATTTTAGTGTGGAGTGGCATGGCCCTTTCCCCAACAATTACCACACACCACACTACAACCACAACAAAATACCTGCAGTATCAATAAGACTACAGCATAACAAAAATTTAACAAGACTACAATATCAACGGAAGATCCATCTCTACTTGTCGTTAGCTTCCATAATCCACCTTAGCTGGACACACCCAGCTTTTTTAAATGGTTCTGTCCCTACAATGATTAATTCCTTTGCTTTTCATAGAAAAAAATTTAATTCTTAACTAGCATGAAGAGTAGGAAAACATCAGACTCCTATGTGGTAATGTAGGGGTTAATAGTCACTGTCACTGATCTCGGGCTCCTATTTGGTAATGTAGGGGTTAATAGTCACTGTCACTGATCTCGGATTCCTATGTGATAAAGTAGGGTTTAGTATTCACTGTCACTGATCTCAGACTGCTATGTGGTAATGTAGGGGTTATTAGTCACTGTCACTGATCTCAGACTCCTATGTGGTAATGTAGGGGTTAATCCCCTCACACCAAGGTAACACTGCCATAACCAGGTACAGGGGGATAGCCAATCCCCTCACACCAAGGTAACGGTACAGGGGGATAGCCAATCCCCTCACACCAAGGTAACACTGCCATAACCAGGTACAGTGGGATAGCCAATCCCCTCACACCAATGTAACACTGCCATAACCAGGTACAGGGGGATAGCCAATCCCCTCACACCAAGGTAACACTACCATAACCAGGTAGAGGGGGACAGCCAACCCGCTTACACCAAGGTAGCAGTGCCATAACCAGGTACAGGGGGACAGCCAACCCCCTCACACCAAGGTAACAATGAGAACCAGGTAGAGGGGGATAGCCAATCCCTCACACCAAGGTAACACTGCCATAACTGGTACCGGGGGACAGACCAACCCCCTCACACCAAGGGTGGGTCTGGTAACACGGCACCAACCAGGTACAGGGGGACAGCCAACCCCCTCACACCAAGGTAACACTGCTATAACCAGGTAGAGGGGGATAGCCAATCCCCTCACACCAAGGTAACACTGCCATAACCTGGTACCGGGGGACAGCCAACCCCCTCACACCAAGGTAACACTGCCATAAGCAGGTACAGGGGGACAGCCAACCCCCTCACACCAAGGTAACACTGCCAGAAACAGGTACAGGGAGACAGCCAACCCCCTCACACCAAGGTAACACAGCCAGAACCAGGTACAGGGGAACAGACAATCCCCTCACACCAAAATAACACTGCCATAACCAGGTACAGGGGGACCCAGCATTATCAGCCCTCCAGTTAATTATCCAGCATTATCAGCCCTCCAGTTCATTATCCAGCGATATCAGTCCTCCAGTTTATTACCCAGCTTAATCAGCCCTCCAGTTCATTATTCAGTGTTATCAGCACTCCAGTTCATTATCCAGTGTTATCAGCCCTCTGGTTCATTACCCAGCTTAATCAGCCCTCCAGTTCATTATACAGTGTTATCAGCCCTCCAGTTCATTATCCAGGGTTATCAGCCTCCCTGTTCATTACCCAACTTAATCATCCCTCCAGTTGGAGAGCTTAATCAGCTCTCCAGTTCATTAAACGGTTTGATGTTTTTGGCTTTAAAAAAAAATTTTTTTGCCAGGAGGGCCTGCCCCCCAGGTATCCGGGCCCCAGGCAATACCTTGGTTGACTTGTGCATAATCCGGCCTTTGATAGGAGCAGGTTTTGGGCTTTACTGAACCATGTCATTTTCATATAAAAATTTGTACATAGCCAAATAGAGACATCCTCTTACAGGTGTTACACATTCTAAAATTGCTGCCCCCGCAGATGCATTAGAATGGATGTCAAATTGTGGCCCTCCAAATGTTGGGAAAACTACAACTCCCAGCATTCCTTGTCTGAATGCTTGCATTGAGCGCACCCCAAAGAAGGTACCTGCATTTAACACTATCTTCAAGTTATTGACAATAATTGTGCAAAAATGTTTTCAACGCACTTTAGGAGCATAGTAATTATCACATGTTACAATTACAAATACTACTACTGGAAACTATAATTCTTTCCAAATATCACATTTTTTTGTTGATCTGTCCCCTAATTCTTTCGATATCCAATTGGGAAAACATCTTACATTTCAGCTGTCAACCAAGTGCCTTATTATCATAAACTCTTCTGCTGTGTGCAGTTTTGCTGTAACTGTAAAAGTTACAGTTAGTATGTATGAATTGCATGGTGGGAAATTCCCTCTTTCCATGCTGCCTCATAGGCATTGCTGAGCATGCTTGCGCTCATATAAAGTCTCGTCAGATTGAAGGAGGTGTCAGTTAAGAGAGGGAGAGGGGATAATTTGCCTGAGCAAATCTAGTACTAGATTGAAGGCAGCAACACACACACACCCCAGAGTAAGGGCTACTTACATGTATTTATACAGTATGTATTTATTTATAGATTGAGATTAGGCTAATTCATTTTTACAGTATAGTGGTTATGATTATGATTTATAAATAGTTTATGGTTTAAGGAAAAGATAGTTGCCATGGCTCAGCACTAAACATGGCAATAAGAGGACAGTGAAAACAAATATGAGATCTATGATTTGTAAAGTGACTAAGGGTTAGCAGTATGAGAAAGTTGTCATGGACACAGTTACAGCATTTGACAAAGATGGAATCCTGGGCAATTGTTGACTCCTTCAAAATAGATTTTTTAAATGATTAATGATAATACAAAAACATAATAAAATAAAAATGTATCCCAGGCTCCCAGGGTCTGTGCTACAGACCAAAATTCTTCTTAGAATGCAACGTAAATATATATCTAAATGAAATGTTACCAGGAGTAAATATGTTCATGTTTGGCAGATTTAGGGGGTGCCAAATTACATACATTCATGACTAGAGAAAGTGTAGTTACCTGTGGATGAACTGGCTCTGAGAAGAAGGTGCGGACTACTGCAATATGAAGCACATCTGGGCAAACCAGCCTGCTTTCCTGCACACTGTGTGGCCATTATAACCACTTCCCAGCTTTGAGCAATTCTTGATAATTTTTAAACCAACAGTGACTATATTTAAACCTGTACATGAGTTTATTTACACCCTCGTTTTACTTGGGACTTTATGTGCTCAACCCTAAAGAAATGTAAATCGAGGAGAGGGGAGTCCATTTAAATTTTGCGGGTGTTGGGAGCTGTACGGTGAGCCTGCTTGACAGTAAAACCCCCCCAAAAAATTGTCAATTACATTATACGTTTTTTATATAAATAAAAATTATGGGAGGTAAAGGAGCTGTGTCTTACTTCCCGTTCTTCAATAAAACCTGCAGGAGCCAGTAGAGAAGGCAAGGAACTAACCTGATTGCTCCCTCCTCCACCATGTAGTCTGACATTTCCCAACAGGCTCTGTCTTTTATGTGCATCGCACTAGCACAAGTTCTGTAGCTAGTGCATGGGGGGTGCTTGGGAGGCATTTGTGTGCTGTTGGTGCCAGATGGTATCATACTGTGCCTGGCACCACCAGCACACAAATGCCTCCCGGGCTCCCCCATGGCACAGTTACTTAAAATTGGTTTGGCACTGGCACATACCCGTCATCAGCATACAAATAACCCCAGCCCCATGGCAGAGCACACATACCCCCATTCCCCAATCCCCCCTCCCCTGGCACAGCAAATACACCTCAGGTGAGGTCGGAGAAAGTCGAGTCCAGAGATAGAGGTCCTGGGCTGGTTAGTCTGTCCTGTCTGTGTAGGCTGCCCGCAATTGCTCTTCAACTCAAAGTTGTGCCATTCAACGCACAATCACTGTCAGACTCAGATGTGACGTTGCATGTGCAGGCAACGGACGCACCCATGTGGACGCAGGATGCAGTGGAGGCAGAGCAGCAGGAGGAGCCAGTTCACTGTCCGTGGTGCTGTGCTGAACACGCGGACTAGATGGCTTGTCTTTACTCTTCCAGTCTTGATGGTCAGTGTGTGCAGCCAGGGTTAGTGCCGTTAGTGGGTTCACCTTGCATCATTAGGGAAGCGGCCCTGGAGACACTAAAATACTAGTTTGCAGTGCCATTAACAGTTTTTAATCCTATGTAATAAAAGCCTAACTGCTGAGTCTGTGCTGTGGTCCGTGTGTGTCACTGCAGTTCCTATAAACTCACCACTAGAGGGAGATGGTAAGATTGTTTCTGCAGTTCCTAGTTCCAAACACAGGAAATACACATGGAGGCAGAACACAGCAATTACACAGACTGCAGGTAAGGTTGCTTGGGACAGTGGGGGGGACCTGGATTTGGGACAGAAGGGGGACCTGGATTTGGGACAGAGGGAGGGCCCTGGATTTGGGACAGAGGGAGGGCCCTGGATTTGGGACAGAGGGGGGACCTGGATTTGGGACAGAGGGAGGGCCCTGGATTTGGGACAGAGGGGGGACGTGTTTGGGGGGGTTGGATTTAGGACAGAGGGGGGTTTCTGGATTTGGGACCGAGTGGGGTCCCCTGGATTTGGGACAGAGGGGGGGACCCTGGATTTGGGACAGAGGGGGACCCCTGGATTTGGGACAGAGGGGAGCTTAGATTTGGGGGGGCTGGATTTGGGACAAAGGAGGGGACCCTGAATGTGGCACAGAGGGGGCACCTGATTGGGGACAGAGGGGGGGTTGGATTTGGGACAGAGAAGGGGCCCTGGATTTGGGATAGAGGGGGGCTGTATTTGGGACAGAGGGGGGCCCTGGATTTGGGACAGAGGGGGGGCTGGATTTGGGATAGGGGTGGGGGCCCTGGATTTGGGACAGAAGGGGGACCCTGGATTTGAGACAGAGGGAGTCCCCTGGATTTGGGACAATGGGGACCCCTGGATTTGGGACAGGGGGGCTGCATTTTGGACAGAGGGGGGTGCATTTGGGACAAAGGGGGACCCTGGATTTGGGACAGAGGGGCACCTGGATTTAGGAAAGGGGGGGCACCTGGATTGGGAAGAAGTGTGGGCCCTGGATTTGGGACAGAGGGGGGACCCCTGGATTTAGGACAGTGGGGGGACCCTGGATTTGGGACAGAGGGGGACCCCTGATTTGGGACAGAGGGGGTTAGATTTGGTACAGGGGGCTGGATTTTGGACAGGAGGGGACCCTGGATCTTGCACAGTGGGGGGGGCTGGATTGGGGACAGATGGGGGTCTGGATTTGGGACAGAAGGTGTCTGAATTTGGGATAGAGAAGGGCCCTGGATTTGGGACAGAGGGGGCTGCATTTGGGACAGAGAGGGTCCCTGGATTTGGGACAGAGGGGCCCCTTGATCTAGGACAGAGGGGGGCTGCATTTGGGACAGAGGTGGGGCCCTTGATTTGGGACAAGGGGGGACCCTGGATTTGGGACAGAGGGGGGGCTGGATTTGGGATAGGGGTGGGGGCCCTGGATTTGGACAGAAGGGGACCCTGGTTTTGAGACAGAGGAGGTCCCCTGGATTTGGGACAATGGGGGACCCTGACTGGATTGGGACAGGGGGGGCTGCATTTTGGACAGAGGGGGGGTGCATTTGGGACAGAGGGACCCTGGATTTGGGACAGAGGGGGCACCTGGATTTAGGAAAGGGGGGGCACCTGGATTTGGGAAAGAATGCGGGCCCTGGATTTGGGACAGAGGGGGGACCCTGGATTTAGGACAGGGGGGACCCTGATTGGGACGAGGGGGACCCTGGATTTGGACAGAGGGGGATTAGATTTGGTACAGGGGGCTGGATTTTGGACAGAGGAGGGGACCCTGATCTTGCACAGTGGGGGGGGGGGCTGGATTGGGGACAGATGGGGGTCTGGATTTGGGACAGAAGGGGTCTGAATTTGGGATAGAGAAGGGGCCCTGGATTTGGGACAGAGGGGGGCTGCATTTGGGACAGAGAGGTCCCGGATTTGGGACAGAGGGGCCCCTTGATCTGGAAAGGGGGGGGCTGCATTTGGGACAGAGGTGGGGCCCTTGATTTGGGACAGAGGGGGACCCTGGATTTGGGACAGAGGAGGGCCCTGGATTTGGGACAGAGGGGGGACCTGGATTTGGGACAGAGGGAGGGCCCTGGATTTGGACAGAGGGGGGCCGTGGGTGGGGGGGTTGATTTAGGACAGAGGGGGTTTCTGGATTTGGACAGAGGGGGGTCCCCTGGATTTGGGACAGGGGGGGACCCTGGATTTGGGACAGAGGGGGACCCCTGGATTTGGGACAGGGGGAGCTTAGATTGGGGGGGGCTGGATTTGGGACAGAGGAGGAGACCCTGAATGTGGCACATAGGGGGCACCTGGATTGGGGACAGAGGGGGGTTGGATTTGGGAAGAGAAGGGCCCTGGATTGGGATAGAGGGGGGCTGTATTTGGGACAGAGGGGGGCCCTGGATTTGGGACAGAAGGGGGACCCTGGATTTGAGACAGAGGGAGGTCCCCTGGATTTGGGACATGGGGGGACCCCTGGATTTGGGACGGGGGGCTGCATTTTGGACAGAAGGGGGTGCATTTGGGAAGAGGGGGCCCCTGGATTTGGGGCAGAGGGGGCACCTGGATTTAGGAAAGGGGGGCACCTGGATTTGGGAAAGAAGTGCGGCCCTGGATTTGGGACAGAGGGGGGACCCTGGATTTAGGACAGTGGGGACCCTGGATTTGGGACAGAGGGGACCCTGGATTGGGACAGAGGGGGGTTAGATGTGGTACGGGGCTAGATTTGGGACAGAGGAGGGGACCCTGATCTGGCACATGGGGGGGCTGGATTGGGGACAGATGGGGGTCTGGATTCGGGACAGAGGGGTCTGGATTTGGGATAGAGAAGGGCCCTGGATTTGGGACAGGGGGGCTGCATTTGGGACAGAGAGGGTTCCTGGTTTTGGGACAGAGGGGTCCCTTGATCTAGGACAGAGGGGGGGCTGCATTTGGGACAGAGGTGGGGCCCTTGATTTGGGACAGAGGGGGACCTTGGATTTGGGACAGAGGGAGGGGCTGGATTTGGGACATAGGGGGGACCCAGCATTTGGGACAGAGAGGGGCTGCTTTGGGACAAAGGGGGGCTGGATTTGGGAGAGATGGGGGACCCTGTATTTGAGACAGAGAGGGGGCTGGATTTGGGACAGAGGGGGTGACCCTAGATTTGGGACAGGGGGGGCTGGATTTGGGACAGAAGGGGGACCCAAGATTGGGAAAGAGGGGGTACCCTGGTTTAAGACAAAGGCGGCCTGTATTTTGGACAGAAGGGGGGCTGGGTTTGGGACAGAGGGGAACCCTGGGTTTGGGATAGTGGGGGGAACTCTAGATTTGGGACAGAGGGGGGACTCTAGATTTGGGACAGAGGGGGACCCCTGGATTTGGGGCAGGGGGGGTTAGATTTGGGACAGGGTCTGGATTGGGACAGAGGAAGGAGCCTGGATCTGGCACAGTGGGGGGGCCTGATTGGGGACAGATGGGGGTCTGGATTCGGAACAGAGGGGGTCTGGATTTGGGACAGAAAGGCCCCTGGATTGGGACAGAGGGGGCTGCATTTGGGAAGAAAGGGTCCCTGGATTTGGACAGAAGGGCCCCTTGATCTAGGACAAGGAGGGGCTGCATTTAGGACAGAGGTGGGGCCCTTGATTTGGGACGAGGGGGGACCCTGGATTTGGGACAGGGGGAGGGGCTGGATTTGGGACACAGGGGGGACCCTGGATTTGGGATAGAGGGGGGATGGATTTGGGATAGGGGGGGACCCTGGATTTGGGACAGGGGGGAGCTGGATTTGGGACGAGAGGGGCCTGGATAAGGGACAAAGGGGATGACCCTGCATTTGGGACAGAGGGGCTGCATTTGGGACAAAGGGGGGCTGGATTTGGACAGGGGCCCCCCTCAATTTGAGACAGGGGGGCTGGATTTGGGACAGGGGGGTGACCCTGGATTTGGGACAGAGGGGGGCTGGATTTGGGATAGAGGGGGACCCTGTATTTGACAGAGAGGGGGCTGGATTGGGACAGAGGGGGTGATCCTAGATTTGGGACAGGGGGGGCTGGATTTGGGACAGAGGAGGGACCCAAGATTTGGGACAGAGGGGGAACCCTGGCTTGGGATAGTGGGGGAACTCTAGATTGGGACAGAGGGGGACTCTAGATTTGGGACAGAGGGGAACTCTAGATTTGGGACAGTGGGGGGACCCTGGATTTGGGACAGTGGGGGGACCCTGGATTTGGGACAGAGGGGGACCCATGGATTTGGCAAGGGGGGTTAGATTTGGGACAGGGTCTGGATTTGGGACGAGAAGGGAGCCTGGATCTGGCACAGTGGGGGGGGGGGCTGGATTGGGACAGATGGGGGTCTGGATTTGGGACAGAGAAGGGGCCCTGGATTTGGACAGAGGGGGGCTGCATTTGGGACAGAGGGGGTCACTGCATTTGGGACAGAAGAGCCCCTTGATCTAGGACAGAGGATGGGCTGCATTGGGACAGAGCTGGAACCCTTGATTTGGGACAGAGGGAGGCCCTGGATTTGGGACAGAGGGAGACCCTGGATTTGGGACAGAGGGAGGGGCTGGATTTGGGAAAGAGGGGGGACCCTGGATTTGGGACAGAGGGGGAAGGGATTTGGATAGGGGGGACCCTGGATTTGGGACAGGGGGACTGGATTTGGGACAGAGAGGGGGCCTGGATTAGGGACAGAGGGGGTGACCCTGCATTTGGGACAGAGAGAGGCTGCATTTGGGACAAGGGGGGCTGGATTTGGACAGAGGCCCCCCCTCGTTTTGAGACAGAGGGGGGCTGGATTTGGGACAGAGTGGGGGCCCTGGATTTGGGACGAGGGGGGACCCTGGATTGGAACAGAGGAGGGACCCAAGATTTGGGAAAGAGAGGGGGTACCCTGGATTTAAGACAAAGCGGCCTATATTTTGGACAGAAGGTGGGGCGGGATTTGGGACAGAGGGGGAACCCTGGGTTTGGGATAGTGGGGAACTCTAGATTTGGGACAGAGGGGGGACTCTATATTTGGGACAGAGGGGGAACTCTAGATTTGGGACAGAGGGAGACTCTGGATTGGGACAGTGGGGGGACCCTGGATTTGGGACAGAGGGGACCCCTGGATTTGGCAAAGGGGGGTTAGATTTGGACAGGGGTCTGGATTTGGGACAGAGGAGAGGAGCCTGGATCTGGCACAGTGGGGGGGCTGGATTGGGGACAGATGGGGGTCTGGATTTGGGACAGAGGGGGTCTGGATTTGGGACAGAAAGGGCCTGGATTTGGACAGAGGGGGGTGGCATTTGGGACAAGGGGGTTCCTGCATTTGGGACAGAAGAGCCTCTTGATCTAGGACAGAGGAGGGGCTGCATTTTGGGACAGAGCTGGAACCCTTGATTTGGGACAGAAGGGGACCCTGGATTGGGACAGGGGGAGACCCTGGATTTGGGACAGAGGGGGGTGGATTTGGACAAGGGGGACCCTGGATTTGGGACAGAGGGGGGGATGGATTGGATGGAGGGACCCTGGATTTGGGACAGGGGGAGCTGGATTTGGGACAGAGAGGGGGCCTGGATTAGGGACAGAGGGGGTGACCCTGCATTTGGGACAGAGAGAGGCTGCATTTGGGACAAGGGGGACTGGATTTGGACAGAGGGCCCCCCTCGATATGAGACAGAGGGGGGCCTGGATTTGGGACAGAGGTGGGGGCCCTGGATTTGGGACAGAGGGGGGACCCTGGATTTGGAACAGTGGGGCTGGATTTGGGACAGAGAGGGGGCCTGGATTAGGGACAGAGGGGGGTGACCCTGCATTTGGAACAGAGGAGGGGCTGGATTTTGGACAAAGGGGGCTGGATTTGGGACAGAGGGGGGCTGGATTTGGGACAGAGGTGGACCCTGATTTGGGACCGAGGGGGTGACCCTGGATTTGGGACAAGAGGGGAGGGCTGGATTTGGGACAGAGAGGGGCCTGGATTAGGGACGAGGGGGTGACCCTGCATTTGGGACAGAGAGAGGCTGCATTTGGGACAGGGGGGCTGGATTTTGACAGAGGGCCCCCCTCGATTTGAGACAGAGGGGGGGCTGGATTTTGGACAGAGGTGGGGGCCCTGGATTTGGGACAGAGGGGGGACCCTGGATTTGGAACAGAGGAGGGACCCAGATTTGGGAAAGAGAGGGGGTACCCTGGATTTAGACAAAGGCGGCCTATATTTTGACAGAAGGGGGGGCTGGATTTGGGACAGAGGGGGAACCCTGGGTTTGGGATAGTGGGGAACTCTAGATTTGGGCAAGAGGGGGACTCTATATTTGGGACAGAGGGGGAACTCTAGATTTGGGACGAGGGGAGACTCTGGATTGGGGACAGTGGGGGACCCTGGATTTGGGACAGAGGGGGACCCCGGATTTGGACAAAGGGGGGTTAGATTTGGGACAGGGGTCTGGATTTGGGACAGAGGAGAGAGCCTGGATCTGGCACAGTGGGGGGGCTGGATTGGGGACAGATGGGGGTCTGGATTTGGACAGAGGGGTCTGGATTTGGGACAGAGAAGGGGCCCTGGATTGGGACAGAGGGGGGGTGGCATTTTGGGACAGGAGGGGTTTCCTGCATTTGGGACAGAAGAGCCTCTTGATCTAGGACGAGGAGGGGCTGCATTTGGGACAGAGCTGGAACCCTTGATTTGGGACAGAGGGGGGACCCTGGATTTTGGACAGAGGGGAGACCTGGATTGGGACAGAGGGAGGGCTGGATTTGGGACAGAGGGGGGACCCTGGATTTGGGACAGAGGGGGAATGGATTTGGGATAGGAGGGACCCTGGATTTGGGACAGGAGGGAGCTGGATTGGGAGAAGGGGGCCTGGATTAGGGACAGAGGGGTGACCCTGCATTTGGGACAGAGAGAGGCTGCATTTGTGAACAAGGGGGGACTGGATTTGGACAGAGGTCCCCCCTCGATTTGAAGACAGGGGGGGCTGGATTAGGGACAGAGGGGTGACCCTGCATTTGGGACCGAGGAGGGGCTGGATTTTGGACAAAGGGCTGGATTTGGGACAGAGGGGGGGCTGGATTTGGACAGAGGTGGACCCTAATTGGGACCAAGGGGTGGACCCTGGATTTGGGACAGAGGGGGGAGGGCTGGATTTGGGACGAGCGGGGACCCTGTATTTGGGACAGAGGGGGGCTGATTTGGGACAGAGGGGGGGACCCTGCATTTGAGACAGAGAGGGTCTGGATTTGGACAGAGGATTGATCCTAGATTTGGGACAGAGGGGAAGGCGGATTTGGGACAGAGGGGGGACCCTGGATTTAAGACAAGGCGGCCTGAATTTTGGACCAAAGGGGGGGCTGGATTTGGGACAAGGTGGGACCCTGGTTTTGGATAGTGGGGGAATTCTAGATTTGGGACAAGGGGGGACTCTAGATTTGGGACAGAGGGGGGAAATCTAGATTTGGGACAGAGGGGGGACTCTAGATTTGGGACAGAAAGAGGACTCTGGCCTTGGGACCTAAGACGGGACTCTGGCCTTGGGACATGGAGGAGGGGGCTATGCCTTTGGACATGGAAGGGGGGCGATGGCCTTGGGACACTAAGGGTGCACTCTGGGCTCTTACGCCCATTATTGTAACAGGCTTAATGTCTAGTATCTTTATAAACCATTAAGATAGTGATTACTACCTGGAAAACAACAGGAAAATTCTTAGTCCTGCACATGGTAACTGGTGCAACAGATAAAGTTCCCATCAAAGCTGTGCACATAGTTTCCTTTTGCTGTAGCAGAACAGAAGTGTTCCTGGAAAACACAGTCTTTGCAGAAACAAATTTTGCTAAAAGGGAAAGAGTTGAACAAAAATTTTATTATGGGGGTATATCATAACTTAGTCCTCCAACATTATACATAATTCCCAAAGATGCCTCTGAAGTGACTTACCTGACCCAGTGCCTTGCCGCTCTCAGGTATCCCACCCACTTGCGGGATTCTCCCACATTCTGGGGTGGTCTCCTGCACTCCCCGCGATACCACCCCAAACACCCCCGCGATCAGAGGAGACTCTAATCTCCTCCCTGGTCATGCCCACTTTTGCTACCCACCCCCCCGGAATGCTCCTAACTGTATTTTGGGGTTTCTATACATTAATATAAAAAGTTTATCAGGTTATCCATTTGATAATGGCATAAACTGGTACACATGTACAATGTGTTCCTTGGAATAATGGATCTTTTGCTTTTATAGAAACATTTAACAGAAAAGAATGAAGAATATAGCCACCATAGCCAAAGAAGGTAACGTATGAACATGGATTTCAAATGTATTCTTCTAAGCAAAAAAAAGGAAGTCTTTTGTAGCAGAGGATGTGGTATTTTCAGGAAATACATTTTATGGGAAAGATATGCAGAAGAACAACTGGCTACACATTAGACTGGAGATTTCTAACCATCACTGCACACCTATAAATGACTGTGATTGAAATAAAACACTGTAAAATACCAATACGGTAGGTTGGTTTTATGTGTGTGCATAAGTTGCAAGATCAATATATCGCAAACTGCATTTGTGTTTTTTCTCTTTATTTCACCTTACACCTTACACTGGAAATCAAGCTACATCATGTTTCAGGAAGGCACAGTGCTCCTTTCCAGCACTATGGACAGACTACCTACCGAAGGAGAGGGTAAGTTTACATTTTAGTGTGGAGGTGGCCATGGCCCTTCCACAACAATTACCACAACCACACTACAAAACAACAAAATACCTGCAGTATCATAAGACTACAGCATAACAAAAATATTAACAAGACTACAATATCAACGGAAGATCCATCTCTACTTGTCGTTAGCTTCCATATCCACCTTAGCTGGACACACACCCAGCTTTTTAAATGGTTCTGTCCCTAACAATGATTAATTCCTTTGCTTTTCATAGAAAAAAATTTAATTCTTAACTAGCATGAAAGTAGGAAACATAAAAATACTTCTAGGGAATCGAACCTGCAAACTCATGATATCAGTGAATATTCCAAAGAACAAACAATAGAACCCCCCCCCCCCATAAAACCCATTGACTGTTTGTATTGTTTTTATAAGTAAGCAATCCTGTTGGATACAAGCACACAATAATGTTCTAGGTCCACACTCCTCGTTCAGATATAGAGATCACCCGGCACATTCAGCTTTTATAAACGACATTTAAAAACCAGTTCTACATGCCTAATGCGTTTTGAGCATTACCATGCTCTTAGTCATGCAGGTTGCTTATATTGGATTTGATGCGGAAATTTGATAGATTTATACCTGTGCCTCGTGGCGGTGTGTCAATAAAAGTGTAGATTTTATATGTTGCACCACCAGAGCTGTCCACACAATATAGTTACTTTTGAAAACTAAACTCCCAGCATTCCAAACATCTGGAGGCACATTTTTTTAGAATTCCTGTCCATAATGCTTGTGAAGGTTCTCATTCATCCAGATCATGGTATATCTGTTGTATTCAGTTAGATCAACTGGACTTAAAGTTTATGCTTGTGAAGGTTCTCATTCATCCAGTCATGGTATATCTGTTGTATTCAATTAGATCAACGGACTTGAAGTTTAGTTCTTGAAGATGTTTCGCTAGTCATCCACTGGCTTTCTCAATTCAGAATGACTTGTACAAGAATCTGTGGCAATTATGTACCCTGGAAAATCCTAATTAGCATATCACAGCCAGGTGTTAAGGGCGTGATTAGATAGTGGCTAAGAGTTGTTATAGGAAGGAAAGAAAGAACACGAATACCAACAGTGAAGGGGAAAAGCAAGACAGGAGAAAGACATGGTCATCCCATATTTAGCAGGAGTCTCTGAGAAATTAAGAAGAGTTTTCAAAAAACAACCGATCCCTGTCTGCTTTAAACCGACAACACGCTGAGGCAGCAATTGGTACATCCCGAAAGTCCAATCCGAACACAAGAAAGCGACATCATATACGCAGTGCAGAGCAGTGAAGAATGCTCTGATTTGTATGTGGGGAGACCAAACAACAACTGCATCAACGTATGGCCCAGCACAGAAGAGCCAATTCCTCGGTTAGGACTCAGCAGTGTACCTGCATCTTGGTAAAGGACATACCTTTGAAGATTGTAATGTTAACATATTGGCAAGGAACGTGACTGGTTCAAGAGAGGTGTTAAGGAGGCCATTTATGTGAAATAAAGAAACCAAGCCTAATAAGGTGGGGGGTTCGACACCATCTGTCTGCCATGTACAATGCTGTTTTGACACCTTACTCTGGGCGTTCCTATACAACCTCTTAGCCACTATCTAATCACGCCCTTAACACCTGGCTGTGATATGCTAATTGGGATTTTCCAGGGTACATATTGCCACAGATTCTTGTACAAGTCATTCTGAATTGAGAAAGCCAGTTGGATGACTAGCGAAACGTCTTCAAGAACTAAACTTCACAGTCCATTGATCTAATTGAATAACAACATAGACTTAAATTTTTTTCTTGAAGACATTTAGCTAGTCATCCGACTGGCTTTCTCAATTCAGAAGGTCTTTGCAAGAATCTGTGGCAATTATGTACCCTGGAAAGTCCCAATTAGCATATGACAGCCAGGTGTTTGAGACCTTCTGAATGCAAGGTGTTGATGCATTGAGGCAAAGTGGTGTTATCGAAACTGCCCAGGGTAAGGTGTCAAAACAGCATTGTACATGGCAGACAGTTGGTGTTGAACACTCCACCTCTATTCAGGCTTGGTTCCTTTATTTTCATATAAATGGCCTCCTTAACACCACTCTTGAACCAGTTCTGTTCCTTTCCAAGATGTTGACATTACAATCTTCAAAGGTATGTCCTTTATCCTTAAGATGTAGGTACACATCTGAGTCCTGACCCAAGGAATTGGCTCTCCTGTTCTAGGCCATATGTTGGTGCAGTTGCTGTTTGGTCACCCCCACATACAAATCAGAGCACTCTTCACTGCACTGCGTATATGAGTTGCTTTTTGTGCTTTGGTACTGGTCTTTCGGATGTCCAATTGCTGCCTCAGTGTTGTTTTCGTTTAAAGCAGACAGGGATACGGTGTTTTTTTAAAATTCTTCTTATTTCTTGAGACCCCTGCTACATATGGGATGACCATGTTCTTTCTCCTGTCTTGCTTTCCCCCTTTACTGTTGGTATTCATATTATTTTCTTTCATTCTACCCCTTTGACAAATGCCCAGTCTGGTTTTTCACAAGTTTTAAGGGCTCCTCTGAATGTTTCATTTCTTTAGCCTTCACCCTCTGTGCTAGTGGGGATGTTCTCAGCTCTGTGTTGCAGGGTTCTGATGACACCAGCTTGTGATCTAAAGGTGGTGGGAGTCAAACATCAAATACTGATCTGTGTGTGTTGGTTATCTGTAAACTCTACTTCCATTTTACCATTCTCCCTGACTTCTACCAAGCAGTCCAAGAAAGCCAGTGTGTTGTTTTGTACCTCTTCCTTTGTAAATGTGATGTTCTGGTCTGCAGCATTGATGTGTCTGTGAAGGCTTGTACTTCCTTCTGGTGGATTTTAACCAGTGTCATCCACATATCTGAACCAGTGGCTGGGAATAAGTGCCTGGTTTCCACTTTCTCCATGTAAGGTTGGCCACGATGGGTGAAACTGGACATCCCATAGCACACTCCATGTTTTTGCTTATAGAATTTATCCCTGTATTTGAAAAATCCAGTAGGGAACCACTTTGCTTTGATACACTGCTTGATCAACGGCTTCATCCTGTTGGCGAGTCTATAAGATTTTTCTTGTAGTGGCTGTCTTTTGCAAAGGTTCTCATTCATTCAGATCATGTATCATATTTGTTTTATTCAGTTAGATCAATAGGAATTGACTTTATTTAGTTCTTGTTTGCTGGAATACAATTTAAATATCTGATTTTAAAGTCGATTTGTGCAATGTTACAATAGAGTTAATTTCCATATGTACATGAGAGTTTAACTGCTAAAGGCCTCCCTATAATGTTTCTTAATTCTCCCTGGCATTGGTAGACGTTCTGTCTCGATTCCTCTATTTCCATGTGATATTGGACATAAGGCAATGTATACAGGCAGCAGATGAACAGCGTCAATCATTGGAATGACTGTTGTAATGTCGCAATCACAGCCTTGATCGTACCGTTGGGACAGAGGGGGACCCCTGGATTTGGGACAGAGGGGGGTTAGATGTGGTACAGGGGGCTAGATTTGGGACAGAGGAGGGGACCCTGGATCTGGCACAGTGGGGGGGCTGGATTGGGGACAGATGGGGGTCTGGATTTGGGACAGAGAAGGGGCCCTGGATTTGGGACAGAGGGGGGCTGCATTTGGGACAGAGAGGGTCCCTGGATTTGGGACAGAGGGGCCCCTTGATCTAGGACAGAGGGGGGGCTGCATTTGGGACAGAGGTGGGGCCCTTGATTTGGGACAGAGGGGGGACCCTGGATTTGGGACAGAGGGGGGGCTGGATTTGGGATAGGGGTGGGGGCCCTGGATTTGGGACAGAAGGGGGACCCTGGATTTGAGACAGAGGGAGGTCCCCTGGATTTGGGACATGGGGGGACCCCTGGATTTGGGACAGGGGGGCTGCATTTTGGACAGAAGGGGGGTGCATTTGGGAAAGAGGGGGCCCCTGGATTTGGGGCAGAGGGGGCACCTGGATTTAGGAAAGGGGGGGCACCTGGATTTGGGAAAGAAGTGCGGGCCCTGGATTTGGGACAGAGGGGGGACCCTGGATTTAGGACAGTGGGGGACCCTGGATTTGGGACAGAGGGGGACCCCTGGATTTGGGACAGAGGGGGGTTAGATGTGGTACAGGGGGCTAGATTTGGGACAGAGGAGGGGACCCTGGATCTGGCACAGTGGGGGGGCTGGATTGGGGACAGATGGGGGTCTGGATTTGGGACAGAGAAGGGGCCCTGGATTTGGGACAGAGGGGGGCTGCATTTGGGACAGAGAGGGTTCCTGGATTTGGGACAGAGGGGCCCCTTGATCTAGGAGTCCTAGATCAAGGGACCCCTCTGTCCCAAATCCAGGAACCCTCTCTGTCCCAAATGCAGCCCCCCTCTGTCCCAAATCCAGGGCCCCTTCTCTATCCCAAATCCAGACCCCCTCGTCCCGAATCCAGACCCCCATCTGTCCCCAATCCAGCCCCCCCACTGTCCAGATCCGGGTCCCCCCTCTGTCCCAAATTACTCCCCTGTACCACCTAACCCCCCTCTGTCCCAAATCCAGGGGTCCCCTCTGTCCCAAATCCAGGGTCCCCCACTGTCCTAAATCCAGGGTCCCCCCTCTGTCCCAAATCCAGGGCCCGCACTTCTTTCCCAAATCCAGGTGCCCCCCCTTTCCTAAATCCAGGTGCCCCCTCTGCCCAAATCCAGGGGCCCCCTCTTTCCCAAATGCACCCCCTTCTGTCAAAATGCAGCCCCCCTGTCCCAATCCAGGGGTCCCCCATGTCCCAAATCCAGGGGACCTCCCTCTGTCTCAAATCCAGGTCCCCCTTCTGTCCAATCCAGGGCCCCCTCTGTCCCAAATACAGCCCCCCTCTATCCCAAATCAGGGCCCCTTCTCTTTCCCAAATCCAACCCCCCTCTGTCCCCAATCCAGGTGCCCCCTATGTGCCACATTCAGGGTCTCCTCCTCTGTCCCAAATCCAGCCCCCCAAATCTAAGCTCCCCCCTGTCCCAAATCCAGGGGTCCCCCTCTGTCCCAAATCCAGGGTCCCCCCCTCTGTCCCAATCCAGGGGACCCCCCTCTGTCCCAAATCCAGAAACCCCCTCTGTCCTAAATCCAACCCCCCCAACCCACGGCCCCCCCTTGTCCCAAATCCAGGGCCCTCCCTCTGTCCCAAATCCAGGTCCCCCCTCTGTCCCAAATCCAGGGCCCTCCCTCTGTCCAAATCCAGGGTCCCCCTCTGTCCCAAATCAAGGGCCCCACCTCTGTCCCAAATGCAGCCCCCCCTCTTTCCTAGATCAAGGGGCCCCTCTGTCCCAATCAGGGACCCTCTCGTCCCAAATGCAGCCCCCCTCTGTCCCAAATCCAGGGCCCCTTCTCTATCCCAAATTCAGACCCCTTCTGTCCCAAATCCAGACCCCCATCTGTCCCCAATCCAGCCCCCCCCCCCCACTGTGCAAGATCCGGGTCCCCCCTCTGTCCAAAATCCAGCCCCCTGTACCAAATCTAATCCCCCTCTGTCCAAATCCAGGGGTCCCCCTCTGTCCCAAATCCAGGGTCCCCCCGTCCTAAATCCAGGGTCCCCCTCTGTCCCAAATCCAGGGCCCGCACTTCTTTCCCAAATCCAGGTGCCCCCCCTTTCCTAAATCCAGGTGCCCCCTCTGTCCCAAATCCAGGGTCCCCCTCTGTCCCAATGCACCCCCCCTCTGTTCCAAAAGCAGCCCCCCCTGTCCCAAATCCAGGGGTCCCCCATTGTCCCAAATCCAGGGACCTCCCTCTGTCTCAAATCCAGGGTCCCCCTTCTGTCCCAAATCCAGGGCCCCCACCCCATCCCAAATCCAGCCCCCCCTCTGTCCCAATCCAGGGTCCCCCCTCTGTCCCAAATCAAGGGCCCCCCTCTGTCCCAAATGCAGCCCCCCCTCTGTCCTAGATCAAGGGGCCCCTCTGTCCCAATCCAGGGACCCTCTCTGTCCCAAATGCAGCCCCCCTCTGTCCCAAATCCAGGGCCCCTTCTCTATCCCAAATTCAGACACCTTCTGTCCCAAATCCAGACCCCCATCTGTCCCCATCCAGCCCCCCCACTGTGCAAGATCCAGGGTCCCCTCCTCTGTCCAAAATCCAGCCCCCTGTACCAAATCTAACCCCCTCTGTCCCAAATCCAGGGGTCCCCCTCTGTCCCAAATCCAGGGTCCCCCCACTGTCCTAAATCCAGGGGTCCCCCTCTGTCCCAAATCCAGGGCCCACACTCTTTCCCAAATCCAGGTGCCCCCCCTTTCCTAAATCCAGGTGCCCCTCTGTCCCAAATCCAGGGTCCCCCTTTGTCCCAAATGCACCCCCCTCTGTCCAAAATGCAGCCCCCCGTCCCAAATCCAGGGGTCCCCCATTGTCCCAAATCCAGGGGACCTCCTCTGTCTCAAATCCAGGGTCCCCTTCTGTCCCAAATCCAGGGCCCCCACCCCTATCCCAAATCCAGCCCCCCCTCTGTCCCAAATCCAGGGCCCCCCTCTGTCCCAAATACAGCCCCCCTCTATCCCAAATCCAGGGCCCCTTCTCTGTCCCAAATCCACACCCCCCCTCTGTCCCCAATCCAGGTGCCCCCTCTGTGCCACATTCAGGGTCCCCTCCTTTGTCCAACCAATCCAGCCCCCCCAAATCTAAGCTCCCCTCTGTCCCAAATCCAGGGGTCCCCCTCTGTCCCAAATCCAGGGTCCCCCCCTCTGTCCAAATCCAGGGACCCCACTCGGTCCCAAATCCAGAAAACCCCCCCTGTCCTAAATCCAACCCCCCCAACCCACGTCCCCCCTCTGTCCCAAATCCAGGGCCCTCCTCTGTCCCAATCCAGGTCCCCCCTCGTCCCAAATCCAGGGCCCTCCCTCTGTCCCAAATCCAGGCCCTCCTCTGTCCCAAATCCAGGTCCCCCTTCTGTCCCAAATCCAGGTCCCCCCCACTGTCCCAAGCAACCTTACCTGCAGTCTGTGTAATTGCTGTGTTCTGCCTCCATGTGTATTTCCTGTGTTTGGAACTAGGAACTGCAGAAACAATCTTACCATCTCCCTCTAGTGGTGAGTTTATAGGAACTGCAGTACACACACGGACCACAGCACAGACTCAGCAGTTAGGCTTTATTACATAGGATTAAAAACTGTTAATGGCACTGCAAACTAGTATTTTAGTGTCTCCAGGGCCCGCTTCCCTAATGATGCAAGGTGAACCCACTAACGGCACTAACCCTGCTGCACACACTGACCATCAGACTGGAAGAGTAAAGACAAGCCATCTAGTCCGCGTGTTCAGCACAGCACCACGGACAGTGAACTGGCTCCTCCTGCGCTCTGCCTCCACTGCATCCTGCGTCACATGGGTGCTCCGTTGCCTGCACATGCAACGTCACATCTGAGTCTGACAGTGATTGTGCGTTGAATGGCACAACTTTGAGTTGAAGAGCAATTGCGGGCAGCCTACACAGACAGGACAGACTAACCAGCCCAGGACCTCTACTCTGGACTCGACTTTCTCCGACCTCACCTGAGGTATTTGCTGTGCCAGGGGAGGGGGGATTGGGGAATGGGGGTATGTGTGCTCTGCCATGGGGCTGGGGTTATTTGTATGCTGATGACGGGTATGTGCCGTGCCAAACCAATTTTAAAGTAACTGTGCCATGGGGGAGCCCGGGAGGCATTTGTGTGCTGGTGGTGCCAGGCACAGTATGATACCATCTGGCACCAACAGCACACAAATGCCTCCCAAGCACCCCCCATGCCTAGCTACAGAACTTGTGCAGTGCGATGCACTAAAAGACAGAGCCTGTTGGGAAATGTCAGACTACATGGTGGAGGAGGGAGCAATCAGTTAGTTCCTGCCTTCTCTACTGGCTCCTGCAGGTTTTATTGAAGAACGGGAAGTAAGACACGCTCCTTTACCTCCCATAATTTTTATTTATATAAAAACGTATAATGTAATTGACATTTTTTGGGGGGGTTTTACTGTCAAGCAGGCTCACCGTACAGCTCCCAACACCCGCAAAATTTAAATGGACTCCCCTCTCCTCGATTTACATTTCTTTAGGGTTGAGCACATAAAGTCCCAAGTAAACGAGGGTGTAAATAAACTCATGTACAGGTTTAAATAGTCACTGTTGGTTTAAAAATTATCAAGAATTGCTCAAAGCTGGGAAGTGGTATAATGGCCACACAGTGTGCAGGAAAGCAGGCTGGTTTGCCCAGATGTGTCTTCATATTGCAGTAGTCCGCACCTTCTTCTCAGAGCCAGTTCATCCACAGGTAACTACACTTTCTCTAGTCATGAATGTATGTAATTTGGCACCCCCTAAATCTGCCAACATGAACATATTTACTCCTGGTAACATTTCATTTAGATATATATTTACGTTGCATTCTAAGAAGAATTTTGGTCTGTAGCACAGACCCTGGGAGCCTGGGATACATTTTTATTTTATTATGTTTTTTGTATTATCATTAATCATTTAAAAATCTATTTGAAGGAGTCAACAATTGCCCAGGATTCCATCTTTGTCAAATGCTGTAACTGTGTCCATGACAACTTTCTCATACTGCAACCTTAGTCACTTACACAATCATAGATCTCATATTTGTTTCACATGTCCTCTTATTGCCATGTTTAGTGCTGAGCCATGGCAACTATCTTTTCTTAAACCATAAACTATTTATATCATAATCATAACCAATATACGTAAAAATGAATTAGCCTATCTCAATCTATATAAATACATACTGTATAAATACATGTAAGTAGCCCTTACTCTGGGGTGGTGTGTTTGTTGCTGCCTTCAATCTAGTACTAGATTTGCTCAGGCAAATTATCCCCTCTCCCTCTCTTAATGACACTACCTCCTTCAATCTGACGAGACTTTATATGAGCGCAAGCATGCTCAGCAATGCCTATGAGGCAGCATGGAAAGAGGGAATTTCCCACCATGCAATTCATACATACTAACTGTAACTTTTACAGTTACAGCAAACTGCACACAGCAGAAGAGTTTATGATAATAAGGCACTTGGTTGACAGCTGAAATGTAAGATGTTTTCCCATTGGATATCGAAAGATTAGGGGACAGATCAACAAAAAAATGTGATATTTGGAAAGAATATATAGTTTCCAGTAGTAGTATTTGTAATTGTACATGTGATAATTACTATGCTCCTAAAGTGCGTTGAAAACATTTTTGCACAATTATTGTCAATAAATTGAAGATAGTGTTAAATGCAGGTACCTTCTTTGGGGTGCGCTCAATGCAAGCATTCAGACAAGGAATGCTGGGAGTTGTAGTTTTCCCAACATTTGGAGGGCCACAATTTGACATCCATTCTAATGCATCTGCGGGGGCAGCACATTTAGAATGTGTAACACCTGTAAGAGGATGTCTCTATTTGGCTATGTACAAATTTTTATTGAAAATGACATGGTTCAGTAAAGCCCAAAACCTGCTCCTATCAAAGGCCGATTATCATGATAATCGGCCTTTGATAGGAGCAGGTTTTGGGCTTTACTGAACCATGTCATTTTCAATAAAAATTTGACATAGCCAAATAGAGACATCCTCTTACAGGTGTTACACATTCAAAATGTGCTGCCCCCGCAGATGCATTAGAATGGATGTCAAATTGTGGCCCTCCAAATGTTGGGAAAACTACAACTCCCAGCATTCCTTGTCTGAATGCTTGCATTGAGCGCACCCCAAAGAAGGTACCTGCATTTAACACTATCTTCAATTTATTGACAATAATTGTGCAAAAATGTTTTCAACGCACTTTAGGAGCATAGTATTATCACATGTACAATTACAAATACTACTACTGGAAACTATATATTCTTTCCAAATATCACATTTTTTTGTTGATCTGTCCCCTAATTCTTTCGATATCCAATGGGAAAACATCTTACATTTCAGCTGTCAACCAAGTGCCTATTATCATAAACTCTTCTGCTGTGTGCAGTTTTGCTGTAACTGTAAAAGTTACAGTTAGTATGTATGAATTGCATGGTGGGAAATTCCCTCTTTCCATGCTGCCTCATAGGCATTGCTGAGCATGCTTGCGCTCATATAAAGTCTCGTCAGATTGAAGGAGTGTAGTGTCATTAAGAGAGGGAGAGGGGATAATTTGCCTGAGCAAATCTAGTACTAGATTGAAGGCAGCAACAACACACCACCCCAGAGTAAGGGCTACTTACATGTATTTATACAGTATGTATTTATATAGATTGAGATAGGCTAATCATTTTTACAGTAATTGGTTATGATTATGATATAAATAGTTTATGGTTTAAGGAAAAGATAGTTGCCATGGCTCAGCACTAAACATGGCAATAAGAGGACATGTGAAACAAATATGAGATCTATGATTGTGTAAGTGACTAAGGGTTGCAGTATGAGAAAGTTGTCATGGACACAGTTACAGCATTTGACAAAGATGGAATCCTGGGCAATTGTTGACTCCTTCAAAATAGATTTTTAAATGATTAATGATAATACAAAAACATAATAAATAAAAATGTATCCCAGGCTCCCAGGGTCTGTGCTACAGACCAAAATTCTTCTTAGAATGCAACGTAAATATATATCTAAATGAAATGTTACCAGGAGTAAATATGTTCATGTTGGCAGATTTAGGGGGTGCCAAATTACATACATTCATGACTAGAGAAAGTGTAGTTACCTGTGGATGAACTGGCTCTGAGAAGAAGGTGCGGACTACTGCAATATGAAGACAATCTGGGCAAACCAGCCTGCTTTCCTGCACACTGTGTGGCCATTATACCACTTCCCAGCTTTGAGCAATTCTTGATAATTTTTAAACCAACAGTGACTATTTAAACCTGTACATGAGTTTATTTACACCCTCGTTTACTTGGGACTTTATGTGCTCAACCCTAAAGAAATGTAAATCGAGGAGAGGGGAGTCCATTTAAATTTTGCGGGTGTTGGGAGCTGTACGGTGAGCCTGCTTGACAGTAAAACCCCCCCAAAAATGTCAATTACATTATACGTTTTTATATAAATAAAAATTATGGGAGGTAAAGGAGCGTGTCTTACTTCCCGTTCTTCAATAAAACCTGCAGGAGCCAGTAGAGAAGGCAAGGAACTAACCTGATTGCTCCCTCCTCCACCATGTAGTCTGACATTTCCCAACAGGCTCTGTCTTTTAGTGCATCGCACTGCACAAGTTCTGTAGCTAGGCATGGGGGGTGCTTGGGAGGCATTTGTGTGCTGTTGGTGCCAGATGGTATCATACTGTGCCTGGCACCACCAGCACACAAATGCCTCCCGGGCTCCCCCATGGCACAGTTACTTAAAATTGGTTTGGCACGGCACATACCCGTCATCAGCATACAAATAACCCCAGCCCCATGGCAGAGCACACATACCCCCATTCCCCAATCCCCCCTCCCCTGGCACAGCAAATACCTCAGGTGAGGTCGGAGAAAGTCGAGTCCAGAGATAGAGGTCCTGGGCTGGTTAGTCTGTCCTGTCTGTGTAGGCTGCCCGCAATTGCTCTTCAACTCAAAGTTGTGCCATTCAACGCACAATCACTGTCAGACTCAGATGTGACGTTGCATGTGCAGGCAACGGAGCACCCATGTGACGCAGGATGCAGTGGAGGCAGAGCGCAGGAGGAGCCAGTTCACTGTCCGTGGTGCTGTGCTGAACACGCGGACTAGATGGCTTGTCTTTACTCTTCCAGTCTGATGGTCAGTGTGTGCAGCAGGGTTAGTGCCGTTAGTGGGTTCACCTTGCATCATTAGGGAAGCGGGCCCTGGAGACACTAAAATACTAGTTTGCAGTGCCATTAACAGTTTTTAATCCTATGTAATAAAGCCTAACTGCTGAGTCTGTGCTGTGGTCCGTGTGTGTACTGCAGTTCCTATAAACTCACCACTAGAGGGAGATGGTAAGATTGTTTCTGCAGTTCCTAGTTCCAAACACAGGAAATACACATGGAGGCAGAACACAGCAATTACACAGACTGCAGGTAAGGTTGCTTGGGACAGTGGGGGGGACCTGGATTTGGGACAGAAGGGGGACCTGGATTTGGGACAGAGGAGGGCCTGGATTTGGGACAGAGGGAGGGCCCTGGATTTGGGACAGAGGGGGGACCTGGATTGGGACAGAGGAGGGCCCTGGATTTGGGACAGAGGGGGGACGTGGGTTGGGGGGGTTGGATTTAGGACAGGGGGGGTTTTCTGGATTTGGGACCGAGTGGGGTCCCTGGATTTGGGACAGAGGGGGGGACCCTGGATTTGGGACAGAGGGGGACCCCTGGATTTGGGACAGAGGGGAGCTTAGATTTGGGGGGGCTGGATTGGTTGGACAAAGGAGGGGACCCTGAATGTGGCACAGAGGGGGCACCTGGATTGGGGACAGAGGGGGGGTGTGGATTTGGGACAGAGAAGGGGCCCTGGATTTGGGATAGAGGGGGGCTGTATTTGGGACAGAGGGGGGCCCTGGATTTGGGACAGAGGGGGGCTGGATTTGGGATAGGGGTGGGGGCCCTGGATTTGGGACAGAAGGGGACCCTGGATTTGAGACAGAGGAGGTCCCCTGGATTTGGGACAATGGGGGACCCCTGGATTTGGGACGGGGGGCTGCATTTTGGACAGAGGGGGGTGCATTTGGGACAAAGGGGGACCCTGGATTTGGGACAGAGGGGCACCTGGATTTAGGAAAGGGGGGGCACCTGGATTTGGGAAAGAGTGTGGGCCCTGGATTTGGGACAGAGGGGGACCCCGGATTTAGGACAGTGGGGGGACCCTGGATTTGGGACAGAGGGGGACCCCTGGATTTGGGACAGAGGGGGTTAGATTTGGTACAGGGGGCTGGATTTTGGACAGAGGAGGGGACCCTGGATCTTGCACAGTGGGGGGGCTGGATTGGGGACAGATGGGGGTCTGGATTTGGGACAGAAGGTGTCTGAATTTGGGATAGAGAAGGGGCCCTGGATTTGGGACAGAGGGGGGCTGCATTTGGGACAGAGAGGGTCCCTGGATTGGGACAGAGGGGCCCCTTGATCTAGGACAGAGGGGGGGCTGCATTTGGGACAGAGGGGGGCCCTTGATTTGGGACAGAGGGGGGACCCTGGATTGGGACAGAGGGGGGGCTGGATTTGGGATGGGGTGGGGGCCCTGGATTTGGGACAGAAGGGGGACCCTGGATTTGAGACAGAGGGAGGTCCCTGGATTTGGGACAATGGGGGACCCCTGGATTTGGGACAGGGGGGGCTGCTTTTGGAACAGAGGGGGGGTGCATTGGGACAGAGGGGGACCCTGGATTTGGGACAGGGGGGCACCTGGATTTAGGAAAGGGGGGGCACCTGGATTTGGGAAAGAAGTGCGGGCCCTGGATTTGGGACAGAGGGGGGACCCTGGATTTAGGACTGGGGGGACCCTGGATTTGGGACAGAGGGGGACCCCTGGATTTGGACAGAGGGGGATTAGATTTGGTACAGGGGGCTGGATTTTGGACAGAGGGGGGACCCGGATCTTGCACAGTGGGGGGGGGGGGCTGGATTGGGGACAGATGGGGGTCTGGATTTGGGACAGAAGGGGTCTGAATTTGGGATAGAGAAGGGGCCCTGGATTTGGGACAGAGGGGGGCTGCATTTGGGACGAGAGGGTCCCTGATTGGGACAGAGGGGCCCCTTGATCTAGGAAAGAGGGGGGGCTGCATTTGGGACAGAGGTGGGGCCCTTGATTTGGGACAGAGGGGGACCCTGGATTTGGACAGAGGGAGGGCCCTGGATTTGGGACAGAGGGGGGACCTGGATTTGGGACAGAGGGAGGGCCCTGGATTTGGGACAAGGGGGGGCCGTGGGTTGGGGGGGTTGGATTTAGGACAGAGGGGGTTTCTGGATTTGGGACAGAGGGGGGTCCCCTGGATTGGGACAGAGGGGGGGACCCTGGATTTGGGACAGAGGGGGACCCCTGGATTTGGGACAGGGGGGAGCTTAGATTTGGGGGGCTGGATTTGGGACAGAGGAGGAGACCCTGAATGTGGCACATAGGGGGCACCTGGATTGGGGACAGAGGGGGGTTGGATTTGGGAAAGAGAAGGGGCCCTGATTTGGGATAGAGGGGGGCTGTATTTGGGACAGAGGGGGCCCTGGATTGGACAGAAGGGGGACCTGGATTTGAGACAGAGGGAGGTCCCCTGGATTTGGGACATGGGGGACCCCTGGATTTGGGACAGGGGGGCTGCATTTTGACAGAAGGGGGTGCATTTGGGAAAGAGGGGGCCCCTGGATTTGGGCAGAGGGGGCACCTGGATTTAGGAAAGGGGGGGCACCTGGATTTGGGAAAGAAGTGCGGGCCCTGGATTTGGGACAGAGGGGGGACCCTGGATTTAGGACAGTGGGGGACCCTGGATTTGGGACAGAGGGGACCCCTGGATTTGGGACAGAGGGGGGTTAGGTGGTACAGGGGAGTAATTTGGGACAGAGGGGGGACCCGGATCTGGACAGTGGGGGGGCTGGATTGGGGACAGATGGGGGTCTGGATTCGGGACGAGGGGGTCTGGATTTGGGATAGAGAAGGGGCCCTGGATTTGGGACAGAGGGGGGCTGCATTTGGGACAGAGAGGGTTCCTGGATTTGGGACAGAGGGGTCCCTTGATCTAGGACAGAGGGGGGCTGCATTTGGGACAGAGGTGGGGCCCTTGATTTGGGACAGGGGGGACCTTGGATTTGGGACAGAGGGAGGGGCTGGATTTGGGACATAGGGGGGACCCAGCATTTGGGACAGAGAGGGGCTGCTTTGGGACAAAGGGGGGCTGGATTTGGGAGAGATGGGGGACCCTGTATTTGAGACAGAGAGGGGGCTGGATTTGGGACAGAGGGGGTGACCCTAGATTGGGACAGGGGGGGCTGGATTTGGGGACAGAAGGGGGACCCAAGATTTGGAAAGAGGGGGTACCCTGGATTAAGACAAAGGCGGCCTGTATTTTGGACAGAAGGGGGGCTGGGTTTGGGACAGAGGGGAACCCTGGGTTTGGGATAGTGGGGGGAACTCTAGATTTGGACAGAGGGGGGACTCTAGATTTGGGACAGAGGGGGACCCCTGGATTTGGGGCAGGGGGGGTTAGATTTGGGACAGGGTCTGGATTTGGGACAGAGGAGAGGAGCCTGGATCTGGCACAGTGGGGGGGGCCTGATTGGGGACAGATGGGGGTCTGGATTCGGAACAGAGGGGGTGTCCCCCCTCTGTCCCAAATCCAGGGCCCCTTCTCTGTCCCAAATCCAGCCCCCCCCCCTACCCTACCCCCCCCTGCCCCAAATCCAGGGGTCCCCCTCTGTCCCAAATCTAGAGTCCCCCCTCTGTCCCAAATCTAGAGTTCCCCCCACTATCCCAAACCCAGGGTTCCCCCTCTGTCCCAAACCCAGCCCCCCTTCTGTCCAAAATACAGGCCGCCTTTGTCTTAAATCCAGGGTACCCCCTCTTTCCCAAATCTTGGGTCCCCCTTCTGTCCCAAATCCAGCCCCCCCTGTCCCAAATCTAGGGTCACCCCCTCTGTCCCAAATCCAGCCCCCTCTCTGTCTCAAATACAGGGTCCCCCATCTCTCCCAAATCCAGCCCCTCCTTTGTCCCAAAAGCAGCCCCTCTCTGTCCCAAATGCTGGGTCCCCCCTATGTCCCAAATCCAGCCCCTCCCTCTGTCCCAAATCCAAGGTCCCCCCTCTGTCCCAAATCAAGGGCCCCACCTCTGTCCCAAATGCAGCCCCCCCTCTGGGACAGAGGGGGGCTGCATTTGGGACAGAGTGTAGGGGCCCTTGATTTGGGACAGAGGGGGGACCCTGGATTTGGGACAGAGGGGGGGCTGGATTTGGGATAGGGGGTGCCCTGGATTTGGGACAGAAGGGGACCCGGATTTGAGACAGAGGGAGTCCCCTGGATTTGGGACAATGGGGGACCCCTGGATTTGGGACAGGGGGGGCTGCATTTTGGACAGAGGGGGGGTGCATTTGGGACAGGGGGACCCTGGATTTGGGACAGAGGGGCACCTGGATTTAGGAAAGGGGGGGCCCTGGATTTGGGAAAGAAGTGCGGGCCCTGGATTTGGGACAGAGGGGGACCCGGATTTAGGACATGGGGGACCCTGGATTTGGGACAGAGGGGGACCCCTGGATTTGGACAGAGGGGATTAATTTGGTACAGGGGCTGGATTTTGGACAGAGGAGGGGACCCTGAGATCTTGCACAGTGGGGGGGGGGGGCTGGATTGGGGACAGATGGGGGTCTGGATTTGGGACAGAAGGGGTCTGAATTGGGATAGAGAAGGGGCCCTGGATTTGGGACAGAGGGGGCTGCATTTGGGACGAGAGGGTCCCTGGATTGGGACAGAGGGGCCCCTTGATCTGGAAAGAGGGGGGGCTGCATTTGGGACAGAGGTGGGGCCCTTGATTTGGGACAGAGGGGGACCTGGATTTGGACAGAGGGAGGGCCCTGGATTTGGGACAGAGGGGGGGACCTGGATTTGGACAGAGGGAGGGCCCTGGATTTGGGACAAGGGGGCCGTGGGTTGGGGGGGTTGGATTTAGGACAGAGGGGGTTTCTGGATTTGGGACAGGGGGTGGTCCCCTGGATTTGGGACAGAGGGGGGGACCCTGGATTTGGACAGAGGGGGACCCCTGGATTTGGGACAGGGGGGAGCTTAGATTTGGGGGGGCTGGATTGGGACAGAGGAGGAGACCCTGAATGTGGCACATAGGGGCACCTGGATTGGGGACAGAGGGGTTTGGATTTGGGAAAGAGAAGGGGCCCGGATTTGGGATAGAGGGGGGCTGTATTTGGGACCGAGGGGGCCCTGGATTTGGGACAAAGGGGGACCCTGGATTTGAGACAGAGGAGGTCCCCTGGATTTGGGACATGGGGGCCCCTGGATTTGGGACAGGGGGGCTGCATTTTGGACAGAAGGGGGGTGCATTTGGGAAGAGGGGGCCCTGGATTTGGGCAGAGGGGGCCCTGGATTTAGGAAAGGGGGGGCACCTGGATTTGGGAAAGAAGTGCTGGGCCCTGGATTTGGGACAGAGGGTGGACCCTGGATTTAGGACAGTGGGGGGACCCGGATTTGGACAGAGGGGGACCCCTGGATTTGGACAGAGGGGGGTTGAGTGGTACAGGGGCTAGATTTTGGGACAGAGGAGGGGACCCTGGATCTGCACAGTGGGGGGGCTGGATTGGGGACAGATGGGGGTCTGGATTCGGGAAAGAGGGGTCGGATTTGGGATAGAGAAGGGGCCCTGGATTTGGGACAGAGGGGGGCTGCATTTGGGACAGAGAGGGTTCCTGGATTTGGGACAGAGGGGTCCCTTGATCTAGGACAGAGGGGGGCTGCATTTGGGACAGGGGGCCCTTGATTTGGGACAGAGGGGGACCTTGGATTTGGGACAGAGGGAGGGGCTGGATTTGGGACATAGGGGGGACCCAGCATTTGGGACAGAGAGGGCTGCTTTTGGGACAAAGGAGGGCTGGATTTGGGAGAGATGGGGGACCCGTATTGAGACAGAGAGGGGGCTGGATTTGGGACAGAGGGGGTGACCCTAGATTTGGGACAGGGGGGGCTGGATTTGGGACAGAAGGGGGACCCAAGATTTTGGAAAGAGGGGTACCCTGGATTTAAGACAAAGGCGGCCTGTATTTTGGACAGAAGGGGGGCTGGGTTTGGGACAGAGGGGGGACCCTGGGTTTTGGGTAGTGGGGGAACTCTAGATTTGGACAGAGGGGGGACTCTAGATTTGGGACAGAGGGGGACCCCTGGATTTGGGGCAGGGGGGGTTAGATTTGGGACAGGGTCTGGATTTGGACAGAGGAGAGGAGCTGGATCTGGCACATTGGGGGGGGCCTGGATTGGGGACAGATGGGGTCTGGATTCGGAACGAGGGGGTCTGGATTTGGGACGAGAAGGGGCCCCTGGATTTGGGACAGAGGGGGGCTGCATTTGGGAAGAAAGGGTCCCTGGATTTGGGACAGAAGCCCCTTGATCTAGGACAGAGGAGGGGCTGATTTAGGACGAGGTGGGGCCCTTGATTTGGGACAGAGGGGGACCCTGGATTTGGGACAGGGGGAGGGGCTGGATTTGGGACACAGAGGGGGACCCTGGATTTGGATAGAGGGGGGTATGGATTTGGATGGGGGGGACCCTGGATTTGGGACAGGGGGAGCTGGATTTGGGACAGAGAGGGGGCCTGGATAAGGGACAAAGGGGATGACCCTGCATTTGGACAGAGGGGCTGCATTTGGGACAAAGGGGGGCTGGATTTGGACAAGGGCCCCCCTCAATTTGAGACAGAGGGGGCTGGATTTGGGACAGGGGGGTGACCCTGGATTTGGGACAGAGGGGGGGCTGGATTTGGGATAGAGGGGGGACCCTGTATTTGAGACAGAGAGGCCTGGATTTGGGACGAGGGGGTGACCTAGATTTGGGACAGGGGGGGCTGGATTGGGACAGAGGAGGGCCCAAGATTTGGGACAGAGGGGAACCCTGGCTTGGGATAGTGGGGAACTCTGATTTGGGACGAGGGGGGACTCTAGATTTGGGACAGAGGGGAACTCTAGATTGGGACAGTGGGGGCCCTGGATTTGGGACATGGGTGGACCCTGGATTGGACAGAGGGGACCCATGGATTTGGGCCAAAGGGGGGTTAGATTTGGGACAGGGGTCTGGATTTGGGACAGAGGAGAGGAGCCTGGATCTGGCACAGTGGGGGGGGGGGCTGGATTGGGGACAGATGGGGTCTGGATTTGGGACAGAGAGGGCCCTGGATTTGGGACAGAGGGGGGCTGCATTTGGGACAGAGGGGGTCACTGCATTTGGGACAGAAGAGCCCCTTGATCTAGGACAGGATGGGCTGCATTTGGGACATTACATATTCGCTTTGTGGCAGAGACTGTTAAAGCCAGCTTGCTATATACAAGCTAAAGTCAAGTATTTTATTCAGGAGCAGTTCTTGGTGTGTGGCTATTCAAAAACTGTGTTCTGGACTCAGTGTGTTCTTATTTTGCAGCCTCAGAATTTTGGACAGGCATCTGTGTTTCTAAAGCTTGGATTCTAAAAATAAATTTCAAAACCCACAACTACCAAAACAACATCGACAGGCCTATATGAACAAAAACCATGAAATGCCTTCACCATGCATTTATAGCCACATTTCTATATATCATAAGCAAGGAAGATGGTTTGTAGTAGAACTTGCAAATATAACGCATGAGAGGTCAAGTCATCTAATTATACGATATAGACCTGGAAGAAAATATTATAAATGAAAATCGTGGGATGGTAAATCATTTTATTTTTATTAAGGTTTATCCATACATTAAGTTTAATGTAAAAAAAAAAAATTAATGTGAACTATACAATTGATAATTGTGTGATGTATGTATGTAATTGGATATGTTATTTACAGTAGATAGATAGCCAATGGGGACCAGGGCCACCTCATCATAATAAATAGGTCAAAACATTTTAAAAAACCTGCATGTCCTTCTCTGAAAATTGCATGCCTTCATGCTTTTGAAGGATATTAAAGTGAACACAATTGAGTTCACCTATTGGTCATTACAATAAGAAGCCCAGGCATGCCGTTCCAAAAGCAGCATCCATAGTAGGCAGTACCAATATACAGTAACAGTATGAGTTACCGATATGCTGACAGTATGCAGTTACAGTAAGCAGCCACAAGAATGGAGTTACAGTATTGCAGTACGTATGCTATTACAGTATGCAGTACAGGTAAAGTTACGTATGCAGTTCCAGGATGCAATTCAGAGTGCAGTTACATGATGAGTTACAATATATAGTTACAGTAAGCAGAATAGATGCAGTACATTATGGGGTTACGTAGGCAGTAAAATTATGCAGCATAGTATGCGTTACAGTATGCAGTACAATTATCGAGAATAGTATGCAGTTACAGCAAACAGCACAGGAAGCAATACCGTATGAAGTACAGATGGCGTTACACTATGCCGTTAAGTATGCGCATAGTATGCAGTACGGAATACAGTACAGTATACAGTATGAGTTACAGTATGACAGTTAAGCATGCAGCACAGTATGCAATACCAATGCAGTAACAGTAAGAAGCACAGTATGTAGTTACAGTATGAAGTACAGTAAGCAATGACACAATACAGACAGTATTGAAGTTACAATAGCAGCCCAGATGCAGTTAGTGGCAGTACAGTATGACATTAAATGAAGCATAGTCTAGTTAATTTTTAATTCTGCAGTCAGTATGCAGTTTACAGGACGAAAAGCACAGTAGCAGTTTATAATATGCGTACAGTATAAGTTACCAGTTTGCAGTTCAGAACAGCATCACAGGGTGCAGTACAGTAAGAGTTACAGTACGCAGTTTACACTATGCAGTATATCGTATGAAAGTGTACAGGTATGAGCGCGCACAGTATGCAAAGGATGGATTTTTAATATTTCCAGACAAGAAAAAACAATTTCTGCCTAAAAAATTTGTTAGCTTTATTTTTTATTTAATCCCACTATGGTTTACAAGGTTTTGGCAAGAAAAAGCATATTTGAAAATGTGGCGAAAAATTGCAACTAAATCGGAAAAAAAGATATTATAAAAACCTCTTTAGAAAAAAAAAAAATTGCGGGGGTAAATAATGACGAAAAAAAACAGTCAATCGATGATATTATCACTAATGTATGGGTACCAATACTGGAGGTGTATGGGAGATAAATCCTTGGGCTGAGTGTTCCAATCTATGAAAAGATTAATCCAAGAGGTGGTGGGTTTTTCAGTTTCAGTTAGGATGGGGGTAACCAGGGGAGACATGCTTAGGAAACCAAAAATGGCTAGCACCGGCCCTGGGGAGGGGATGAATAGAGGTATGCATGTATATAAAAGTGAATTCTGCCCCCCTCCCATAAATAAATAGTGGGGAGCGTATCTAAAATGTATGTTACAAATGCGAAAAAGTGCTTTTTGAACAAAGCACTACATCAGCAGCAGTGCAATGTAAACTGTGCCGTTCAGTGAAACTTCTCATAACTCATTAGTATAAATAACAGCCTGAGGCTCAAGAAAGAAGGACTGGGGCCATAGAAACGGACAAAAGCAATTTCACGTTACGTGAGTGCAGACCTGGACGAAAAGACATATCAGTGAACTACTATAAGGCAAAGAACCAGTTAAATTTGGGGGCTCAAAGCCCACATGGCTCTCCCACTGCATTATAAGTGCCCAAGTAGCTGAAAAGGTGACGGCCAACTACAGAGAGGGTGTGGAACACCCACATCTATAATAAAAAATAAAATTTTATATTAAAAGCAGTATATTAAAAACACACCAACAAAATACCCCCTTAAAAACAGACCCCACTGTGCAGTGGCTTCACATCATCCCTACACGTCCAGGATACTAACAATTGAGGCTATAAGGAATGGTACAATAAACAACACGTTATAAATATATACAATCCAAGAAGAATCCCTCACACCACTAAGTTAAGTTTAGACTCAGTCAAAGTTGCTGAGTGCTATGGTAAACCATGGCAAAATGCAAAGGAAAGAGGAGAAACCATGCACATCAGTCTTGCAAAACCTAATTATTTTTTATTTGCATGCATCACAGGGCATGGGTAGTGGACGTTCTTCGGTACACAGCGGTACCTTCTCAGGACAAATAATGATTGATTAATATATATATAGTCTTAGTATAGTATAGTAATTTGAGGTTGAATAATGACATGTCCATCCATCCAATCCAACCAATCTAGCAATATCCTCATTTTCCCGCTGTGGATCCAGAGGAAGGCAAAAAAACCCACCAAATTATGAAGGGGAAAAAATTCCTTCCTGATTCTAAATGCAATCAGAAATTTCCCATATCAACCTCTACTTTTTGTATGCAATACCAGTAACTTGCAACATTCCTTGTTTTCGAAAACTCATCCAGCTTTTTTTTTTGAAAACTGACCAATAAGAACCTTCCATAAAACGTCCACGGAAGACCGTTCCATAGCTTTATTACCTTTCCTCACAGTGAAAACCCTTTTTCCCCACTTGAGCCTAAACCTTTTTTCTTCAGTCTTATAGGGATGTTCCTTGGTGTCCTTTGACATGTTTCTATGGGAACAATGCCCAGATCGTTATTGATATGGCCAGTTATGTATTTATACCACAGTAATCATATCCCCCGCAACAGCGCCTTTTTCCCACCGCGTTACATATTGTACCTTTTCCCAGTCTCTCGTCATATCAAGCTCCCCCAATCCCCTTACTTGTTGGCCCTTCTCTGAAACCCATTTCCATTTCAAAGCCGTCTTTTTTCACAGGATTCCAAAATTGCACTGCATTTCCAAAATGAGGCCTTCCATGCTTTGTAAAGAGGAGAATACATTTCCTCCCTTGAATCCATACCTCTCTTTATAATAGACAATAACCATGCGGCTTTGGCTGTTGCAGCCTGTGCACTCTTGGCTACCTTTAAGTTGTTATCCACCAAAACTCCAAGTATCCTTTCGCCAGGGTTCACTTAACACAGAGCCACTTTTAGTATAAGCAAGCACAGATTTTTAGTCAAATAGCTCACTTACATTTCTCAACACTTGAATTTCATCTGCCACGCACATGTGACAATCTATCTAGATTCCCCCTGCAACGATTTGCACATTCTCTAAAGTTGTTAATGGTCGACAAAAGTTTGTGTCTCAGCAAACACAGACATAACCTTGCTGACAATACCAGCTCCAAAGTCATTAAAATAAATTAATAGAAGCAGCCACAACAAAGAACCCGTGTGGCAACCCCACTTGCACTTGTCCCAAATGAATAAGCCCCCATACCACAACTACTCTCTGCATTCGCTATTCATGAACCACAGTTGCTATGTAGCATAGTGTTAGAATGACGTAGAAATAATATATATATATACTAGCAAGTGTGCCCGTTGTTGCACGTGGGTTTTTATGTGTATACTTTTAATATAATTAATCTTTGCTGGAGTGTTAGTACATAATATGTATATTAAAATATATTAATATATATAAGTGTAAGCTACCGCCACTCAAGCCCTCCATAATTAGGGTAGTCCCTATCTCAGAATGACATATTTTAAGTAATAATGCTGTTATTTTTTGTAATGTAATGATTTGTTTAAGATAAACGTTTTTTACCCTAAGAAACTTCCTGCGGCACTTGAGCCTTTCCCGGTTAGTTCCGTCTTCCAGGGGTAGTTGGGTGATTGCACCATGAAACCGCCCCCGCGGACTTCCCGCGCACTTGGAGCTCTTCGGTAGTTCAACTTCCAGGGGGGAGTTTTGGCGGTGGTTTCGCGGGGCCGAAAACCAGGCTCCCAGGGTCCCCGCCGCGATTGTTGGTGAGGCTCCGACGGCAATTGGAGCCTTTCCCGTTAGTTCTGTCTTCCAGGGGTGTGTTGTGTGCGGTTGTTCGCGGCCAAAAACCGCAGCTTCCAGGCCCTGCTGCGAGTGTTGGGAGGGCTCCGCGGGCTTTCATCGGCACTTGGAGCCCCAGACCAGGTGCCCCTGTCAAGTTGTATAAATACAATACTGTACACCACATTAACTCCCTCCTCCAGCTAATCCCAGGGCTTCAAGAGGAACAGTCAGCGTCTACAATACCTAGCAACAGCAGGACGCCCCATTTCTATAGGCAATGCTCTCTTCTCCCAGTTAACGGAACACTATTGGCTTTACTGGATTCGACCAATGGGAAGGGCTTGTCTAGATGTTGACTTTACAACAACCGCGGTATAAGGAGGCAACTGGTGCTTGTTATATGGGGGATTCCTATTGGCTTGCTAGAATACGTCCGGGCCCTTTACAGTAATGTGACAATTTAGAATAATGTACTAACCTGGAAGCTGAAAATTCATATGTGAGCACTCGCGTAACAGAATAGGAGGAAAGAGACAGAGAAATTGACGGGAGAGGAGGAGAGAGCAACAGAGACAGAAGAGAGACAGAGCTAGAAGACAAACAGAGAGAGACAGACTAGGCTGAGAGAGACAAGTACAGTGGTCGTGGTGGCCATTCGCCCCAACCTCCGCTACACACATTGCCTCAGGATGTGAAGCCACTCTCCACACAGCAACTACAGCTGGATCTCATCATACCTTACTTGGCGAAAGCAAACTTGTTTGATGGCCATTTAACTCGTGCATTCTCAATAAGTCTCTCCCACAATGCTAAGCTGGTATCATCTACACTTACTGGGAAAGCAACTTTGTTTTGATTGGCCATAACTCGCACAGCTCAGTAAGATCCCACATGCAATACAGCTGGAATATCTCTACACTTACTGGACATCAACCCCTTCTTTTGATCTGCCCCGCCATTACTCAGCCTCTCCATCTCTTCCCCAGCATACTGCGAATAGACACTTCTGCAACTCTTGTTCGCATATCGTTGAATGCTTCCTCTTCTCCCCAAAATTACTCGGAGCCGCGTCCGTGATTGGCATCCGCTGTCCATAAGCATTCCCACCGCCCCTCTGCTTGCATTTGGCTCGCAAGCAAGCCCAGCGCTGGCCGGAAAGGGAGGTCAGTATCTGGGAGCTTTAAACCATTACTTGTCTGGCATCTCAACTGTTCCACACTAGCACCCAGCTCCGCTCTCAATGCGCTCAGTGCCCAGATTTATCCTGTCAGCCCCATTTCACCCCAGGTTATTCCCATACATCTTCCTTCCAGCCTCACGACTTAGGCTCTGCACTTAAGCTTCTCACACCCGCCATAGCATGAACTGCCCTCGTACTTCCCCCTTTGCGCTGCAGCCCTCAAAACAAGGGCCCTTGATCTCGATCTTTGTGCACTAATCATCCGACCCGCGGAAGGCCCATGTCTTTACATCTCTTAGAAAGCTCTCCGATGGCTTCCAAGTCAGGACTGCGAGTTTGTGTCAGAACTCGACTCCTCATGTCAGGCGAAAAGGAGGCGAGCAAGGGAAGAATAGCGGAGGGCAATGCTCCCTCCCGCGGCTCCAAATTTCCGGTCGAGGCCCATGATTTTCCCTGAGGCCCCATTCACCCAGGGAGGTGATAGGCCATACATTTGGGAACTTTTTCCAGCCCTCGTTAGGGCTCTGCCACTTTAGCTTGCAGAGACCGCCATGCATGAAGGCTGACCTGCTATAGGCCCTAGAGCTCCTCCAAAAAACAAATGCCATTTCTATTCCCTCTGTATAATCGGCAGGGAGGCCAGGGTACTTACAAGTCGCTTAGGAGAAGGTTATCCGATGGGTGGTGGGATTGCAGAACTGGATACAAGAGACTGCTGGGAACTGTAGGCTAAGGAGCAGCTAGGTGCTGCTGGACAGAAGGGGATACTGGAATGGCAAGGAGGACTCCGGAACAGTCAAGGTAAAACTAGATGTGGTAGCAGGTACATCTCTGGAACAGGCAAGGTAAGTCTCTGGAGCGATAGGTAGTAGTTGGTGAGGTATGGCAAGGAGTCTCTGGAACAGGCAAGGTAGTCTCGGAGCAGGCTAGGTAGTAGTTGGGCCGGTATGGCAAGGAGTCTCTGGAACAGGCAAGGTAAGTCTCTGGAGCAGGCTAGGTAAGTAATTGGTGCAGGTATGGCAGGAGTCTTGGAACAGGCAAAGTAAGTCTCTGGAGCAGGCTAGGTAAGAAATAGGTGCTGGAGGAACAGGATCCAGGGCAGGTAAGTGAAGGAGCCGGGGAGGTAGCTAACGCTACTATCAGGCACCGGGTCCAGGAGGATGCGTTTTTTGAATTCTGCGCTGCCCGTTGTGTCGGCATCGTGACGTAATGACATCTACGATGCCGCCCACCAGGAAGTGCAGTGCGGGACTTGAGTGGCAGGTAAGTTCGTTAACACCCTCTTAATTGAAACATCCACTCCTAAATCTGTTTAATGGACTCTGTCGGACCTACAATACTCTGTCTGCCTCTAGCAGCGTGTTGCCATATTGCCATTCCTCATGCTGCACAAACCTGCTCAAGCTTGCTTATCTTATTGCAAGCTTTTGGACTTCCTTTCGGATCACGATGGCTGAACTTGACAAACCTTCCAATACTAACAGTTTCCTTGCTTCATCATAGACCTGCCCCATGGTTGCCTACATTGTCCCACTGCCCCATACGCGATGGTATGCATCACCCGTGGACTTGGCCAGTGAGTTCCGCATCCATCCTGTTAACTTCATACTTTTTCCACAGATGCTCTGGGCATGGGTAGGGTCCTCACCGACTCTGTCGCCATCTCTCCAAAACTGTCCAACGTAAACGAGAAAGGGAGTCTGCTATTCCATTGGAAACCCCGCTACCTGTACAGCCCTCACCTAGCAACTCAGAATAGGCATCTCAATGAGTGTAAACTGGTTGGAAGGGGCTGAGCAGCATTAATAGCACTAACCACTGCATGTTATTGGAATGGAAGTTCACACGCTTATTGGCAAGCTGGGAACCCCACAACTCCGCTGCTATTTCCACTGGAACAGTTCCAGGAAAGAAATGTTTCTGTAAGACCACTTTGAAAACCTCCCTCTTCAGGCCAGCTCCCTATGCTCCACTTCCACGGAAATATTCTCCGTAACACACTGAACTCACCAGTATCCGTGAAAAGGTCCAAGTCTTTGTTGACCTCCCCTCACCAGCCACACGACTGCCCTTTTAAAATTGGTCAAGAAGATTTCCTAAACTGTAATCTGCTTTGACCGTTTGTGATACGATGAAGTGGCGAGGTCTCACGCTCCTGTCAAAGATAAAGCTAACCTCCGCAGAAAAACCGACCACAGGCATAATGCAATGTGAAAATTTAATTTAGTGCTGACAGTAGGAAATTTGCAGTAATGTCTCCTTTGTCACCCAATCTCTGGAGACCCTGCTGGCCCTACCCATAACAGGCATCCAAATAATGATTAACTATTCTGAGTTTGTCTCCTCCTGCACCACACACCCCTAAGAAGGTAGCAAACACCTCAAAATAGGCGCATAAAGGGAGCAGCCCATTGGAAGGCATCTTTCAATACATGTCTCAGCAGGTGTATACCTCTGGGTGAAATTGGATGGCCTGATCAAAAGAGGCGTATGACCTCAATCAGGTTTTTGTCTATCCCGTCATTACCGAAAACCCTTCTGGGTATGACAAATGATGGATGAGTCTATATTTTCCCATCTCCCTCTGGGAACAAGACCTAAAGGTTAGATGCGCCAGTTCTCCATTAGTGGGTGGCCATTCTCCCCAGAGTCTACCTTACTTACCCCATTTCTCCTTAACCATTGCACCATTCCTTGGCTGATTTGCCACCTGCCCATTGTTTCCCCAGTATTTGAATGCCTTACCTAAAACCTTTTCCTGGAAGGTGTGCTGCCTACCTGTCTGGGTATTTATTCGCGAAGTGTGAGCATCCCGCTGAGGTTCACCGTGTTCCTCCTTTTGTTAATTGAGGTCAATACGGTAAGGATGTTTACTTTTTTTGCTGTCTAAAATTTCTAAATGCTTGAGTGATTACCTCCCCCACATACTGAAACCTCGTGCCTAACCTACAGCGATACTGACTTTCACTGTAAGCCCAACAAATCCCATAATCCTGTATTGCTGAAAGCAGTCATTGTTTTCATCCAGAGCCCTATGACCTATGATTCCATTGCAGGAACGATGGACCATCATGCGCTGTCGGACTTGCTCGACATAACGCAGCCACGCCACACCCCATAAACCCTATAGACCATGCTGATGCATACTTTCCTAGGTTCTTTACCCTTCTCCCACTATCTCTAATTCTGTTTTAGGTGGGCGCTCGAAGCACCTGTATGTGCTACCAAATGCTTAATCTTAAATCAGAGAGATAGGCTGATCCCCCTCGCACTCTCTAGTACCCATGGGCGTGTTGCCCCCAATTACTTGTGTTAATACCTCTTTTTTGCCAGTTGGACTGGGTAGTAGCACTAATGGGCTCGCCTGTACTGTCCCTTACATCCCCCCTCTAAAGGTGTCATATACCTCAAGCTTGGGTTGGGCTTAACACTCCCAAGCCCTTCTCCCATGCCCCATGAATTCTTTGAGCCCCATCATAAAGAAATGACAGAGAGCTCATGTTTCTGGGTCCCTCCCCTGAAACTGATTAGACATCACCACACCTGTCATCACCTCACCTGAGTTGTGCCACTGGCTGGGAGCTAGCCAGCACCAGTGGCTCCTGCCTGGGTGAGAAATGAGTGGCCCTGGGGAACATTTGGGGAAGGTGGTGAATTAATGGAATTTAGGGACTGATGGGTTGAGTGTCTGCCAGGCCCAAAAGACCCCCACAGTATGAGGGGGGAGAGAGCTAACCATCTCCCAATGTGTGGGGTGGGGTGGGGTTGGCAGTGCAGGAGCCCCCCAGTGTTCAGTCTTTGCTGGGCACTGCCCCCCAAATAGGCGCCAGATAGGACCGCCGTGTCAATTAATGGAGTGGAGAAGGATTGTTTTTCCCACCAGCTTGCAATATGTCCCCTGAGGGCATAACCATGCCGTATATCCGGTTGAAAAGGGGGTGAGAGTTGAAATCTTGCCAAGAGGGGCCCTGGGAATTGGGTCCTGCATGGGGAGGGCCAGCTTGCAGAAGACTAGCTCCCCCTATAAGCTCTGGGGTCCAGACGCAAGGCCGCTGCCTGAGTCCTTTCTTTGAATGTCTCTGGAGGCCCTGTCTTTCCTGGGATGCGTCTAAGGCTGATCAGGATCTGCCATCCAGGTGGAGGAGGATTTAGTGGAGCCTGGGATTGAGATGCCCTGAGCCTCTGGGCTGGAACATCGGCTGAAGCCTCGTGCTGGGTGGAAAAAGGGCGGGGGACAGTCAGGGAAAGATGAGAAAATTGCTCACCAATGAGTCCTCCTACCAGGCGTTTCGTGAACTGGGGTGAGCTGATTTGAAGATGCCGATCTTGGCCTCCATCTCTGCTCATGATGTAGCGGCTCCAGTACGGCCTGTACCGGGATGAAGGTCGCTTGCGCCGGGTCCGAGGTAACAAGTGTTCCGAGAGAGGTCCAGCTGTCTCTTGTCCAAGTCTCTCCCACTTAAGGGCCAATATGGATGCCATGACTCTGGCTTGTGACACACTGCTCCAAATGCTGCAATGTGAAACAAAATGGCACCTTGCATATCTAAACCCTTCCACTTATTACCCAACTTCCCACCTATACTTCCTGATCCTCCTTGTCTCCTCTAACCCACGCCACCCCTTGCACCAGCCAATTCCTGTGCATGTGCTCCATTCTGTATTCTACAACCTGTCACAATCCTTTCTCAACAAAAAATAAGATGAAGTATCATATGCCAAGAGTAGACCACCTAGATAGTTAGCCATAAAGTCTAGGCCCATGTACCCATGGTAAAAAGAAAGTCTTATAAATTATAAAAAGGAGGGGTCTTCCTCAAACTGACAGTGTATTCAGGTGTCCTGGGGGTATGTGTCTTTACACATCACAAGTGGCTGGCTTATATCCATGAGAGGTTGAAATGTACATTGATTGTTGAGGTATAACTAATGTCCAATACACATAAAGCCATGATACATTTCCCTTTTGGGTTTTTGTGGGTTTTACAAAACCAGCACATATAACACCCATCTGTTGTGATCGTGTGGATATTCCTGAATCAGGACCATTGATGCGACCTGGTAAACTCAGCATTGTTCCTGGAAAGGCAGGGCTTGGGCGCAGCCATGGCATATTTGGGTGTGGGGGCAGTGCTTGGATGGTCCCTGCAGGATTAAATTGACATGGACAGTTTTGCATAGGGCAGAGGAGCCCCACCCATGTCTTCTCTCTCTGGCAAAACTTAGACCATTTAGTTTAAATGGGGTCTTTGCTTTTGTTTTAACGAATATAGCACTTTCACTTGTTGCTCCTTCATGAATGACCATAATAGCACAGCACCTCGGCACCCCTCAAGATGCTAAGGGATAAACAAAAACACTATAATACAGCTTGCCAAGATTTCTGTAGATGATTAAAAAGTGCAGACCATAATTAAAAGACTTTTATGGCAATCAAAAGCCTGTTGCATTTTGGCCTATAATAGCCTATTCCACTAATGGACCCCCCCTACCCCTGGGGCGCTGCATAAACCTGGTGCATGCTGGGTAAAATCAAGAGCTCACTAGTTGCCTTCTTAATTGAAGACATTCAGGAAGATGTAATAACGTTCTGGGGGCAATTTACCCAGACTCGCTGGGCAAATATATGGAGTTAAAGTCGCAGTAACTGGTTCGAACTTTAAATCCATATAGCATCGGATGCGTGGTGGTTACCCAAAAATACACTGGGCATCCAATGCTGCAATTCAATATTGCATTGCGCTAGTTTTAACGCAGGATTTTAACATTTCCCATTGAGTAAATCCTTACCGGGATTTACCCGCATTCACAAACGTGATATTGAATCGCGATTGGGCCATTTACCCAAAGCAATAGCGGCTCTGGATAATGAGCCTGTTAACGTTAAAATACTGCTAATTTGCCCCAACCAATCAGATTTTTAGCTTTCAAATTGTTAATACATCTGATTGGTTGGGGCAAAATTGGCACCATTTTTAACAATAATAATTTTATTACATCTCCCTGCATGTTTTCTGTGCTGTGCTCACACGATTCCTTTGCTCAGTCTTTTTATTGCAGAAACAGTGACATCTTCTGGTATAACATGATATAATATTGCTCTTTGTGTTGTTTTGTGTTTTTCTAAGAGATAATCAACCAGATGGAGCTTCAAATGTTAAATAAGATCTGATTGGTGGGGCAAAATTAGCACCATTTTAAACGATAAGACTTTATTGAAATAACCTGAATGTGCAAAGATAAATATTCTGCAACTATATATTTCTGCAACTTCTTTGCGAAAGTGATGGGCTCTGTAGGAACCAAAGCTATGAATGATGTGCAGGTCCTTGGCATGAGCAGGGGTTCCAGTCCTAAGGAAAATATGTTTAAATTCACAGCTTGGCTGTCTCAGGAATCTAACTACAGTGTACAGATGTAGGATGACCTAGGAAGCGATGTTACTAGCATATACTTACCCTAGACGTCATGAGCATGACCAAGGAACGATATGTTAGAATAAAGGATACTTTGCACAAACTAACTTTTCCTGACTTAAAGGACAACTCCACACTCATAATAACATTCTTTAGAAAGATGGCGTCTTAAAAATATGTTGATATATCCTACATTACCCTTGAATTCATTACAGTATGCCTGCTATACTTCTGGATGCCTCGTGGGAACGAGCAATTTAGTGACACATACTGAGTCGAGCATGCTCAGAAGAGGCTAGGGGATTATCATTCAGTCATTGTCTGTGATGTCACTAAATGGAAGAACCAGGAAGCAGAGAAACTGGGAAAACAGGATATTGTGCAGGATTTAAAGAATTAAAAGAAATTAAATTCTTATTTATTTCAGATTTCCAACTATTACAGATTAGATTTTGTGGGGTTGATTTACCTGTATGAAGTTTCATTTTAGGGCTGGGATTACCCTTTATTTAAAGCACAAAAACTGATCTATCACAGACTTTTAATAGTAACTTATACCTAAATAATGACTAAAGTACAAATTAAAGGCAACTAAAGCACCATACACACTGTTGGGGTAGTTGTTCAGTTGGGCGGTGGTGGTCCAACCAGCGAAATTCAACATGCGTAAGGAGCTAAGATTAAGTTAATGAATTCAATAATTCTCTAATTCAGACCCAGATACATAGTTGCACATGATCAGTAAAAACTGACTAATGATCAGAAAATGTATATATTGATTATGTATTTTGAGAATTGTATTTATTTTATGTAAAATTCTGAACTAGTTTGTGTAATTAATATCAGATGCTGCCCCAAAGCTTACAATTAGCTGCACCAACCTAAAGGTTTATTACACCGCAAGATCGGCTGACCAAAGAGTCATTTTGACATTGAATTTCAAAGTATAAAAAGGGAATTTCACCCTTAAAACAAAAAATGGTCATTTGTCAGTTACTGCCCCCAACCTCAACTGATATGTTGACACTTTATTACCTGCATTTACTAACCAGATACTTAAGAATAATGACTGTCGCCATTCTGGCAGGGTAAGCTGGCCCCTACCTCCATGCGGTCGATCAAGGCTGTGATTGCTGACATTACAACAGTCATTCCAATGATTGACTGCTGTTTCATCTGCTGCCTGTATACATTGCCTTATGTCCAATATCACATGGAAATAGAGAAATCGAGACAGAACGTCTACCAAGCCAGGGAGAATTAAGAAACATTATAGGGAGGCCTTTAGCAGTTATAAACTCTCATGTACATATGGAAATTCAACTCTATTGTAACATGCACAATCAGACTTTAAAATCAGATATTTAAATTGTATTCCAGCAAACAAGAAAAATAAAGTCAATTCCTATTGATCTAACTGAATAAAACAAATATGATACATGATCTGAATGAATGAGAACCTTTGCAAAAGACAGCCACTACAAGAAAAATCTTATAGACTCGCCAACAGGATGAAGCCGTTGATCAAGCAGTGTATCAAAAGCAAAGTGTGTTCCCTACTGGATTTTTCAAATACAGGGATAAATTCTATAAGCAAAAAACATGGATGTGCTATGGGATGTCCAGTTTCACCCATCGTGGCCAACCTTTACAGGGAGAAGTGGAAACACAGGCACTTAATTCCCAGCCACTGGTTCAGATATGTGGATGACACTGGTTAAAATCCACCAGAAGGAAGTACAAGCCTTCACAGAACAAATCAATGCTGCAGACCAGAACATCAATTTACAAAGGAAGAGGTACAAAACAACACACTGGCTTTCTTGGACTGCTTGGTAGAAGTCAGGGAGAATGGTAAACTGGAAGTAGAGTTTACAGATAACCAACACACACAGCAGTATTGATGTTGACTCCCACCACCCTTAGATCACAAGCTGGTGTCATCAGAACCCTGCAACACAGAGCTGAGAACATCCCCACTAGCACAGAGGGGAAGGCTAAAGAAATGAAACATCTCAGAGAGGCCTTAAAACTTGTGAATATCCCGACTGGGCATTTGTCAAAAGGGGTAGAATGAAAGAAAATAATATGAATACCAACAGTAAAGGGGGAAACAAGACAGGAGAAAGAACATGGTCATCCCATATGTAGCAGGGGTCTCCAAGAAATTAAGAAGAATTTTCAAAAAAACACCGTATCCCTGTCTGCTTTAAACGAACAACACTGAGGCAGCAATTGGTACATCCGAAAGGCCCAGTACCCAAGCACAAGAAGCAACATCATATACGCAGTGCAGTGAAGAGTGCTCTGATTTGTTGTGGGGGTGACCAAACAGCAACTGCACCAAAATATGGCCTAGAACAGGAGAGCCAATTCCTTGGGTCAGACTCAGATGTGTACCTACATCTTAGAGATAAAGGACATACCTTTGAAGATTGTAATGTCAACATCTTGGCAAAGGAAGAACTGGTTCAAGAGTGGTGTTAAGGAGGCCATTTATATGAAAATAAAGGAACCAAGCCTGAATAGAGGTGGATGTTCAACCCAACTCTCTGCCATGTACAATGCTGTTTTGACACCTTACCCTGGGCAGTTTCGATGAACACCACTTTGCCTCAATGCATCAACACCTTGCATTCAGAAGGTCTCAAACACCTGGCTGTCATATGTAATTGGGACTTTCAGGTACATAATTGCCACAGATTCTTGCACAAGACATTCTGAATTGAGAAAGCAGTCGGATGACTAGCTAAATGTCTTCAAGAACTAAACTTTAAGTCTATCTGTTGTATTCAATTAGATCAACTGGACTTGAAGTTTAGTTTGAAGACGTTCGCTAGTCATCCAACTGGCTTTCTCAATTCAGAAGACTTGTACAAGAACTGTGGCAATATGTACCCTGGAAATCCCCATTAGCATATCACAGCCAGGTGTTAAGGGCTGATGTAGATAGTGGCTAGAGGTGTTAAGGAACGCCCAGAGTAAGGTGTCAAAACACGCATTGTACATGGCGACAGATGGTGTCGAACCCCCCACCTCTATTAGGCTTGGTTTCTTTTATTTTCACATAAATGGCCTCCTTAACACCTCTCTTGAACCAGTCACGTTCCTTGCCAATATGTAACATTACAATCTTCAAAGGTATGTCCTTTATCCTAAGATGCAGGTACACTGCTGAGTCTGACCCGAGGAATGGTGGCTCTTCTGTGCTGGGCCATACGTTGATGCAGTTGTTGTTTGGTCTCCCCCACATACAAATCAGAGCATATCTTCACTGCTCTGCACTGCGTATATGATGTCGCTTTTCTTGTGTTTCGGTATTGGACTTTCGGAATGTACCAATTGCTGCCTCAGCGTGTTGCTCGGTTTAAAGCAGACAGGGATACGGTGTTTTTTGAAAACTCTTCTTAATTTCTCAGAGACTCCTGCTACATATGGGTGACCATGTTCTTTCTCCTGTCTTGCTTTTCCCCTTCACTGTTGGTATTCGTGTTCTTTCTTTCCTCCTATAACACCCTCTTAGCCACTATCTAATCAGCCCCTTAACACCTGGCGTGTGATATGCTAATTAGGATTTTCCAGGGTACATAATTGCCACAGATTTTGTACAAGTCATTCTGAATTGAGAAAGCCAGTCGGATGACTAGCGAAACATCTTCAAGAACTAAACTTCAAGTCCAGTTGATCTAATTGAATACAACAGATATACCATGACCTGGATGAATGAGAACCTTCACAAGCATAAACTTAAGTCCAGTTGATCAACTGAAACAACAGATATACCATGATCTGGATGAATGAGAACCTTCACAAGCATATAGGACAGGAATTTAAAAAAATGTGCCTCCAGATTGTGGAATGCTGGGAGTTTTAGTTTCAAAGTAACTATATTGTTTGTGACAGCTCTGGTGTGCAACATATAAAATCTACACTTTATTGACACACCGCACATGAGGTCACAGGTATAAATCTACAAATTTCCGCAATCAAATCCAATATAAGCAACCTGCATAGACTAAGAGCATGGTTTAATGCTCAAAACGCATTAGGCATGTAGAACTTGTTTTTAAATGTTCGTTTAATAAAAGCTGAATGTGCCGGGTGATCTCTATATCTGACCGAGGAGTGTGGACCTGAACATATTGTGTGCTTGTATCACACAGGTGCTTAATTATAAAACAATACAAACAGTCAATGGGTTTTATGGGGGGGATTCTATTTGTTTGTTCTCTTGGAATATTCACTGATATCATGAGTTTGCAGGTTCGATTCCCTAGAAGATTTTATATGTTTTCCTACTTTCATGCTAGTTAAGAATTAAATTTTTTTCTATGAAAAGCAAAGGAATTAATCATTGTTAGGGACAGAACCATTTAAAAAAGCTGGGTGGTTCCAGCTAAGGTGGATTATGGAAGCTAACGACAAGTAGAGATGGATTTCCGTTGATATTGTAGTCTTGTTAATATTTTGTTTGCTGTAGTCTATTGATAATGCAGGTATGTTGTTGTGTTGTAGTGTGGGTGGTATATGTGTGGGAAGGGCCATGTCCACCTCCACACTAAAAGTAAACTTACCCTTCCTCGTTAGGTAGTCTGTCCATAGGCTGGAAAGGAGCACTGTGCCTTCCTGAAACATGATGTAGCTTGATTTCCAGGTAAGGTGTAAGGTGAAATAAAGAGAAAAAACACAAATGCAGTTTTGCGATATATTGATCTTGAACTTACTGCACACCACTAAAAACCACATTCCAGTATGGTATTTTTACAGTGTTTTATTTCATCACAGTCATTTATAGGTGTGCAGTGATGGTTAGAAATCTCCAGTCTAATGTGTAGCACAGTTTTCTTCTGCATATCTTTCCCATAAAATGTATTTCCTGAAAATACCACATCTCTGCTACAAAAGACTTCCTTTTTTTGCTTTAGAAGAATACATTTTGAAATCCATGTTCATACGTTACCTTCTTTGGCTATGGTGGCTATTATTCTTCATTCTTTTCTGTAAAAGTTTCTATAAAAGCAAAGATCCATTATCACAAGGAACACATTGTACATGTGTACCAGTTTATGCCATTATCAAATGGATAACCTGATAAACTTTTTATATTATGTAAGAAACCCCCAAAATACAGTTAGGAGCATTTCCGGGGGTGGTGGTTAGCAAGTGGGCATGACCAGGGAGGAGATTAGAGTCTCCTTGATCGCGGGGGTGTTTGGGGTGTGGTATCCGGGGAGTGCAGGAGACCACCCCAGAATGTGGGAGAATCCCGCAAGTGGGGTGGGATACCTGAGAGCGGCAAGGCACTGGGTCAGGAAGTCACTTCAGAGGCATCTTTGGGAATATGTATAATGTTGGAGGACTAAGTTATGATATCCCCATAATAAAATTTTTGTTCAACTCTTTCCCTTTTAGCAAAATTGTGTTCCTGCAAGACTGGTGTTTCCAGGAACACTTCTGTTCTGCTACAGCAAAAGGAAACTATGTGCACAGCTTTGATGGGAACTTTACTGTTGCACCAGTTACCAGTGCAGGATAAGATTTTTGTTGTTTTCCAGGTAGTAATCACTATTTAATGGTTTATAAAGTACTAGACATTAAGCCTGTTACAATAATGGGCGTAAGAGCCCAGAGTGCACCCTTAGTGTCCCAAAGGCCATCGCCCCCTCCCTCCATGTCCCAGCATAGCGCCCCTCCTCCATGTCCCAAGGCCAGAGTCCGTCTTAGTGTCACAGGCCAGAGTCCTCTTTCGTCCCAAATCTAGAGTCCCCCTCTGTCCCAAATCTAGATTTCCCCCTCGTCCCAAATCTAGAGTCCCCCTCTGTCCCAAATTAGATTCCCCCACTATCCAAAACCCAGGGTCCCACTTTGTCCAAATCCAGCCCCCCCTTTGGTCCAAAATTCAGGCCGCCTTTGTCTTAAATCCAGGGCCCCCCCTCTGTCCCAAATCCAGCCTTCCCCTCTGTCCCAAATCTAGGATCAATCCTCTGTCCCAAATCCAGACCCTCTTGTCTAAATGCAGGGTCCCCTCTGTCCCAAATCCAGCCCCCCTTGTCCCAAATACAGGGTCCCCGCTCTGTCCCAAATCCAGCCCCTCCCCTCTTGTCCCAAATCCAGGGTCACCCCTTGGTCCCAAATCAGGGTCCACCTCTGTCCCAAATCCAGCCCCCCCTCTGTCCAAATCCAGCCCCTTTGTCCAAAATCCAGCCCCTCCTCGGTCCCAAATGCAGGGTCACCCCCTCTGTCCCAATCCAGCCCCCCCTGTCTCAAATCGAGGGGGGACCTCTGTCCAAATCAGTCCCCCCTTGTCCAAATGCAGCCTCTCTCTGTCCCAAATGCAGGGTCACCCCTCTGTCCCTAATCCAGGCCCCCTCTTGTCCCAAATCCAGCTCCCTCCTGTCCCCAAATCCAGGGTCCCTCCATCCCAAATCCATCCCCCCTCTGTCCCAAACCAGGGTCCCCCCTTGTCCCAAATCCAGCCCTCCCTCTGTCCCAAATCCAGGGTCTCCCCTCTGTCCCAAAATCCAGGGTCCCTCTGTCCCAAATCAAGGGTTCCAGCTCTGTCCCAAATGCAGCCCCTCCTCTGTCCTAGATCAGAGGCTCTTCTGTCCCAAATGCAGGAACCCCCTCGTCCCAAATGCACCCCCTCTGTCCCAACCAGGCCCCTCTTCTGTCCCAAATCCAGACCCCCTCTGTCCCAAATCCAGACCCCCTCTTGTCCCCAATCCAGCCCCCCCACTGTGCCAGATCCAGGCTCCTCTCCCTGTCCCAAATCCAGACCCCTGTCCCAAATCTAACCCCCCTTTGTCCCAAATCCAGGGGTCCCCTCTGTCCCAAATCCAGGGCCCCCCACTGTCCCAAATCCAGAGTCTCCCCTCTGTCCCAAATCTAGAGTTCCCCCTCTGTCCCAAATATAGAGTCCCCCCTCTGTCCAAATCTAGAGTCCCCACTATCCCACAACCCAGGGTTCCCCCTCTGTCCCAAATCCAGCCCCACCCTTCTGTCCAAATATAGGCCGCCTTTGTCTTAATCCAGGGTACCCCCTCTCTTTCCCAAATCTTGGGTCCCTCCTCTGTTCCAAATCCAGGGTCCCCCCTCTGTCCCAAATCCAGGGCCCCACCTCTGTCCAAAATCCAGCCCCCCCTCTGTCTCAAATCGAGGGGGGCCCTCTGTCCAAATCCAGCCCCCCTGTCCCAATGCAGCCTCTCTCTGTCCAAAGCAGGGTCACCCCCTGTCCCTAATCCAGGCCCCCTCTCTGTCCCAAATCCAGCCCTCCCCTCTGTCCCAAATCCAGGGTCACCCCCTCGGTCCCCCAATTCAGGGTCCACTCGTCCCAAATCCAGCCCCCCCCTTGTCCAAACCAGCCACCTTGTCCAAATCCAGCCCCTCCTCTGTCCCAAATGGGGTCACCCCTCCTTGTCCCTAATCAGGCCCCCCTCTGTCCCAAATCCAGCCCCACTGTTCCAAATCCGGGCCCCCTTGTCCCAAATCCAGGCCCACCTCTGTCCCAAATCCAGCCCCCCCTCTGTCTCATATCGAGGGGGGCCTCTGTCCAAATCCAGTCCCCCTTGTCCCAAAGCACCTCTCTCTGTCCCAAATGCAGGGTCACCCCTTGTCCTAATCCAGGCCCCCTCTCTGTCCAAATCCAGCTCCCCCCTGTCCCAAATCCAGGGTCCCTCCTATCCCAAATCATCCCCCCCTCTGTCCCAAATCAGGGTCCCCCCTCTGTCCCAAATCAGCCCCTCCTCTGTCCCAAATCCAGGGTCTCCCCTCTGTCCCAATCCAGGGTCCCCCTCTGTCCCAAATCAAGGGTTCCAGCTCTGTCCCAAATGCAGCCCTCCTCTGTCCCTAGATCAAGAGGTTTCTGTCCCAAATGCAGGAACCCCTCTGTCCCAAATGCCACCCCCCTCTGTCCCAAATCCAGGGCCCTCTCTGTCCCAAATCCAGACCCCCTCTGTCCCAAATCCAGACCCCCATCGTCCCCAATCCAGCCCCCCCCACTGTGCCAGATCCAGGCTCCTCCTCCTTGTCCCAAATCCAGACCCTGTCCCAAATCTAACCCCCTTTGTCAAACCAGGGGTCCCCTCTGTCCCAAATCCAGGGTCCCCCCACTGTCCAAACAGAGTCTCCCTCCTGTCCCAAATCTAGAGTTCCCCCTGTCCCAAATATAGAGTCCCCCCTCGTCCCAAATCTAGAGTTCCCCCACTATCCCAAACCCAGGGTTCCCCCTCTGTCCAAATCCAGCCCCCTTCTGTCCAAAAATAGGCCGCTTTGTCTTAAATCCAGGGACCCCTCTCTTTCCCAAATCTTGGGTCCCTCCTCTGTCCAAATCCAGGGTCCCCCCTCTGTCCCAACTCAGGGCCCCCACCTCTGTCCCAAATCCAGCCCCCCTCTGTCTCAAATCGAGGTGGGCCCTCTGTCCAAATCCAGCCCCCCCTTGGCCCAAATGCAGCCTCTCTCTGTCCCAATGCAGGGTCACCCCCTCTGTCCCTAATCCAGGCCCCTCTTCTGTCCCAAATCCAGCTCCCCCTGTCCAAATCCAGGTCCCCCCTATCCCAAATCCCTTCCCCCCTCTGTCCCAAATCCAGGGTCCCCCCTCTTTCCAAATCCAGCCCCTCCTCTGTCCCAAATCAGGGTTCCCTCTGTCCCAAATCCAGGGTCCCCCTCTGTCCCAAATCAAGGGTTCCAGCTCTGTCCAAATGCAGCCCATCTGTCCTAGATCAAGGGGCTCTCTGTCCCAAATGCAGTGACCCCCTCTGTCCCAAATGCAGCCCCCCTCTGTCCAAATCCAGGGCCCTCTCTGTCCCAAATCCAGACCCCCTCTGTCCCCAATCCAGCCCCCCCCACTGTGCCAGATCCAGGCTCCCTTCCTCTGTCCCAAATCAGACCCCTGTCCCAAATCTAACCCCCCTTTGTCCCAAATCCATGGGTCCCCTCTGTCCCAAATCCAGGGTCCCCCCACTGTCCCACAATCCAGGGTCCCCCCACTGTCCAAATCTAGAGTTCCCCCTCTGTCCAAATCTAGAGCCCCCCTCTTCCACTAGAGTTCCCCACTATCCCAAGCCAGGGTTCCCCTTGTCCCAAATCTTGGGTCCTCCTCTGTCCCCAAATCCAGCCCCCCCTGTCCCAAATCTAGGATCACCCCTCTGTCCCAAATCAGGCCCCCTTCTGTCTCAAAACAGGGTCCCCCTCTATCCCAAATCCAGCCCCCCCTCTGTCCACATCCAGGGTCACCCCCCCTGTCCCAAATCCAGCCCCCTCTGTCTCAATTGAGGGGGGCTCTGTCCAAATCCAGCCCCCCTTTGTCCCAAATGCAGCCCCTCTGTCCCAAATGCAGGGTCATCCCCTTTGTCCCTTATCCAGGCCCCTCTCTGTCCCAAATCCAGCTCCCCCCCTGTCCCAAATCCAGGGTCCCCCCCTACCAAACAACCCCCCCCCCAAATCCAGGGCCCCCCTGTGTCCCAAATCCACAGCCCTCCCCCTGTCCCAAATCCAGGGTCCCCCTCTGTCCCAAATCAAGGGCCCCACCTCTGTCCTAAATGCAGCCCCTCCTCTGTCCTAGATCAAGGGGCCCTTCTGTCCCAAATCCAGACCCTTTCTTTCCCAAATGCAGCCCCCCTCTGTCCCAAACCAGGGCCCCTCTCTGTCCCAAATCCAGACCCCTCTGTTCGAATCCAGACCCCCATCTGTCCCCAATCAGGCCCCCCCCACTGTGCCAGTCCAGGCTCCTCTCCTCTGTCCCAAATCCAGACCCTGTCCCAAATCTAACCCCCCCTGCCCCAAATCCAGGGGTCCCCCTCTGTCCCAAATTAGAGTCCCCCCTCTGTCCCAAATAGAGTTTCCCCACTATCCCAAACCCAGGGTCCCCCCCCCTTGTCCCAAACCAGCCCCCCTTCTGTCCAAAATACAGGCCCTTTGTTATAATCCAGGGTACCCCCCCTTTCCCAAATTGGGTCCCCTTCTGTCCCAAATCCAGCCCCCCTGTCCCAAATCTAGGGTCACCCCCTCTGTCCCAAATCCAGCCCCCTCTCTGTCTCAAATACAGGGTCCCCCATCTCTCCCAAATCCAGCCCTCCTTTGTCCCAAAAGCAGCCCCTCTCTGTCCCAAATGCTGGGTCCCCCTATGTCCCAAATCCAGCCCCTCCCTCTGTCCCAAATCCAAGGTCCCCCCTCGTCCCAAATCAAGGGCCCCACCTCTGTCCCAAATGCAGCCCCCCCTCTGTCCTAGATCAAGGGACCCCTCTGTCCCAAATCCAGGAACCTCTCTGTCCCAAATGCAGCCCTCTGTTCCAAATCCAGGGCCCCTTCTCTATCCCAAATCCAGACCCCTCTGTCCCGAATCCAGACCCCCATCTGTCCCCAATCCAGCCCCCCCACTGTGCCAGATCCAGGGTCCCCCCTCTGTCCCAAATCTAGCCCCCTGTACCACATCTAACCCCCCTCTGTCCCAAATCCAGGGGTCCCCCTCTGTCCCAAATCCAGGGTCCCCCACTGTCCTAAATCACAGGGTCCCCCTCTGTCCCAAATCCAGGGCCCCACTTCTTTCAAATCCAGGTGCCCCCCTTTCCTAAATCCAGGTGCCCCCCTGCCCAAATCCAGGGGCCCCCTCTTTCCCAAATGCCCCCCTTCTGTCCAAAATGCAGCCCCCCTGTCCCAAATCCAGGGGTCCCCCATGTCCCAAATCCAGGGGACCTCCCTCTGTCTCAAATCCAGGGTCCCCCTTCTGTCCCAAATCCAGGCCCTCTGTCCCAATACAGCCCCCTCTATCCCAAATCCAGGGCCCCTTCTTCCCAAATCCAACCCCCCTCTGTCCCCAATCCAGGTGCGCCCTGTGCCACATTCAGGGTCTCCTCCTCTGTCCCAAATCCAGCCCCCCAAATCTAAGCTCCCCCTGCAAATCCAGGGGTCCCCCTCTGTCCCAAATCCAGGGTCCCCCCCTCTGTCCCAAATCCAGGGGACCCCCCCCTCGTCCCAAATCCAGAAACCCCCCTCTGTCCTAAATCCAACCCCCCCACCACAGCCCCGCCCCCCCTCTGTCCCAAATCCAGGGCCCTCCCTCTGTCCCAAATCCAGGTCCCCCCTCTGTCCCAAATCCAGGGCCCTCCTCTGTCCCAAATCCAGGGTCCCCCCTCTGTCCAAATCAAGGGCCCCACCTCTGTCCCAAATGCAGCCCCCCCTCTTTCCTAGATCAAGGGGGCACTGGATTTGGGACAGAGAAGGGGCCCTGGATTTGGGACAGAGGGGGGCTGCATTTGGGAAAGAAAGGGTCCCTGGATTTGGGACAGAAGGGCCCCTTGATCTAGGACAGAGGAGGGGCTGCATTTAGGACAGAGGTGGGGCCCTTGATTTGGGACAGAGGGGGGACCCTGGATTTGGGACAGGGGGAGGGGCTGGATTTGGGACACAGGGGGGACCCTGGATTTGGGATAGAGGGGGGGATGGATTTGGGATAGGGGGGGACCCTGGATTTGGGACAGGGGGGAGCTGGATTTGGGACAGAGAGGGGGCCTGGATAAGGGACAAAGGGGATGACCCTGCATTTGGGACAGAGGGGCTGCATTTGGGACAAAGGGGGGCTGGATTTGGACAGAGGGCCCCCCTCAATTTGAGACAGAGGGGGGCTGGATTTGGGACAGGGGGGGTGACCCTGGATTTGGGACAGAGGGGGGGCTGGATTTGGGATAGAGGGGGGACCCTGTATTTGAGACAGAGAGGGGGCTGGATTTGGGACAGAGATTTTTGGGACAGAGAAGGGGCCCTGGATTTGGGACAGAGGGGGGCTGCATTTGGGAAAGAAAGGGTCCCTGGATTTGGGACAGAAGGGCCCCTGATCTAGGACAAGGAGGGCCATTTAGGACAAGGTGGGGGCCCTTGATTTGGGACAGAGGGGGGACCCTGGATTTGGGACAGGGGGAGGGGCTGGATTTGGGACACAGGGGGGACCCTGGATTGGGATAGAGGGGGGGATGGATTTGGGATAGGGGGGGACCCTGGATTTGGGACAGGGGGGAGCTGGATTTGGGACAGAGAGGGGCCTGGATAGGGACAAAGGGGATGACCCTGCATTTGGGATTTGGACAGAGGGCCCCCCTCAATTTGAGACAGAGGGGGGCTGGATTTGGGACAGGGGGGGTGACCCTGGATTTGGGACAGAGGGGGGGCTGGATTTGGGATAGAGGGGGGACCCTGTATTTGAGACAGAGAGGGGGCTGGATTTGGGACAGAGGGGGTGATCCTAGATTTGGGACAGGGGGGGCTGGATTTGGGACAGAGGAGGGACCCAAGATTTGGGACAGAGGGGGAACCCTGGGCTTGGGATAGTGGGGGAACTCTAGATTTGGGACAGAGGGGGGACTCTAGATTTGGGACAGAGGGGGAACTCTAGATTTGGGACAGTGGGGGGACCCTGGATTTGGGACAGTGGGGGGACCCTGGATTTGGGACAGAGGGGGACCCATGGATTTGGGACAAAGGGGGGTTAGATTTGGGACAGGGGTCTGGATTTGGGACAGAGGAGAGGAGCCTGGATCTGGCACAGTGGGGGGGGGGGCTGGATTGGGGACAGATGGGGGTCTGGATTTGGGACAGAGAAGGGGCCCTGGATTTGGGACAGAGGGGGGCTGCATTTGGGACAGAGGGGGTCACTGCATTTGGGACAGAAGAGCCCCTTGATCTAGGACAGAGGATGGGCTGCATTTGGGACAGAGCTGGAACCCTTGATTTGGGACAGAGGGCCCCCCCACCCCCCCCCCCTCCCCCCCCGCCCCCCACCCCCCCCCCCCCCACCCCCCCCCCCCCCCTCCCCCCCCCCCCCACACACGCCACCCACCCCCCAATCGCCCACTCCACCCCCCTTGAAATTTCTGAATTTGTAACAACTTCTTCTTATTCTACCTTTCAAATGCATCAGAAATTTCCCTATCACTCTCTACTTTTTGTACAATACCAGTAACTGTGCAACATTCCTTGTTTTCAGAAACTCATCCAGCTTTTTTTGAAAACTGACCAATGAACCTCCATAACCGCTCACGGAAGACCGTTCCATAGCTTTAAATACCGTTTCTCACAGTGAAAAACCCTTTCCCACTTGAAGCCTAACCTTTTTTCTTCAAGTCTTAAGGGATGTTCCTTGTGTCCTTTGACATGTTTCTATGGTGGAACAATGCCCAGATGTTATTGTATGGCCAGTTATGTATTTATACACAGTAACAATATCCCCACGCAAGCGCCTTTTCCCGCGTACATAATTGTACTTTTCCAGTCTCTCTCATATTCAAGCTCCCCCAATCCCCTTATTAGTTGCCCTTCTCTGAACCCTTTCCATTTCAAAGACGTCCTTTTTGTACACAGGATTCCAAAATTGCACTGCATATCCAAATGAGGCCTTACCATGCTTTGTAAAGAGGGAGAATACATTTCCTCCCTTGAATCCATACCTCTCTTTATACAAGACAATACCATGCTGGCCTCTGGCTGTTGCAGCCTGCACTCTTGCTACCTTTAAGTTTGTATCCACCAAAACTCCAAGATCCTTTCCCAGGGATTCACTTAACACAGAGCCTTTATAGTATAAGCAGCACAAGATTTTTAAGTCCAAAAAGCATCACCTTACATTTATCAACATTGAATTTCATCTGCCACAGCACAATGTGACAATCTATCTAGATCCCCCTGCAACGATTGCACATTCTCTAAAGTTGTTAATGGTCGACAAAGTTTTGTGTCGTCAGCAAACACAGTAACCTTGCTGACAATACCCACTTCCAAATCATTAATAAATAAATTAATAGAAGCAGCCACAACAAAGAACCCTGTGGGCACCCCACTATCACTTAGTCCATAATGATGAAGCCCCATTAACAACTACTCTCTGCATCCTATTCATTAACCAATTTCTATCATATTGATATAATAATATATAATAATATATATATATACTAGCAAGTGTGCCCGTTGTGCACATGGGTTTTTATGTGTTATTTTATATAATTTTTTGCTGGAGTGTTAGTTACATATATGTATTAAAATATATTAATATATATAAGTGTAAGCTACCCGCCACTACAAGGCCCTCCATATTAGGGTAGTCCTATCTAAGAATGACATATTTTAAGTAATAATGCTGTTATTTTTGTAGTGTAATTATTATGTTTAAGATACGTTTTTACCTAATGAATACTTCCTGCGGCACTTGGAGGCCTTTCCCGGTAGTTCCGTCTTCCAGGGGTAGTTTGCGGTGATTGCAGCTGAAAACCAGCCCCCGCGGACTTCCCGCGGCACTTGGAGCTCTTCCTGGTAGTTCCAACTTCCAGGGGGAGTTTGCGGTTGTTTCGCGGGCGAAAACCAGGCTCCCAGGCCCCGCCGCGATTGTTGGGAGGCTCCGCGGCACTTGGAGCCTTTCCCGGTAGTTCTGTCTTCCAGGGGTGTGTTGCGGTTGTTCGCGGCCAAAAACCGAGCTTCCAGGCCCTGCTGCGAGTGTTGGGAGGCTCCGCGGGCTTCCATCGGCACTTGGAGCCCCAGACCAGGTGCTGTCAAGTTGTATACATACAATACTGTACACAATTAACTCCCTCCTCCAGCTAATCCCCAGGGCTCTCAAGCGGAACAGGCAGCGTCTCAATACCTAGCAACAGCAGGGATCGCCCCCATTTCTATAGGCAATGCCTTCTCTCCCAGTTAACGGAACACTATTGGCTTTTACTGGATTCCCGACCAATGTGGAAGGGCTTTGTTAGATGTTGTACTTTACACACATGCGGTAGTAAGGAGGACCTGGTGCTTGTTTATATGGGGGTATTCCTATTGGCTGCTAGAATACAGTCGGCCACTATTACAGTAATGTGACAATTTAAATAATTGTACTAACCTGGAAGCTGATCATTGTGAGCACTCTGCTAACAGAATAGGAGAAAGAGACAGAGATTGACAGAGAGAGAGAGACAGACAGAGACAGAAGGAGAGACGAAGAAGACAAACAGAGAGAGACAGACAGAGAGAGAGAGACAACAGTGGTCGTTTGGCCACGCCCCCACCTTCGCTACACACATTGCATCAGGATGTGAAGCACTCTCCCACAAGCAAACAGCTGATATCATTACACTTCTGGGAAAGCAAACTTTGTTTTGATTGGCCATTAACTCGTGCATGCTCAATAAGTCTCTCCCACAATGCAATACAGCTGGATATCATCTACACTTACTGGGAAAGCAACTTTGTTTTGATTGGCCATTAACTCGCACATGCTCAGTAAGTCCACAATGCAATACAGCTGGATATCATCTACACTTACTGGGAATCAAACTTTCTTTTGATTGGCCATTAACTCGCACATGCTCAATAACTCTCTCCCACAATGCAATACTGCTGATATCATCTACACTTACTGGGAAAGCAAACTTTCTTTTGATTGGGTTGAACTACCTCTCCTCTTTCCTCCGCCAAAATGAGCTCCCGGCAGCCGCGTCCGTGATTGGCTGCCGCTCAGCAATCACAGAAACGCGATCCGGTCCCGCCCCTCTGCTTGCATTTTCTCGCAAGCAGAAGGCCGGCAGCGCGGCGGGAAAGAGGGGAGGTAGTAGAGTTTGGGGAGCTTTAACCATTAACTTTCTGGCAATGCTCCCAACTCCACTAGCAACCAAGCCTCCCGCTCTCCAATTTCCGGCTCAGGAGGCACCATGATTTATCTCCCTGAGGCCCCATTTCACCCCAGGGAGGTTATTAGGCCATACATCTTGGGAACCTTTTTCCAGCCCTCCGTTAGGGCTACTGCCACTTTAGCTTGCCAGAGACCCGCCATAGCATGAAGCCTGACCCCTTAGGCCTGAATGCTCCTCCAAAAAACAAATGCCATTTCTATTCTCTTGTAATAATCGGCCGGGAGGCCAGGTACTTACAAGTACGCTTTAGGAAAGGTGCTCCGATGGCTGGTGGGATTGCAGAACTGGATACAAGAGACTGCTGGGAATGTAGGCTAAGGAATGGCAGCTAGGTGCTGCTGGACAGAAGGCAGGATACTGAACTGGCAAGGAGACTCAGACAGTCAAGGTAAAACATAGATCTGGTATGGCAGTACATCTCTGGAACAGGCAAGGTAAGTCTCTGGAGCAGGCTAGGTAAGTAGTTGGTGCAGGTATGGCAAGGAGTCTCTGGAACAGGCAAGGTAGTCTCGGAGCAGGCTAGGTAAGTAGTTGTCAGGTATGGCGGAGTCTCTGGAACAGGCAAGGTAGTCTCTGGAGCAGGCTAGGTAAGTAATTGGTGCAGGTATGGCAGGAGTCCTCTGGAACAGGCAAGTAAGTCTCTGGAGCAGGCTAGGTAAGAAATAGGTGCTGGAGGAACAGGATCCAGGGCAGGTAAGTAGAAGGAGCCGGGAGGTAGCTAACGCTACTATCAGGCACCGGTCCAGGAGGATGCCGTTTTTTGAATTCTCGCGCTGCCCTGTGTGGCATCGTGACGTCATGACATCTACGATGCCGCCCACCAGGAAGTGCAGTGCGGGACTTGAGTGGCAGGTAAGTTCGTTACACACCCTCTTAATTGAAACATCCACTCCTAAATCTGTTTTAATGGACTCTGTCGGACCTAAAATACTCTGTCTGCCCCTCTAGCAGCGTGTTGCCATATTGCATTCCTCATGCTGCACAAACCTGCTCAATGCTTTGCTTATCTTATTGCAAGCTTTTGACTTCCTTTCCGGATCACGCATGGCTGAACTTGACAAACCTCCAATACTAAAAGTTTCCTTGCTTCATCATAGACCTGCCCCATGGTTCCTCATTGCTTCCCACTGCCCCCATACGCGATGGTATGCATCACCGTGGACTTGGCCAGTGAGTTCCGCATCCATCCTGTTAACCTTTCATACTTCTTTTCCACAGATGCTCTGGGCATGGGTAGGGGTCTCTCACCACGCTCTGTCGCCATCTCTCAAAACTTTCCAACTGTAAACGAGAAAGGGAGTCTGCTATTCCATTGGAAACCCCTGCTACATGTACAGCCCTCACCTAGCACTCAGAACTAGGCATCTCAATAGTGTAATAACTGGTGGGGAAGGGGCTGAGCAGCTATTAATAGCACTAACCACTGCATGTTATTGGAATGGAAGTTCACACCGTTTATTGGCAAGCTGGGAACCCCACAACTCCGCTCTATTTCCACTGGGAACAGTTCCAGGAAAGCATGTTTCTTGTAAGACCACTTTGAAAACCACTTCTCAGGCCAGCTCCTATGCTCCACTTCCCACGGAAATATTCCTAACACACTGAACTCACCGTATCCGTGAAAGTCCAAGTCTTTGTTGACCTCCCCTCATACAGCCACACCGACTGCCCTTTTAAATTGGTCAAGAAGATTTCCTAAACTCGTAATCTGCTTTGACCTGTTTGGTGATACGGATGAAGTGGCGAGGTCTAACCGCTCCTGTCAAAGATAAAGCTAACCCGCAGAAAACCCGACCCATAGGCATAATGCAATGTGAAAATTTAATTTAGTGCTGACAGTAGTAAATTTGCAGTAATGTCTCCTTTGTCACCCAATATCTTGGAGACCCTGCTGGCCCTACCCATAACAGGCATCCAAATAATGATTAACTATTCTGAGTTTGTCTCCTCCTGCACCACCACCCCTAAGAAGGTAGCAAACACCTCAAAATAGGCGCATAAAGGGAGCAGCCCTTGGAAGGCATCTTTTGACATACATGTCTCAGCAGTGTGTATACTCTCTGGGTGAAATTGGATGGCCTGATCAAAAGAGGCGTATGACCCTTCAATCAGGTTTTTGTCTATCCCGTCATTTCCGAAAACCCTTCTGGGTATGACAAATGATGGATGAGTCTATATTTTCCCATCTCCCTCTTGGAACAAGACCTAAAGGTTAGATGCGCCAGTTCTCCATTAGTGGGTGGCCATTCTCCCCAGAGCTACTTACTTACCCCATTTCTCCTAACCATTGCCACCATTTCCTTGGCTGATTTGCCACCTGCCCATTGTTTCCCCAGTATTTGAATGCCTTACCTAAAACCTTTTCCTGAAGGTGGCTGCCTACCTGTCTGGGTATTTATTCAGCGAAGTGAGCATCCCGCTGAGGTTCACCGTGTTCCTTCCTTTTGTAATGAGGTCAATACGGTAAGGAGTGTTTACTCTTTTTTGCTGTCTAAAATTTCTAAATGCTTGAGTGATTACTCCCCCACATACTGAAACCTCGTGCCTAACCTACAGCGATACTGACTTTCACTGTACGCCCAACACATCCCATAATCCTGTATTGCTGAAAGCAGTCATTGTTTTCATCCAGAGCCCTATGACCCTATGATTCCCTTGCTAGGACGATGGACCATCATGCGCTGTCGGACTTGCTCGACATAACGCAGCCACGCCACCCCCCATAAACCCTATAGACCATGCTGATGCATACTTTCCTGAGTTTCTTTACCCTTCTCCCACTTATCTCTAATTTCTTGTTTAAGGTGGGCGCTCGAAGCACCTGTATGTGCTACCAAATGCTTAATCTTAAATCAGAGAGATAGGCTGATCCCCCTTTCGCACTCTCTAGTACCCATGGGCGTGTTGCCCCCACACTACTTGTGTTAATACCTCTTTTTTGCCAGTTGGCCTGGGGTAGAACTAATGGGCTCGCCTGTACTGTCCCTTCATCCCCCCTCTAAATGTGTCATATCCTCAAGCTTGGGTTGGGCTTAACCTCTCCAAGCCCTTCTCCACGCCCCATGAATTCTTTGAGCCCCATCATAAAGAAATGACAGAGAGCTCATTGTTCTGGGTCCCCCCCTCCCGAACTGATTGACATCACCACACCTGTCATCACCCACTCACCTGATTTTGTGCCACTGGCTGGGAGCTAGCAGCACCAGTGGCTCCTGCCTGGGTGAGAAATGAGTGGCCCTGGGAACATTTGGGGAAGGATGGTGAATTAATGATTTAGGGACTGAGGGTTGAGTGTCCTGCCAGGCCCAAAGACCCCCCACAGTATGAGGGGGAGAGAGCTAACCATCTCCCAATGTGTGGGGTGGGGTGGGGCAGTGCAGGGCCCCCCCAGTGTTCAGTCTTTGCTGGGCACTGCCCCACCAATAGGCGCCAGATAGGACCGCCGTGTCAATTAATGAGCGGAGAAGGATTGTTTTTCCCACCAGCTTGCAATATGTCCCCTGAGGGCATAACCAATGCCGTATATCCGGTTGAAAAGGGGGTGAGAGTTGGAAATCTTGCCATAGAGGGCCCTGGGAATTGGGTCCTGCATGGGAGAGGGCCAGCTTGCAGAGACTAGCTCCCCCTATAATGCCTGGGGTCCAGACCAAGGCCGCTGCCTGAGTCCTTTTTCTTTGAATGTCTCTGGGAGGCCCTGTCTTTCCTGGGATGCGTCTAAGGCCTGACTCAGATCTGCTCATCCAGGCTGGAGGAGGATTTAGTGGAGCCTGGGATTGAGATGCCCTGAGCCTCTGGGCTGGAACATCGGCTGAAGCCTCGGGCTGGGTGAAAAACGGGGCGGGGACAGTCAGGGAAAGATGAGAAAATTGCTCACCAATGAGTCCTCCTACCAGGCGTTCATCTTTGAACTGGGGTGACTGATTTGAAGATGCCGATCTTGGCCTCCATCTGCTTCATGATGTAGCGGCTCTCAACGGCCTGTACCGGGATGAGTCGCTTGCGCCGGGTCCGAGGTAACAAGTGTTCCGAGAGAGGTCCAGCTGCTCTCTTGTCCAAGTCCTCTCCCACTTAAGGGCCAATATGGATGCCATGACTCTGGCTTGTGACACACTGCTCCAACATGCTGCAATGTTGAAACAAAATGGCACCTTGCATATCTAAACCCTTCCACTATTACCCAACTTCCCACCTTACTTCCTGATCCTCCTTGTCTCCTCTAACTCCACGCTCCACCCCTCTGCACCAGCCAATTTGCTGCATTGCTCCATCTGTATTCTACAACCTGTCACAATCCTTTCTCAACAGAAAATAAGATGAAGTATCATATGCCAAGAGTAGACACCACTAATAGTTAGCCATAAAGTCTAGGCCCATGTACCCCATGGTAAAAAGAAAGTTCTATAAATATAAAAAAGGAGGGGTCTTCCTCAAACTGACAGTGTATTCAGGTGTCCTGGGGGTATGTGTCTTATACACATCACAAGTGGCTGGCTTATATCCATGAGAGGTGAAATGTACATTGATTGTTAGGTATAACTAATGTCCAATACAATAAAGCCATGATACATTTCCCTTTTGGGTTTTTGTGGGTTTTACAAACCAGCACATATAACACCCATCTGTTGTGTATCGTGTGGAATTCCTGACTCTAGGGACCATTGATGCTACCTGGATAAACTCAGCATTGTTCCTGGAAAGGCGGGCTTGGGCGCAGCCTGGCATATTTGGGTGTGGGGGGGCATGGCTTGGATGGTCCCCTTGCAGGATTAAATTGACATGGACAGTTTTGCATAGGGCAGAGGCAGCCCCACCCATGTCTTCTTCTCTCTGGCAAAACTTAGACCATTTAGTTAAATGGGGTCTTTGCTTTTGTTTTAACGAATATAGCACTTTCACCTTTTGTTGCTCCTTCATGAATGACCATAATAGCACAGCACATCGGCACCCCTCAAGATGCTAAGGGATAAACAAAACACTATAATAGCCACTTGCCAAGATTTCTGTAGATGATTAAAAAGTGCAGACAATAATTAAAAGACTTTTATGGCAATCAAAAGCCTGTTGCTTTGGCCTATAATAGCCTATCCACTAATGGACCCCCCCCTACCCCCTGGGGCTGCTGCTAAACCTGGTTGCATGCTGGGTAAAATCAAGAGCTCACTAGTTGCCTTCTAATTGAAGACATTCAGGAAGATGTATAAAACGTTCTTGGGGGCAATTTACCCAGACTCGCTGGGCAATATTGGAGTTAAAGTCGCAGTAACTGGTTCCAACTTTAAATCCATATAGCATCGGATGTGGGTTACCAAAAATCACCTGGGCATCCAATGCTCGCAATTCAATATTGCATTTGCGCTAGTTTTAACGCAGGATTTTAACATTTCCCATTGAGTAATCCCTTACCGGGATTTACCCGCATTCACAAACGTGATATTGAATCGCGATTGGGCCATTTACCCAAAGCAATAGCGGCTCTGGATAATGAGCCTGTTTACGTTAAAAATACTGCTAATTTTGCCCCAACCAATCAGATTTTTAGCTTTCAATTGTTATACATCTGATTGGTTGGGGCAAAATTGGCACCATTTTTAACAATAATAATTTTATTACATCTCCCTGCATGTTTTCTGTGCTGTGCTCACACGATTCCTTTGCTCAGTCTTTTTTATTGCAGAAAACAGTGACATCTTCTGGTATAACATGTATAATAATTTGCTCTTTGTGTTGTTTTTGTTTTTTCTAAGAGATAATCAACCAGATGTTAGCTTCAAATGTTAAATAGAATCTGATTGGTGGGGCAAAATTAGCACCATTTTAAACGATAAGACCTTTATTGAATAACCCTGAATGTGCAAAGATAAAATATTCTGCAACTATATATTTCTGCAACTTCTTTCTGGAAAGTGATGGGCTCTGTAGTGAACCAAAGCTATGAATTGATGCAGGTCCTTGGCATGATGCAGGTAGTTCCCAGTCCTAAGGAAAATATGTTTAAATTCACAGCTCTGGCTGTCTCCAGGAATCTAACTACAGTGTACAGATGTAGGATGACCTAGGAAGCATGATGTTACTAGCATATACTTACCCTAGACGTCATGAGCATGACCAAGGAACGATATGTTAGAATTAAAGGATCTTTGCACAAACTAACTTTTCCTGACTTAAAGGACAACTCCACACTCATAATACATTCTTTTAGAAAGAATGGCGTCTTAAAAATATGTTGATATATCCTACATTACCCTTTGAATTCATTACAGTATGCCTGCTATACTTCTGGATGCCTCGTGGGAACTGAGCATTTAGTGACACATACTGAGTCTGAGCATGCTCGAAGAGGCTAGGGATTATCATCAGTCATTGTCTGTGATGTCACTAAATGGAAGAACCAGGAAGCAGAAACTGGGAAAACAGGATATTGTGCAGGATTTAAAGAATTAAAAGAACTTAAATTCTTATTTATTTCAGATTTCCAACTATTACAGATTAGGATTTTGTGGGGTTGATTTACCTGTATAAGTTTCATTTTGGGCTGGGATTACCCTTTAAAGCACACAAACTGATCTATCACAGACTTTTAATAGTAACTTATCCTAAATAATGACTAAAGTACAAATTAAAGGCAACATAAGCACCATACACACTGTTGGGTAGTGTTCGTTGGGCGTTGGTGGTCCAACCAGCGAAATCCACCATGCTAAGGAGCTAAGATTAAGTTAATGAATTCAATAATTCTCTAATTCAGACCCAGATACATAGTTCACATGATCAGTAAAAACTGACTAATGATCAGAAAATGTATATATGATTATGTATTTTGAGAATTGTATTATTTATTGTAAAATCTGAACTAGTTTTGTCAATTAATATCAGATGCTGCCCCAAAGCTTACATTAGCTGCACCAACCTAAAGAGTTTCATTACACCCGCCAGATCGGCTGACCAAAGAGTCATTTTGACATTGAATTTCAAAGTAAAGGGAATTTTACCCTTAAAACAAAAAATGGTCATTTGTCAGTTACTGCCCCCAACCTCAACTGATTATGTTGCACTTTATTACCTGCATTACTAACCAGATACTTAAGAATAATGACTGTCGCCATTCTGGCAGGGTAAGCTGGCCCCTACCTCCATGCGGTCGATCAAGGCTGTGATTGCTGACATTACAACAGTCATTCCAATGATTGACTGCTGTTTCATCTGCTGCCTGTATACATTGCCTTATGTCCAATATCACATGGAAATAGAGAAATCGAGACAGAACGTTCTACCAATGCCAGGGAGAATTAAGAAACATTATAGGGAGGCCTTTAGCAGTTAAAACTCTCATGTACATATGGAAATTCAACTCTATTGTAACATTGCACAAATCAGACTTTAAAATCAGATATTTAAATTGTATTCCAGCAAACAAGAACTAAATAAAGTCAATTCCTATTGATCTAACTGAATAAAACAAATATGATACATGATCTGAATGAATGAGAACCTTTGCAAAAGACAGCCACTACAAGAAAAATCTTATAGACTCGCCAACAGGATGAAGCCGTTGATCAAGCAGTGTATCAAAGCAAAGTGTGTTCCCTACTGGATTTTTCAAATACAGGGATAAATTCTATAAGCAAAAACATGGATGTGCTATGGGATGTCCAGTTTCACCCATCGTGGCCAACCTTTACATGGAGAAAGTGGAAACACAGGCACTTAATTCCCAGCCACTGGTTCAGATATGTGGATGACACTGGTTAAAATCCACCAGAAGGAAGTACAAGCCTTCACAGACACATCAATGCTGCAGACCAGAACATCACATTTACAAGGAAGAGGTACAAAAACAACACACTGGCTTTCTTGGACTGCTTGGTAGAAGTCAGGGAGAATGGTAAACTGGAAGTAAGAGTTTACAGATAACCAACACACACAGATCAGTATTTGATGTTTGACTCCCACCACCCTTTAGATCACAAGCTGGTGTCATCAGAACCCTGCAACACAGAGCTGAGAACATCCCCACTAGCACAGAGGTGAAGGCTAAAGAAATGAAACATCTCAGAGGAGCCCTTAAAACTTGTGAATATCCAGACTGGGCATTTGTCAAAAGGGGTAGAATGAAAGAAAATAATTGAATACCAACAGTAAAGGGGGAAAGCAAGACGGAGAAAGAACATGGTCATCCCATATGTAGCAGGGGTCTCCGAAATTAAGAAGAATTTTCAAAAAACACCCGTATCCCTGTCTGCTTTAAACGAACAACACACTGAGGCAGCAATTGGTACATCCGAAAGACCCTTACCAAAGCACAAGAAAAGCAACATCATATACGCAGTGCAGTGAAGAGTGCTCTGATTTGTATGTGGGGGTGACCAAACAGCAACTGCACCAACATATGGCCTAGAACAGGAGAGCCAATTCCTTGGGTCAGGACTCAGATGTGTACCTACATCTTAAGGATAAAGGACATACCTTTGAAGATTGTAATGCACATCTTGGCAAAGGAACAGAACTGGTTCAAGAGTGGTGTTAAGGAGGCCATTTATATGAAAATAAAGGAACCAAGCCTGAATAGAGGTGGAGTGTTCAACACCAACTGTCTGCCATGTACAATGCTGTTTTGACACCTTACCCTGGGCAGTTTCGATAACACCACTTTGCCTCAATGCATCAACACCTTGCATTCAGAAGGTCTCAAACACCTGGCTGTCATATGCTAATTGGGACTTTCCAGGGTACATAATTGCCCAGATTCTTGCACAAGACATTCTGAATTGAGAAAGCCAGTCGGATGACTAGCTAAATGTCTTCAAGAACTAAACTTTAAGTCTATCTGTTGTATTCAATTAGATCAACTGGACTTGAAGTTTAGTTCTTGAAGACGTTTCGCTAGTCATCCAACTGGCTTTCTCAATTCAGAATGACTTGTACAAGAATCTGTGGCAATATGTACCCTGGAAATCCCATTAGCATATCACAGCCAGGTGTTAAGGGCGTGATTAGATAGTGGCTAAGAGGTGTTATAGGAACGCCCAGAGTAAGGTGTCAAAACAGCATTGTACATGGCAGACAGATGGTGTCGAACCCCCCACCTCTATTTAGGCTGGTTTCTTTATTTTCACATAAATGGCCTCCTTAACACCTCTCTTGAACAGTCACGTTCCTTTGCCAATATGTTAACATTACAATCTTCAAAGGTATGTCCTTTATCCTTAAGATGCAGGTACACTGCTGAGTCCTGACCCGAGGAATTGGCTCTTCTGTGCTGGGCCATACGTTGATGCAGTTGTTGTTTGGTCTCCCCCACATACAAATCAGAGCATTCTTCACTGCTCTGCACTGCGTATATGATGTCGCTTTTCTTGTGTTTCGGTATTGGGACTTTCGGATGTACCAATTGCTGCCTCAGCGTGTTGCTCGGTTTTAAAGCAGACAGGGATACGGTGTTTTTTGAAAACTCTTCTTAATTTCTCAGAGACTCCTGCTACATATGGGATGACCATGTTCTTTCTCCTGTCTTGCTTTCCCCTTCACTGTTGGTATTCGTGTTCTTTTCTTTCCTTCCTATAACACCTCTAGCCACTATCAATCACGCCCTTAACACCTGGCTGTGATATGCTAATTAGGATTTTCCAGGGTACATAATTGCCACAGATTCTTGTACAAGTCATTCTGAATTGAGAAAGCCAGTCGGATGACTAGCGAAACATCTTCAAGAACTAAACTTCAAGTCCAGTTGATCTAATTGAATACAACAGATTACCATGACCTGGATGAATGAGAACCTTCACAAGCATAAACTTTAAGTCCAGTTGATCTAACTGAATACAACAGATATACCATGATCTGATAATGGAACCTTCACAAGCATATAGGACAGGAATTCTAAAAAAATGTGCCTCCAGATGTTTGGAATGCTGGGAGTTTTAGTTTTCAAAAGTAACTATATTGTTTGTGACAGCTCTGTGGTGCAACATATAAAATCTACACTTTTATTGACACCCGCACATGAGGTCACAGGTATAAATCTATCAAATTTCCGCATCAAATCCAATATAAGCAACCTGCTATGACTAAGAGCATGGTTTAATGCTCAAAACGCATTAGGCATGTAGAACTTGTTTTTAAATGTTCGTTTAATAAAAGCTGAATGTGCCGGGTGATCTCTATATCTGACCGAGGAGTGTGGACCTAGACAATATTGTGTGCTTGTATCCAACAGGATTGCTTACTATAAACAATAACAACAGTCAATGGGTTTTATGGGGGGGATTCTATTTGTTTGTTCTCTGGAATATTCACTGATATCATGAGTTTGCAGTTCGATTCCCTAGAAGTATTTATTATGTTTCCTACTTTCATGCTAGTTAAGAATTAAATTTTTTTCTATGAAAAGCAAGAGGAATTAATCATTGTTAGGGACAGAACCATTAAAAAAGCTGGGTGTGTCCAGCTAAGGTGGATTATGGAAGCTAACGACAAGTAGAGATGGATCTTCCGTTGATATTGTAGTCTTGTTAATATTTTTGTTATGCTGTAGTCTTATTGATACTGCAGGTATTTTGTTGTTGTTGTAGTGTGGTTGTGGTAATTGTTGTGGAAGGGCCATGTCCACCTCCACACTAAAATGTAAACTTACCCTCTCCTTCGTTAGGTAGTCTGTCCATAGTGCTGGAAAGGGCACTGTGCCTTCCTGAAACATGATGTAGCTTGATTTCCAGGTAAGGTGTAAGGTGAAATAAAGAGAAAAAAACACAAATGCAGTTTTGCGATATATTGATCTTGCAACTTACTGCACACCACTAAAAACCACATTCCGTATTGGTATTTACAGTGTTTTATTTCAATCACAGTCATTTATAGGTGTGCAGTGATGGTTAGAAATCTCCAGTCTAATGTGTAGCACAGTTGTTCTTCTGCATATCTTTCCCATAAATGTATTTCCTGAAAATACCACATCCTCTGCTACAAAAGACTTCCTTTTTTTGCTTTAGAAGAATACATTTTGAAATCCATGTTCATACGTTACCTTCTTTGGCTATGGTGGCTATTATTCTTCATTCTTTTCTGTAAATGTTTTCTATAAAAGCAAAAGATCCATTATTCACAAGGAACACATTGTACATGTGTACCAGTTTATGCCATTATCAAATGGATAACCTGATAACTTTTTATATTAATGTATAGAAACCCCCAAAATACAGTTAGGAGCATTCCCGGGGTGGTTAGCAAAAGTGGGCATGACCAGGGAGGAGATTAGAGTCTCCTCTTGATCGCGGGGTGTTTGGGGTGGTATCAGCGGAGTGCAGGAGACCACCCCAGAATGTGGGAGAATCCCGCAAGTGGGGTGGGATACCTGAGAGCGGCAAGGCACTGGGTCAGGTAAGTCACTTCAGAGGCATCTTTGGGAATTATGTATAATTGTTGGAGGACTAAGTTTATGATATACCCCCATAATAAAATTTTTGTTCAACTCTTTCCTTTTAGCAAAATTTGTTTCCTGCAAGACTGTGTTTTCCAGGAACACTTCCGTTCTGCTACAGCAAAAGGAAACTATGTGCACAGCTTGATGGGAACTTTTTCTGTTGCACCAGTTACCAGTTGCAGGACTAAGAATTTTCCTGTTGTTTTCCAGTAGTAATCACTATCTTAATGGTTTATAAAGATACTAGACATTAAGCCTGTTTACAATAATGGGCGCTAAGAGCCCAGAGTGCACCCTTAGTGTCCCAAGGCCATCGCCCCCCTCCTCCTATGTCCAAAGGCCATAGCCCCCTCCTCCATGTCCCAAGGCCAGAGTCCCGTCTTAGTGTCCCAAGGCCAGAGTCCTCTTTCGTCCCAAATCTAGAGTCCCCCCTCTGTCCCAAATCTAGATTTCCCCCCTCGTCCCAAATCTAGAGTCCCCCCTCTGTCCCAAATCTAGAATTCCCCCACTATCCAAAACCCAGGGTCCCACCTTTGTCCCAAATCCAGCCCCCCCTTTGGTCCAAAATTCAGGCCGCCTTTGTCTAAATCCAGGGTCCCCCCTCTGTCCCAAATCCAGCCTTCCCCTCTGTCCCAAATCTAGATCAATCTCTGTCCCAAATCCAGACCCCTCTCTGTCTCAAATGCAGGGTCCCCCCTCTGTCCCAATACCAGCCCCCCTCTGTCCCAAATACAGGGTCCCGCTCTGTCCCAAATCCAGCCCTCCCCCTCTGTCCCAAATCCAGGGTCACCCCCTTGGTCCCAAATTCAAGGTTCCACCTCTGTCCCAAATCCAGCCCCCCCTCGTCCCAAATCCAGCCCCCTTTGTCCAAAATCCAGCCCTCCTCGGTCCCATGCAGGGTCACCCCCCTGTCCCTAATCGCCCCCCTCTGTCTCAAATCGAGGGGGGACCTCTGTCCAAATCCGTCCCCCCTTGTCCCAAATGCAGCCTCTCTCTGTCCCAATGCAGGGTCACCCCCTCTGTCCCTAATCCAGGCCCCCTCTCTGTCCCAATCCAGCTCCCTCCTGTCCCAAATCCAGGGTCCCTCCTATCCCAATCCATTCCCCCCTCTGTCCCAAATCCAGGGTCCCCCTCTGTCCCAAATCCGCCCCCCCCTCTGTCCCAATCCAGGTCTCCCCTCTGTCCCAAATCCAGGGTCCCCCCTCTGTCCCATCAAGGGTTCCCAGCTCTGTCCCAATGCACCCCTCCTCTGTCCTAGATCAAGAGCTCTTCTGTCCCAAATGCAGGAACCCCCTCTTGTCCCAAAATGCCACCCCCTCTGTCCCAATCCAGGGCCCCTTCTCTTGTCCCAAATCCAGACCCCCCTGTCCCAAATCCAGACCCCCATCTGTCCCCAATCCAGCCCCCCCACTGTGCCAGATCCAGGCTCTCTCCTCTGTCCCAAATCCAGACCCCCTGTCCCAAATCTAACCCCCCTTTGTCCCAAATCCAGGGGTCCCCCTCTGTCCCAAATCCAGGGTCCCCCCACTGTCCCAAATCCAGAGTCTCCCCTCTGTCCCAAATCTAGAGTTCCCCCCTCTGTCCCAATATAGAGTCCCCCCTCTGTCCCATCTAGAGTTCCCCACTATCCCAAACCCAGGGTTCCCCCTCTGTCCCAAATCCAGCCCCCCCTTCTGTCCAAATATAGGCCGCCTTTGTCTTAAATCCAGGGTACCCCTCTCTTTCCCAAATCTTGGTTCCCTCCTCTGTTCCAAATCCAGGGTCCCCCCTCTGTCCCAAATCCAGGGCCCCCACCTCTGTCCAAAATCCAGCCCCCCCTCTGTCTCAAATCGAGGGGGGCCCTCTGTCCAATCCACCCCCCCTTGTCCCAAATGCAGCCTCTCTCTGTCCCAAATGCAGGGTCACCCCCTCTGTCCCTAATCCAGGCCCCCTCTCTGTCCCAAATCCAGCCCTCCCCCTCTGTCCCAAATCCAGGGTCACCCCCTCGGTCCCAAATTCAGGGTCCACCTCTGTCCCAAATCCAGCCCCCCCTCGTCCCAAATCCAGCCCCCTTTGTCCAAAATCAGCCCCTCCTCTGTCCCAAATGCAGGGTCACCCCCCTGTCCCTAATCCGGCCCCCTCTCTGTCCCAAATCCAGCCCCACTGTCCAATCCAGGGTCCCCCCTCTGTCCCAAATCCAGGGCCCCCACCTCTGTCCCAAATCCAGCCCCCCCTCTGTCTCATATCGAGGGGGGCCCTCTGTCCAAATCCAGTCCCCCCTTGTCCCAAATGCAGCCTCTCTCTGTCCCAAATGCAGGGTCACCCCCTCTGTCCCTAATCCAGGCCCCCCTGTCCCAAATCAGCTCCCCCTGTCCCAAATCCAGGGTCCCTCCTATCCCAAATCCATCCCCCCTCTGTCCCAAATCCAGGGTCCCCCCTCTGTCCCAATCCAGCCCCTCCCTCTGTCCCAAATCCAGGGTCTCCCCTCTGTCCCAATCCAGGGTCCCCCCTCTGTCCCAAATCAAGGGTTCAGCTCTGTCCCAAATGCAGCCCCTCCTCTGTCCTAGATCAAGAGGCTCTTCTGTCCCAAATGCAGGAACCCCCTCTGTCCCAAATGCCACCCCCCTCTGTCCCAATCCAGGCCCCTTCTCTGTCCCAATCCAACCCCCTCTGTCCCAAATCCAGACCCCCATCTGTCCCCAATCCAGCCCCCCACTGTGCCAGATCCAGGCTCCTCTCCTCTGTCCCAAATCCGACCCCTGTCCCAAATCTAACCCCCTTTGTCCAAATCCAGGGGTCCCCTCTGTCCCAATCCAGGGTCCCCCCACTGTCCCAATCCAGAGTCTCCCCTCGTCCCATCTAGAGTTCCCCCTCTGTCCCAAATATAGAGTCCCCCCTCTGTCCCAAATCTAGAGTTCCCCCACTATCCCAAACCCAGGGTTCCCCCTCTGTCCCAAATCCAGCCCCACCCTTCTGTCCAAAATATAGGCCGCCTTTGTCTTAAATCCGGGTACCCCCTCTCTTTCCCAAATCTTGGGTCCCTCCTCTGTTCCAAACCAGGGTCCCCCCTCTGTCCCAAATCCAGGGCCCCCACCTCTGTCCCAAATCCAGCCCCCCCTGTCTCAAATCGAGGGGGCCCTCTGTCCAAATCCAGCCCCCCCTTGTCCAATGCAGCCTCTCTCTGTCCCAAATGCAGGGTCACCCCCTCTGTCCCTAATCCAGGCCCCTCTCTGTCCCAAATCCAGCTCCCCCCTGTCCCAATCCAGGGTCCCCCTATCCCAAATCCCTTCCCCCCTCTGTCCCAAATCCAGGGTCCCCCCTCTTTCCCAAATCCACCCTCCCTCTTCTGTCCCAAATCCAGGGTCCCCCTCTGTCCCAAATCCAGGTCCCCTC